>ML675624.1:79434149-79478760 GCA_007922155.1 Mesoclemmys tuberculata
CACACACACACACACACACACACACACACACACACACACACACACACCTCTACTGTTACCTCTTTTGACCTGAGTGACTAGTCAAAGCTTGGGGCCCTAGGAGAAATTGTTGTTTCCACTAGGAGAAATTGACGATAAAGCCAGGTATTGGATGCAATCTTGTTTATTTATAGAGAATACTCATAAAGTCCTGTTTGCCTGAACACAGTAGGAATAAATCAGCAGGAGACATTTCCTTTGCTCCTTGTTCCAAAACTGCTTTTCTAGCCAGTACTGTGGGCCTGTTAAGTTTTCTCTCTTTGCTTTCTCTCAGGGCCACCTTACTAGCACTTTTGTTACTGTCTGTTTGGCTTTCTGTCTTTCTCTCTCACACACACAGGGCGTGTCTACACATACCGTGCTGCAGGGGCACTGGTGCAGCTCTGCCGCTGTAGCACTGTAGTGAAGACTCTATTATGTTGATGGGAGAGCATCTCCCATCAGCGTAGTTGATCCACCTCTGCAAGAGGTGGTAGCTATGTCGTTGGGAGAAGCTCTCTGGGCTGGGGGTTTTCCATATGCCTGTGTTTTCAGAACTACTGTTATTGTTCAGCCACTTGTTTAAATTGGTTCTCAGTGAAAAGCAGCGGTTATGCCCAGCCCACAACAACATATGAACACACACACACACAGATTCTGCAGTGCTCACTCACACCGAACAGCATTTATTAACAGAAGCAGATCTGTTGAATTCAGTGCTGCTGAGAGCAGGTGAGATGGTGGTAAATATGCTGGCCCCTGATCTATACTACAGCTTATGCTATTTCTTATCAATTTTTCTAGTGCAGATCAGGAGAACTACGAAGGGGTGAAAGTCACACTGTGCAGAGGACCATGCACCACTTCAGTCCCATTTAATCCCTCAAAATAAGGGGCTAAATGAAAAATCGGTCTTGTGCTGGGCCTCGGCACAGAGCTGAGTTTCACTCTAGTGTAGCTTAGTATGGGTGAGAGTTGTAGAATCACAGGATCGCCAACCCCACACGTTCTAAAGTCACAAGTTCTGCCCCCACAATTATGAATTGCCACCACGAGATGTGTTAAAAAGACGAATACATTCTGAGTTCCTTTTATTTTCCTTCCTGTTTCACTTACCGCACAGGGACCAGGACTGAAAAGGCTGACACACTGTCCTGAATATTGGATTGAAAACTTTTCAAAATGTTTGGCAAACTGAACATTTGAAAAAAAAACCCACCACAGGTGTCACCACAGCTGCATTTTCCATGGAAAAATGAGTTTGTGATGTGAACTATGTCGCTCGGCTCTAGCAGAGAGCGTCCTGGGAGGCGGGGCCCTGCAGCAAGAGGTGCGCTATAGTTGCTGCCAACAGAGCTGGTCCGAGTTCAGTCAGTTCATTGTACGTAGTCCATTCCTTGGGCCCTAACCACAGCAAGCAGCACTGCCTACTTTAACCACCCTTCAACTCTTAGAGTGTGTCTACATTGCATTGCAAACCCAGGTTCCCTAAGACCCGGGCATGTGAACTCGGTGTTTCCAAGCCAGCGCTTAAGCGTCCACACTACGATGTAAACCTGGGGTGGCCTTCAGGTCACAGTCAAAGTCCTACTTGTTTCCTGGTAGCAGAGCAGACCTAGAGCACTTCTGCTTTGCATTTTTCTGTAGCATCTGCGTGGCTCACAGAATTTAGTTTTTATGAAGGAAGAGCGGCTGGGGAAAGCTAGTCGATATGTTGGGTGCACGGTCACTGTGTGTTAGGCTGAGCCTTGGACATTCTAGTCTGACGCTAAAAAAAAGAAAAGAAAAAAAAAGGTCTGATTTTAGTGCATGTGCAAAGGGCAGCACAGAGAGCCATGAAGATTGAAGTCCTGCCTACCTACAGAACCGGTCCAGCATGGGAAGTGGCAGGGCAGGCGTCCCCACAATGCCCTGCCAGTGTGCTTCAACTCTGATGTGGATGCACTGCCCCTACAATGACAGGACAGTGCTGTCTCCATGACCCACACAGTTATTGGCTTCTCTGCTCATTCTGCTAGTGCTGAAATGATTGTCTATAACACAAGCTTGGGAACCAGGAACTTCTCGGCTCTAATTCCAGTTCGGGTGCTAACTTCTGTTGTGTCCTTGGCCAAGACACTTCACCTCTCTGAATCCATTTGCACAATGGGGGTGCTGATATTTACAAAGCTGAAGATTGATTAGCTAGCACTAGATTCTTGTAGTCTACTCCATGGATAATCCCAGGGCTTCACTTGCCAGCCTCCCCTACTTCCTTCTCCCTTTCTGGTGGGAACATCTCACTAGCAATTCTTGGTCTGCTGGGGCTGCGATTTGGAGGAGTCCTAAAATAGTCCAGGAACTATCCGAAGGAAGGGGAAAAAATTCATAGGCCAGAGTTGTAGACCAAGCTGGATGAGTAAGCATCTCAGACAGGTGATTACAAGAAAGCAGAAAGCCTACAAGGAGTGGAAGATGGGAGGGATCAGCAAGGAAAGCTACCTCTTGGAGGTCAGAACATGTAGAGATAAAGTGAGAAAGGCCAAAAGCCTAGTACAAGTGGATCTTGCAAAGGGAATGAAAACCAATAGTAAAAGGTTCTATAGCCATATAAATAGGAAGAAAACCAAGACAGAAGAAGTGGGACCGCTAAGTTCTGAGGATGGGATGGAGGTTAAGGATAATCTAGACATGGCCGAATATCTAAATAAATACTTTGCCTCATTTTTAATGAGGCTAATGATGAGCTTGGGGATAGTGGTAGGGTGGCTAATGGGAATGAGGATATGGAAGTAGGAGTTGCTACATCAGAGCTAGAAGCCAAAACTGAACAGCTTAATGGGACTAAATTGGGGGGGGGGAGAGATAATCTCCATTCAAGAATATTAAAGGAACTAGCACATGAAATTGCAAACCCATTAGCAAGGATTTTTAATGAATCTGTAAATTCAGGACTGTACCATATGACTGGAGAATTGCTAACATAGTTCCTATTTTTAAGAAAGGGGAAAAAATGGTGATCTGGGTAACTACAGGCCTGTTAGTTTGACCTCAGTAGTATGCAAGGTCTGGGAAAACTTTTTGAAAGAGAAAGTAAATAAGGACATCGAAGTTAACGGTAACTGGGATAAAATACAACATGACTTTACAAAAGGTAGCTCGTGCCACACCAACCTGATCTCCTTTTTTGAGAAGATAACTGATTTTTTAGGCAAAGGGAATGCAGTGGGTCTAATTTAACTAGATTTCAGTAAGGCATTTGATACAGTTCCACATGGGGAATTATTAGTTAAATTGGAAAAGATGGGGATTAATATGAAAATTAGAAGGTGGATAAGGAACTGGTTAAAGGGGAGACTACAACGGGTCATACTGAAAGGTGAACTATCAGGCTGGAGAGAGGTTACTAGTGGAGTTCCTCAGGGATCAGTCTTGGGACCAACCTTATTTAACCTTTTTATTACTGATCTTGGCACAAAAAGTGGGAATGTGCTAATAAATATTGCAGATGACACAAAGTTGGGAGGTATTGCCAATACAGAGAAGGATCAGGATATCATACAGGAAGATCTGGATGACCTTGTAAACTGGAGTAATAGAAATAGGATGACATTTAATAGTGGAAAGTGCAAGGTCATGCATTTAGGGACTAATAAGAAGAATTTCTGCTATAAACTGGGGACGCATCAATTGGAAGCGACAGAGGAGGAGAAGGACCTGGGCGTATTGGTTGATCATAGGATGACTATGAGCCACCAGTGTGATGTGACCGTGAAAAAAGCTAATGCAGACCTTGGATGTATCAGACAAGGTATTTCCAGTAGAGATAGGGAGGTGTTAGTACTGTTATACAAAGTGATGGTGAGACCTTATCTGGAATACTGTTTGCAGTTCTGGTCCC
The DNA here is from genome assembly GCA_007922155.1 of Mesoclemmys tuberculata. NCBI lineage: Eukaryota > Metazoa > Chordata > Testudines > Chelidae > Mesoclemmys > Mesoclemmys tuberculata. The sequence continues at coordinate 79,438,048 of ML675624.1, forward strand.
CCATGTTTAAGAAAGATGAATTCAAACTGGAACAGGTGCAGCGAAGGGCTTCTAGGATGATCCATTGAATGGAAAACCTGCCTTATGAGAGGAGACTTAAAGAGCTTGGCTTATTTTGCCTAACTAATGAAGGTGGAAGGGAGATATGACTTCTCTCTATAAATACATCAGAGGGATAAATACAGGGAGGGAGAAGAATTATTTAAGTTCAGTGCCAATGTGGACACAAGAACTAATGGATATAAACTGGCCATCAGGAAGTTTAGACTGGAAATTAGATGCAGGTTTCTAACCATCAGAGGAGTGAAGTTCTAGAATAGCCTTCCAAGGGGAGCAGTGGGGGCAAAAAAACCTAGCTGGCTTCAAAACTGAGCTTGATACATTTATGGAGGGGATGGTCTGATGGGACAGCCTAGTTTGGCAATTGACTGATCTTTGACTACTGGTGGTAGATATGTCAATGGCCTGTGAAGGGATGTTAGATGGGTGGGTTCTGAGTTATTACAGAGAATTCTTTCCCAGGTGTCTGGCTGGTGAGTCTTGCCCATATGATCAGGGTTTAACTGATCACCATATTTGGGGTCAGGAAGGAATTTTCCCCCAGGGCAGATTGGCAGAGGCCCTGGGGATTTTTCGCCTTCCTTTGTAGCAATGGACATGGCTCACTTGCTGGTGGATTCTCTGTACCTTAAAGTCTTTAAATCATGATCTGAGGACTTTAATGACTCAGTCATAGGTTAGAGGTTTTTGACAGGAGTGGGTGGGTGAGGATCTGTGGCCTGTGTTATGCAAGAGGTCAGACTAGATGATCATACTGATACCTTGTGGCCGTAGAGTCTATGAGTCTATGTGAGAGGAGGAAAACTCCTTGCTCACTCTTCACACTATACAACAGTGGGGCAAAAACTGGTCCCAATGACTAGTTATTAGGAGAGCTGGCTCTGGATGCCCACAGTTTTGATTTATTTTTCTGCAGGTAAATTTCTCCGTGTTCTGACCGGCGCACGATGTGGCCAACGTTCTTCAAAAATTCAAAATCTGGAAGAAAAAATGTCAAGGACTACATTGAAACATTTCTGTCAAAAAACGCTCTACATTATCTCACCAGCTCTAGTGATTGCTGTTATTGTGGTAGCGGTAGGTATTATGATGTGGACACCTGTGTCCTGGGAACATGACTGGGAACAATTTCTCCGGTACTTTCTGCAATGAAGACTGTGGAATTCTGGAAGAATTTGTGGAACATAGTTAAGCAGCTGGTGTGCTGCGACCACTGCTTGTCATGCTGAGCAGTATTGTCTCATTGTTTCCTTTGTACTCCCCGTTTGTCTGGATCCATCTGTTGTCTCTTGTTTTTATGCATGGATTGTAAGCTATTTGGGGCAGGGACTGTCTTTTCCTGTGTTTGTACAGCACCGAGCCCAGTGGGATCACAGGCTCTGACTAGGGCTCCTAGATGCTATGGTGCTACTACCAATATAAAATAACCTGATAACCCTTTCCTTTTTGTTATTCTTAAATAGTAGAAGCACTTGCCAGACTAAGGCTACCACTGCGCATTAACAGGTATTTTCTATGAAGAAAACAGTTATTTGAATAGCTGAGTACAGTGGTGTGGGCTGGATGGGATATTTTCACTCACTGGGGTGAATGACAACATCTGTGATGATAAATGCATGTATTTTGTATCTTATTAAAAATAAAATGGTTCTGGCTAGACGTCACAGGGGCAGGGACATGCAGGAGATAAAGTGACCCCTGATTATTGTTTTTTTTCTGTAGAGCTTAGAGAATTGAAATCCTTTCATCAGCTGCCCTTATACACAGTTTGGAGACCGCTCGCTTGCCCTGAACCAGCATAGTAGAAGAGCCAGTTTCTAAGAACACAAGAAGTGGCAGACTGAGATGTAGCAGCAGCTGCTGTGCGGTGTGTCCTACATAACATTGACCACATTAAAGCACATAGGCAGGTGTGTAGCACACACTGATAGTGTAAGTAATAGCTGGCAAGGCACAACTGGGCACACTGTAAACACCAGGAGCCCTGCCCAGAGCAAGTCCATGAATGGATGAAAGGTAAGGATTTCTGTAATGTAGCTGAAAAAGATATTTGTATTCATTATAGTTTAGATTTGGTCCTTGCCTGTAGAATAGACTCACCTGCACCGATGCAGCCATTAACTGTCACAAAACCCCCAGGCACGCGTGGTAGAGGCTGTGGTTAGATTGTGGTTCCTTTGTGATCGCAGCAGAGCAAAATGGAGGAAGGGAGAAAGTCAAGTTAATTCAAAACGCAGGAGCCACTCAGCACAATGGGATCAACAAAACCTTGTGTTATTGAAGGAAAGGAGAACAGCTCTTCATACACTGTAGCCTCATCTGAAAAAAAAAATGGATCAGTTATGTAACATCCTTGGCTGGAGAACACAGCTGTTCAGATTCAGTAGTTACTGGATGAAGTGTTTTTGGCTGGCAATCTGCTTAAAAGTTGCACTCTAATGCAGATGTTAACAGTGAGCTCATGCTTTTCTATTAATTATATCAACAGATCTGCACAGCTGACTGTCACATTCCATACCTCTGGGGAATTATTCTGCATTAACACATCTGAGATCACTGTTAAGGTCTCATCTTTCCCAGCCGAGGGAGCTTCCCACTAGGTACAAGGTATTTGATTTGTTGTTCCCCCTGCCCCAGAAGTGGGTGATGGTGTTTGTTCCACAGCTGATTATTTGGTTGGTTTACCTTGGTGCCTTGGTTTTCTGTTACGGCTAAAATAGTAGGAAATGCTCTATAGACAAACACTCCTGATGTATCTATCACTAATATTCTAGGAATCAGTGTATGAGCAGCAACAATTTGGCCAAAGGGCTGATCCCAGAGCGTTGTAAATTTCTTGCAAAAATGGTACAAGGAAAAGTGAGACAATCCAGTGAGAAATCATTAAAGGACTGATTTTCTGAACTCTTATTCCCGCTATATCAATTCATCTTTCAATAATCACCATGAAAAATTCAAACAGGGCTCAGTTTATATACTATGGTTTGGTTCTTGCTGATTCATTGTGATCTTTACAAAAGAGAGATCTAAAGCTCCTGTTAAAGTGAACTCTGTAACGCTGCTGAAATATGGCTACTCTATCAATGCACCATAATGATCAAAAAAGCTTTGTACAAACCTTCAAATAAAAGCTTGTGTTTAAAAAAAATAAAAAATAAAAAGCCCAATTCTGCTCCCTTGGGAATCAATGGCAAGCTCCTAATGGCTTTCTTTGATAGGATGATTACTACATTCTCTCTTTACATGTTTGTTTCGTTCTTAGGGGGCCCTGCGCTCGGAATCCGCAGGAGGCAACAGGCCCCAACAATTTCCATTTCTTTGAGTTATACTTGAAAATAAAAAAGCTGTTTTAACTTTTGTGTCTAGGGCATTGATTGTTCATTACACGCAACGAATGGGTCGAGGAAAGCGAGATCTAATCCGTCTCCGTTTGTAATAATGATAAGTCTCCATTTGTCTGTGCAGGGTTTGCGTGCTGTGTACATTGCACTGCCTAGTTTGTTAGCTCTCAGGCCATGGCTTGGCTTTTTCCCTTCTTGCCTGTGGAGTTTGCATGTTTAAGGAGTGGGATTCTTTATGACAAGACATTTGCACAGTTAGTTTTCTATTTATGTTCTGTTCCACAGCTGGTGCGGGGGAGGGACTATTTTAGCAAAATGAAGTACAGCGTCTGTCCATCCGTGTTTGTGTCTGTAGGGTTGGTTGTTGTAGATATATGGGCTGTTCCCCAACTGGGACTATGTGAAGTGGTGCTGGATGCTGTTGGTTTGTGGCAGGTGTTTTTCAAAGGACATGAGTGATTCCATGAATGGAGGTTTCACCAAGAGATATGGTACTGGCGACTAAGGTGAGAGTGGACTCATCCCCCCCCACTCTCAAATCTATTTTGTGACCCACCCCCACCACCCTTTGGACATGGCCTGGTCTGCAAGCAAAGCCCTGTGTTTGATGGCTCCAGGGCCAGGAAGGGGGCAGCTCGTCACTGGGGGAAGGTTGTACCTTGTGCACTAGATTCCCTGCAGGTGGATCTAGATTCTCCACACAGGGAGATGCTGGCTCCTGAGTGGTGCTTCCAGGGAAGGATCTCTGGGATGGGGCGAGAGGTCCAGGGGAAGGGAGAGATTCTGAGAGGGTTGGGAAGGGGAAGAGTCCTGGGGGAAAAATCTTGAAGTGACGGGAGGGAGGGGAGGAGATCTTGTAGGGATTGCGGGGGGGCAGAGTCTTGAAAGGCAGAGGATGATATTGAGGGATAGGGAGGTCAGGAATTCCAGGAGGAATGGGGGAGATGCAGGGCCAGGAAGAGAGTGGGGCGGATGGCACCTGTGCATGGACCCGTGCATCAAGTGATGTGGTGGCGGGCTCCTCCAAATCTGCCAGTGGTGAGAGCCAATGGGCTAGAGTGGGGAGCCAGGCCCAGCCCCCGTGGGACAGGGGTCACTGCTGCGGGGTGAGTGTGAGGTAGGTTGAGTCTCCCCAAAAAACATTTTCACCAGCTGCCTATGCTAAGAGAAGACCACGCCATCATTTAGGGCCTGCTACTTGGATGGGGTCCAGCTTCAAGGATCCTGCTACTTTATGTTTGGGGAGCCTGGTTAATATTTGGGGCCATATGTACCCTGTGTGTGTTGTTTTCTTTATCCTGAAACTTTATTTGTTGGAGGATGCAAAATTGGTAAAGCCTTTCTGGTCGGTAAAATCTGTATTTTCCCTATAATCTGTATGTTACGTTCATGGCATAAACACTGAGACGTTAGATAGCAAAATCAAGTTCTCTTGTTGGAAGGCTGCAGTGTAACAAGACTTCGTTTCTTAGCATTCAGAACGGCATCACACTAGCACCCCGAAACAGAGAGAGACAACTCACCCTACCTTGCTTTTAGCTGGCTTTTTCCAGACACACTCCCACACTTTGCTACAGAACCCCCACCCCTGCAAGCAGCGATAGCCTGCAATTCCAACAGGCCTCAATACACAACACTGCGGATACATTCGCTTTGGCAGGAAGCCTGCCCTCTCGTTTCCCCTTTGGTTTGCGAAGCATTAATCCGATCAGAGTTTGTGTCAAGAGAAGGCGATGAAAGTTGCTCTGCGAAACCTGTATACCTTGCTCACAGCTTGCGGCCCCAAACTGTCTCTCTGATTCATTGTCAGTAGGCAAAAAGTATCACAAAGGCTAGAGGCAGCTTTTGCTCTCAGGTCTTGTGACAACACTGGAGGAGAGAAGGACGGCCAGCTCTTTCTAAAGTGACAACTTGGGAGCATTTTGCCATCTGGTATTTGCAGGTCTTTTTTTTTTTAGGTTAACCGTCAGCCACTATGTATTTTCATTGTGTGTGTCTGTGTGTGGTTTGCATGGTATATCTATGAATATAGGTTTGTATTTTGCTAAGTGAACTAAATGAGTTAGTGCAAAATATTTACTGCTAAGGCACTTAAGATATGTTGAAACTTAAGATCACCTTGTTTGTGTTTACTGCCTCACAAATACTTCAGCGTAGCTGAAGCTTTGCATAATGTTTCAAGGCGGTTTACATTTTATGTAGTAAATAAAAAGGTGAACATTTTCACACAATGACATTCCATTAGATAAAAGCATAATACAATAGAGTACCTGTCTATATGCCTGTGTATCTGGAACCTTACATTCTGTAAGAGTTACAGGTTTAATTTACCAAAAAGGCACAGTTTGTGGGAAGAATAGCAAAATATGTGCTCAACTCTTTTATATACAATTGTTTGAGCAAGAGAGAACAACTACTGTATTAGTTAACTTTACTCAAAGGTTAGATAATTTGTAGCTTCGATAGCAAGTTAGCAGTTAATAATAAAAATATGATTTTGTATATTTCTAACACAGATTTCTTTTAAGCTAGGCTGTGTGTTTTCTATGAAATAATGCTGAAAAAAGGTATGACTGAGTTTGTGTACTTTGGGGTTTATTTATGCAGGTACTGGATTCATACAGGATAATAGCGAGAGTCCTATGGCACCTTAAAGACTAACACATTTATTTGGGCATCAGCTTTCATGGGCAGAAACCCACTTCATTGCATTTTTGTGCTCCTCTACATGTGTAAGCTGTTTCTATTTGCGTGTATCTATACTGATTGCATTTGGCATTCAGATGTGCCCTTGGTGTGCATATATTTGTCTAAAATACTAAAATATTGCTGTGTTGGAGGGGGGCCAAAGCTAGTAAGCCTGTCTCAGTAAAATCTGTATATACAATACCTTTTGCACAAAGCCTGCACTACACTTTCCCCATTCCTGTGAGGCTTTAAGTCTACCAGAGAGTGGGAGAAGAAAGGTGACCACGATGGAGTAGCAAGGCCATGCGGGTCTTGCTTCAGAGAGTTAATTAGCACCTTTCCTTTGTGTTTTATACAAATCAGGTTCATGAGTTACCAAGAGGGCTGGAGCCTTGTGAACCGACATTGCTGCCCTGAAGGTTTCAGACAGAAACCAACTTTTTCCTCAAGGAACTTTTCTTAGGAGTTTGGGACAGCTTAACATCTGCGGCTTGCAGGTCTCTTGTTAATTTGTTAGATAGCAGAACTGAGATTATTTTTCTTGTTTTTTCGATGTAAATTTCTGTGGCTGATATATCAGTAAATATACAAGTGAGTTTGTAAATATGCTGGTAGTAGTTTATCTATATAACAGGATATATAAACTGGTTCCCATGATTGTGTGCTGTGGATGAGGTGTTGGGAGGATTGTTTGCATTATATGCTTTGCTGCTGACAGAATTTTAAAAGAAACTTGAATATATGTCGAGGTGTCTGCCTCTGTGTGTGTTCGTGGGTTTAAAAGTAAGTTTCACCATGTGAAAACCTGGCCATTTTCCCCGATTCCATCTCCCTTGAGGATGGATAGATAACAATTTTTCTCAATATTTTTCCTGCTTGTATGACTTGCAGTTTTAGTAATGTAAGTTCTAGGAACATTGCAAGTGCTTTTTTCCGTTCATTATTACAACTATACCAAAAAAGTGCATGTTTATGCGTTTGCACATATTTTCTGTTTGGCTTTAAAATCAAGTATGGCTTCTGAGCTGATGTTAGAAAATAGATGTAAGGGTTGTTTGAGGGGCCGCATCCCCCAAATTCCATTGGCCAGGGTGCTAGGCACGTATTCTGTTGGCATTAAATAAGACCAGACACCTATCTGTGACTGCACCCAATTCGCATCTTATCATTTTGGTTGCAGAAACAAAAAATCAACCATGGAAATGGGATTGAATAATGAATGTGAATAAAAGAATTAAGAAAAATGGAGCCATTTACTGCTGATATTAGATTAACAATTAGGCTATTTGGGGGGAAGGTGGGCCAAATGGGATTAAGTGATTTTTTTAAAGCATTTTACAAAAGCAATATGAATATCCACTGCAGTGTATAACTTATAATGCCTCTGCTTTGCTATATTTCCTTGCCTTTCACACTTACTTCCTCTTTTTTAATACTTATGTAAGGAAATTACATAAACTATCCACAATTCTGTTTATTTTAAATAAAAAGTCTAATATTTGTTTTCTAACAAAAATGTTTAATAAAATACATATCATATCACAGATTGTTATGAGATATCATTATAAATACCTCAGTCTTTTTTCTCTAGTTATTCACGTGGGAAAATGAAACGGGGTAGTGTTTGTTCACATATTGATTTGCAAACAACCATTTTTCCTTAACAGGTCCCTCTGCACATTTTTAAACCCGTCTTTCTCTCTCAATATATTTGATCTTTTTTCATACGTTTAGTTTTGTTTATTTATCACTTCTAAGGGGGGTTGGCTACTTATTAGTCATTGGTTTAAAGGTTCTGGGCTATCCATCAAAACCCATTAACTTCCCTCCTTAGATAAGGGAGACCTTGCTATTAGAGGTTAGCTGGTGAGAAGGGGGTATGTCAGGCTGAAGAAGGGAAAGGGTTTAGGACAAAACATCACATTCAACACAATGCCATTTACAACATGGCATGACATCTGGTGACATCATCACCCTTATCTCATCCATCAATCTTATTTTTATATTTACTATGTGTATAGTACTCCTAGCAGAGTCCCATGAGAGGCGTTTTTCCATTCGACTATGCGATCACCCTTTTCTTGTTCATATTAGAAACATTGCACCTCTGAATGCGATTATTATTGGAGTTGCTACTTTGAGCTGGGTATGAGAAAAGAAACTAAAAATATCTGGGCACAAGACTACTTCCATCAGGCATGAAAGCATCGTGTGTGTGTGCAAGTTTCCTTATTTGTGTGTTTTCCAGGAAGGGTATATGAGAAAGAAGGTCATTTTTCCATTACGCGTCACTGAGCAAACATCCCTGAAACTGTAAAACTTGCTGCCAAAGCCTGTCTTGTAATAGCAGACATTTGCAATATTAAAACAAAATCTGCTGCATTGACAAACATAATGATTACGTAGTTGTCAGAACTCAAATGTTCATAATTTCTATTAAAATACAGACATTTGTGTCTCAAAGCTAGATGTAGGATTGTGGAGCTTTGCTGTCCAGCTCAGTCTGTACTTCAACCTCATCATGCCGAAAGGAGATGAAAACCCTTTTTCTAAAAATCACAACGAAGCAACATTACATTATTCATACAAGTTCATTAACATAGTGCCCCGTTATTACAATAAAGTTCAGCATCAGTTTGGAAGGCGGCAGAGAAGTACGTGCATGGCGATTCTGCTCTGAAACAATTATGTTGTGGACAAGCCGGTGTTCCAGATTGAAATCTGTAAAAGTGAGGCTATGCCATGTCAAATGGTGACTTCAGTATTCAGATACCATGGTGATGGGCACAGCAGAAGAAGCTGAATAGAATAAAGGATGAAGCAGTAAGAACCGTAGTGTTCCCTGAAAGGAAAATACTAAGCTTCCCTGTTGGTGCTTGCCCTTTTCATTGAACAAATATACTGCATTTTAAAACAGACCAGTGAATCTTCTAACATCAAGGCTGCTTCTTGAGGAAGACTTCAATGAAATATTAATATCCCCACCCTACAGACTTGGCCTGGCCAGAGGAATGAGAGATGAGGTGTTTTCGTGGGAGTGATTGACAAGTGTATCAGCTTTTCAGAAGTATTTTCCCTCTATTATGGCCTCATCCTACAGGTTGCTGCTAGTGCACTCTGCTCCCGAGGAAATCAGTTCACAGAATTGGGCCAACAGAGGTGCTGAGCACCTTCAACTGCCACGAAAGTCAATAGGTCAAACTCTGATGTGCTAACTCAGCTTTCCTTCAGTCAACACGGAGGTAAATTGCCTTGGCAGTCAATGGGGGGGGGGTGGCTTAAGATGGGAACTCTAGACTTGGCCCAGTGGAACCTGCAGGCACTCACACCTGTCAAGATTTGGCCCAATGACAATATGCTGCATGGCACAAAGGGTGCGATCCTGTGCCGAACGCCTCCTGGAAGGTGCTGAACACCTCAACTCTCAGTGAAGCCAGGGCTGCTTAGTGCCTGGCAGGATCCAGCCCTTGATAGCTGTTAGGGAATTGAATCCCGGGACACACGGCCCAATGCCGTAAACGCTGACTATGGGCCATCCTGCCGGCATCAAAGCCAATGGCAGCTGAGGATGCTTAGCACTTTGCGGGGGGTGAAGTCAGAGGAACCGCGGTCGCAAGCACTAGCCCTAGCAGTACGTATTTACGGGATCAAGCTCATCTGTATACAGATGTGTATTCCACTGAACACACTGCAGTAAGAGAGCTGGGAGCCAGGTGTCTGAGTGCTAAGGCTCGTGTTGACAAATGTTCTCTCTGGCCGTGGACAAATTTTTTAAACTCCGCATGCTTTTCCCCATCTACAAAATGGAGTGAATGGCGTTGATTTACCCATCACCCCGGGGGCTGTGAGGATTCACTGACACTTGCAAAGTGCTGTGAACATGTTTTAGTGAAATGAACAGTCATTATTCTTTTCCCAGGCCAGGGGCAGCACAGATGTAGTTCAGAGATCTGCCCTCGTAGGTGTTTGATCACAGAGACTTTCCCTCTCTGAAGGCAAATACTTGAGAAGAGATAGTATGATTCTATTCCAGTGGTGCACAAAGGCTGCAGTCAAGACTGGGGCCCCTTGTGCTCAATGCTGTACAAAGTTATCAGAAGATAAGGTCTAGGAACAACTTGTGATTTAAATGGTTCTTTCTGAACTCTTCACGTCCTGCCTGTCAGCGCAGAGAGTTCCGCAGATGCATTTTCAATCCTTATTTTCTGAAATACTTTGTTTCTTGCCTTGTCATCTCTGGTCACTTCTTTAAGGGTCGCATTGGGTTCTGGTACAAATGCTGTGTTCGGTCAAAGTGTCACGGAGGGCTTCTCCCACACAAGGCAGGAGGAGGGAAAAAGGGCCAGTTAACTAGGGGCAGGTTACACCTGGGGGAGAGTCAAGGCTGATAAGCTCTAATTGATGAGGAAGCCCGGCTGGGAATGTAGTGGAGGGCTGCAGTGTGAAGGTCTGCAGTCACTTGCTGGGCTTAGTGGGGGACAAGTGGAAACCAGGGGGAGAATGGAAGCCTAGCCTGGCCTTGAGGAAGGGTGTATCCAGGGGAGGGTGGAGAAGATAGAGGCAAAGTAGGAAGTAGCCTCCTAGGGAAACAGCAGCAAGATCTGGGACAATGCAGGCCTTAGCTGCTGGTGGGAGGGTCCCTGGGCTGGAACCCAAAGTCGTGGGTGGGTTTGGGTTCCCCTACCAGCCGCTGTGGAAGTGGCACAGACTGGGCAGTGGAATGGAAGACTGCCTGAGCCAGATCATCCAGTGGGACTTTGACACCATGGAAGGGGCGGGCTACATAGTGACTTCATCAGCGGGCTGAATCACGAAGAGGGAGTAACCTGACTCCAGAGATCGAGCCCACAGGGTGAGAAACTGCGGAAGGGGGCATCGGACATGGATGGAGCGAATCCCTAGAGCAGCCAGGAGGAGGTGCTGCCCCAGCAATGAGTGAACCCCAGGACACAAAGGGTATGATTTTAGGGGGTGCACTGCTGTTCGTTTGCTTGTTACCCTGATGAGATTACTAAGAGCGACCATTTCAGACAGAACAAATACATGCCTTTTTGCTCTTTGTAATCAGATTTTATAAAGTCTAGCCTCCCCCGGATGCAGTTGGGCCCATTTAGACATTGACGTGGCTGTTTGCATGCACAGATTGGAGATTCAGCTAGCTGAGTGAGTGGCCTCAACTCTAATGCTATCTTTATTGCTAACAAGGATAAAGGGGCCCCTGGCCTCAGTGGGAATGGAGAGCACTGACTCCTTTCATAACCCTTGGCAATATCATTTCCCTCTTTCGCTCCCAACCCCACCATGCCCCCTATGCTGGGGCCTGCAAGGAGCTCCTCAGTTCCTGCCAGATGGGAATTCTCCTCTGGCTGGATCCAGAGCTTTTAGACCAGGTTTACATGGCGCCAGACCCTTTGCCTCAGGTCTGAGCCTGACACTACTTATTCTTATCAGTTTTCTCACTGAAGTCAATGGGCGTGGTCATGTGACTAAGGCTTTACCGACCTTGACTCCTCCTGGACCGCTGCAACGCCCACGGACATCAATGGGTGGGCCGCACCTTGCAGCAGGTTCTCTACTCCACACAGAATCAGGACCAATATTTTCAGTGCGATGTTTCGTGCCACCTTCTCTGTAACAGAGCAATCTACATGCAAGATAGGCTAAAAGAAGAACCCACCAATCATGTTAAGTGATCACTAAAAAGCCAGCAGCGGTGGAAAATAAACGATAACGTTTCTAGTGCCAGCCCTCGGGCCCAATCTTGAAATGCTTTGTGAGGAATCCTTCATCAGGTGCAGTGCCTCATAAACGGTCTAAAATCAGTTCCAGTCAGCTGAAATATTTGCATGAGTGAGGGCTTATAGGGTCAGACCCTTAATCCTCAGCATCCTAGATATAAACATTATTCACTGACACAAATGCAAAGACCAAAACTCCTAAGATGGCAATAAACACATGCAAAGGTACTTACACTCTCTTTTCAAATGTTTAGAATTGTCTCAACACATAGTCTTTGTTTTGAGTTCTTTCTTGGTTTAGGTTCGGATCAACCAGTTATTTTTGCTTTGGGTCCTGATTTTGCAGCAAATTTTGTGTATTCAAGGAGGCCTTACTCACATAAGCAATTACAATGAAGTCAATGACAAGAATAATTACTACTCCACCAATCTTTGTGTTATCTGCAAATGTTATCAGCAGTGATTGAACGTCATTTATGGAAATGTTGAGTAGTGTTGGGCCTAGATCCAATCCCTATGGCACCCTAGCGAAAGGCCTGCTCCAATGAGGATTTCCCACTGTTGACTACTTTTTGAGATGTCATTTAGTTTGTTCTTAATCCATTTAATGTGTTCATTTAATATTGTATAGTGCTAATGGTTTAATCAAAGTCTTAAAAAAGTCTAAGTATATTACATCTGTGAAATTACCTTTATCAATCAAACTTGCATTTGCAACAAAGAATGAAATCAGGTTTGTCTGACAAGATCTATTTTCAGTAAAACCATGTTGACTGGTATTAATTGTATTCCTATCCTTTAGTTCTTTTATCAGCTGAATCCAGCATGAATCCTTTGTCTACAAATTATGTTGTTTACCAAACGTTGTGTGGGCTTGTTGAAAACTGTGTTTTCGGCAAACAAGAAAAGTTGATAAGAACTTCGATTAAAACATTTGGTCTAAAAATAAAAAAATGTCTTTTGCAATAAATATAAAATGTAAGTAATGTCAAAAGTTTTCCATGAAACATATTGTTTTAAAAAATTGTTTTTTCATCCAAAGGAACGAACAATGTTCAGAGAAGGAGGCAACTGTCCAATATTTCTTTTTAACCTCCTTATTTAGTGGGTGGCACCAGGCCTTATTTACTGCATGCCGGCAAACTCTACACAGAATAAAGGATAATAAAATTTTATATGTTGCTCATCACTATAGTATCTGAGCTTAACAAACATTAGAAAATTTATCCTCAGCCCTGGAGACGTGTTGTTAGTCGCACAGCTGTAAAATAGGGATGAGGTGCAGAAAGCCCCCAAAACTTCTCCCAGCTGGGACCCCCACAAGGACTCTGTAACATGATCCAAAGAGAAAGCAAACTCCCTGAACCACTGGGAATGAGGTGGGAGAAGGAAAGGAAAGTGACCAGGCATTGATCACCTCTTTAGACTTTGAAGAAGGGGAAAACCTAAAAAGGAGCGCTAAGCACCCGAGAACCTCCCTCCCTCTGCAGGGACTCCAAGCGTCTGGCAATACAGGCTGTGAATGGAAATGGAGCGGAGTTGCAGAGATGGAGGGCAAGGCAGGTGCGAGGAGTTGGCATGGCTGAGTCATTTAAGGGAAGAAAGCCAGTGAGAGACAAGGAGCCCTCACATCCACGTGCACACCCCTTCTTTTGGGCGCACAGGCACTGCGGGAGCTGGGTCTGCTGGCTGATGGAGATGGTGCTGCGTTGGCATGGGATATTGGGGCTACATTTGTTCTTATTATATTTTTGGCTCCTCCACTTAGCTAGATCTCTACACAAGATAGCCTAAGTTTCCAAAACTAGTTACTGTTCTAAAAGGAAACGTGGCCACGAAACACAAACACAAACGCATTCTGAAAAAATACAAAGGAAATGAGTCTGGTCCATTTTCCTCAGGACTGCGTGGCCTCAAAGGCGGTGCGGATGACCAGCAGCAATCTCGCTGGGTCTAAGATGTTATATGTGTTAGTTTCACCTGTTCATCAAGTGATGTGAGCCTGTGCTGGCAAGGCTTTGCAAAAGCTGAACGATCCAGAACTGAGGGCCTGTGTTGCGTGAAATCCACCAAGAGAATCCCATGACCTTACTGATATTTTTGTAAATCTTGGTGGTTTTTCTTTTCTTAATCACTGGTTTCCATCCTCCAAAATAGGAGCACCTGTATTATGTACAAGACTTTGTCTTTCTGCACTTAGGTAATTACTTGGATGGAGAGGATGAAATTCTGGGATGTCCTGTGTTGCTCAACAATAGTCCCCAAGACCTAAAGAACACTGATTTTTGACATAGTTCATTTTCTTGGCTGTTTTTGCTTTCATTTCCTTGAACGTTGACAGATCTCAGACCATAGTTATATAAGAGGCGTTTTTTTCTGTTTGACTTTTTGCTCAGACACCCATTTTCCAGTTCATGATGGGAAAAGAGCATCTTTGACCTTTGAGGCCGTATGCAATTGTTATTGTGGCTGGTGTTTTGGAGAGCTGATTACAAGAAAAGAAACTGAAAATGTCTATAGCAGTTGGGTTAATTCCATTAGGCATGAAAGGATGTTGATACCGTGCATGTGCACGTCTTGTTTGGTTTCATTGATCTTGTAGCTGTAGTGCTAGAAGGCTGAATGGCAATGCAGAAGGTCCATGGAGCAAACCCTCTTGATGATGGGGAGACAGGTGGTTACATATCATAGAACTTATTTTGACTTGCTACTTTTGAAAATAAAACCAAGGATTTTACATACAAAACAATATGTTAAATAAATGTTATCATGTTGCTGAGTCAAATCCTTGAAAATTAGGAAAATATCAGATGTCCAGTTGCATTGTAACCTTAATTCAGCCTCATTGTGTGTTTGCGTTTATAGTCTCATAGTTTTAGTCTTTAAGTACATGATCACACCCGATCTTTTCCACAGTACCCTTAGTTCATTCAATGCACAGGATGAACCTGCCCTGCCGATGTATCAGGGTTGTGTAGTGAAGGAGACTTGTCTGTAGGGCCCCTGCCTCATTTGTGAGTACTGCAGAAGGTGGAAGGTGTGTAGTGAATGAGGCAGGACACCGCGGAAGGTGAAAAGATAGTCTTATGATTAAGGAAGTTGCATGCCGCCTTGGATAAGTGGATTCTACCCCTGCCTCTGCCATAGAGTTCCTGCGCGATGCTGGGCAAGTCACTTAAACAAAATGTTCACAGCTGGCAACTAATTATGTATTCTTCTGGCTGCCCGCTTTGAAATACCGAGTCTGATTTGCAGATGCTCTGAGTGCTCATGCCTGCAAGTGAAAGTCAATTGGAGCTTTGCTTTGAACATCGACAGTACTATTAAATTGATGAATACGCTGGAAAATCAGGTCTTAGGCCATCTCAAATTGGGCACCCAAAATTCGTGGAGGCTTTGATGATCTGTGCCTCAGTTTCCCCAATGTAAAATGGGGTTAATCACACTATGGCTTCTCATCGGGGTACAGTGCAAAAAAATTCACCATCTTCATCAAGCACTAAGGTACTATGATGAGAGAGCCAAAGAAACAGCCTAGAGCAAATTAATAATTTTGCATTCAGTTCAGTGTTTGGATGGTATGCAGTAAATTAGGCCTGGACCTCACATGAAATGAGGAGAGAAAAAGAAATGACCCATTCACTGCACGAGGGAGGGGTCCTACAAAAAAAACACAGCAATCATGTAATTAAAAACTGTGGCTATGTCTACATTACCACTTATGTCGATATAATTGATGTTGCCCTGGTGAAAACGACCTCTCTGATCGACAGAAGTTACATTGACAGTTGCGCTGGTGTGCACAGCACTATGTTGGTGGGAGAGCTTCTTCTGCCAGCATGGCTACTGCCGCTTGTTGGGGGTGGATTAATTAAGTTGATGGGCGAGCTCTGTCCTGTTGGCATAGAGTGGCTACTCTACAGCTCTTACAGTCGCACAGCTGCATTGTAGCCATAGCGTAAATCATCATGCATATGTACAAGGGGAGAGAGTTAGGGTTGTACAGCCAACCTTAAATTTGGCATTTCCGAACTGTTAGAGCTTGACTTTGAAACCTTAATAATGGTATCCAAATACAGTTTTGTTAATGTAATTTTATATAGGTTCCAAAATAAAATGGCTCTGGCTGGGCCGTCACAGGGGCAGGGCTGTCTCAGTATTAAAGTGGCATGATTATACGTTTTCTTACAGAGCATAGTTAAGAAAAATCCTTTCATCAGCTGCCTTCATATGCATTTGAAGACAGCTCGCTTGCACCGAACCAACATACCAGAAGAGACGGTTTCTAAGAACGCAAAGAGTGGCAGATGCAGATCTAGTCGCAGTTGCTGTGCCGTGTGTCCTATATAGTGTTTACCACATTAAAGGGTAAAGACAGGTGTGCAACACTCACTGATAATGTAGGTAATAGCCAGCGAGGCATAACTGTTTCCCAGCTTACCCCTAGAAGCCCTTCCTGGGGCAAGCCCTTCAAAGGTAAGAATTTTGGTGATGTAGTTGAAACAAAATATTTGTATTTTGTATTGTTTCGATTCGGTCCCTGTCTGTACAGGAGACTCACCTGTCGCACTGCTGCTGCCATTAGCTGTCACAAAACCCCCAGGCACGCGTGGTAGATGTCTGTGGTTAGATTGTGGTTCTTTTGTGAGCGCAGCAAAGCAAAATGGAGGCTTTGAGAAAGTCAAGTGTATTTAAAACGCAGGAGACTCTTGACACAATGGTAGCAACATACCGTGTTTATTGAAGGAAAGAACAATCTTTTATCTGCTATAAGCCCCTGGGAGAAAACAAACGGATTAGTTGTGTAACTTTTGTGACTGGAAAACAGTAGATTATTGTGCGGAGTCTATTTGGATGGCAAACACGGTATATGGGCCTGATCCTGAGTTTAGGCAAAATTCCCATTGAAACGAATGAGAGTTTTGTTTAAGATAGGACTTGGGCTTTATATTTGAGGGTAGGGTTGGGCCCGAAATTTTAAGGTCCCATGAACGACTTCATTTGGCACAGAGCTGCACCAGTGAATAGTTAGGTGTGAATTTCTTCACAGAGATGAAATGAAAGGGAATATTTCAAATGAAGCAATAAATGGTCTTTAATGTGGGGACCGTCTAGTTTTCTTTTCAAGGACCCAGATCTTTGTCCCGTTGTGACAGAGAACGTTCTTCTTCCACCTATTTTTAGCAGTTTCTTTGGAGTTCAGGTGGTTGTTTGCAGAACTGCATGCTGTGTGTAATAGCATCTTCTTGTGCCCTATTCTTTATCCAGGTGGGGTTTTTTGTGTGTGTGCATTCCCACTCAGCAAATTTTGAGAGCAACAGAGAGACAGCACTCGACTCTTAGAAACTCATCAATTCAGGCTGATAGTGGGGCGACCCACTTTGAATGATGTAATGTTATAAACTACTGTTAAAGCAATCCGAAATGAAGGACAATGTATCGCGAAATGCTTTGTTAATTTAGGGCCTGACCCAAACTCCACTGGCTCCCTCTGACTTCAGTGGGACTTGGATTATACCCAACAATGGTTTAGTATAATAATTCTTCCTAGTGCACTAGCTGAACATAAAGTAGCATAAATATAATGGAATCTAACATATAACATGAGACCTCACTTCAGCAACTCCTGTTAAACCATTGGTGGGAGATAGAAAGGGTTCCTCAAGCCTCAGCATCAGGGTTGGTGAGACAGAGGTCTTGTTCCACCAGCACCTCATTCCAGTGTCCCAGCACCAGCCATCTTAATCCAAGGCATACAGCTGAAAAATGTGGATCAATTCAAATATCTGGGCAGCACCCTCTTGAGTGATGTTCCTTGGATCAGAAAATTGCCTCCAGAATCAGTAAAGCTAGCCAGGCCCTTGGCTGACTCTGAACAAAAGTCCTCAACCAACACAACACTTGTCTTGCCACCAAACTGAAGGTCTACAGTGCAGTTGCTCTGTCATCTCTCCTGTATGGATCTGAGACATGGACTCTTTAGAGATGGCACATTAAACAGCCTGAGCAATTTCACATGTGCTCCCTCTGTTCAATAACGAACATTCACTGGCAGGACAGTGTGACCAATATTAAGGTCCTTGAAAGAGCAAACTCAACCAGCACTGAGGAAATGCTATTGAGAGCACAACTTAGGTGGACTTTGGTTGTCTCCCAAAACAGATCTTGTATGGGGAGCTGAGGCAGGGCAAAAGAAAGAAGGGTCATCCCTATAAGCCCTTCACAGATAACCTGAAAAGCAGTCTTCAGTGGGCTGGCATCAATCTCAAAGAATTTGAGCAAGTGGCTCAGAACAGGATGTACTGGCCGTCTCTGACAAGATCAGCATGTAACAGATTTGAGTGGGACATAACCTTAGTCACACCAGAACCTCCTGAAGGTGTTTTAAAGTCCTACGAGGTCCTACGAAATCGCCTCCAGGATGCACGTGAAAGGTGCCAGAGAGCTGCATCATCAGACATCACAGATATGAACTGCCCATGCCCTCAATGTGGCTGACTCTATGCATCAGGGTTCGGACGTCAGAATCTCATGTGTAGCCACAGATGAGAATTGTGAGAATATTGTCATCATTGTCATCAATGGATCACCACCGCCACCACCACCGACACTGGATGTTATTTCTAAAATAATTACAAGGGCCAGATAAAGGGGGAGTGTATGAAATCACAGATGGAGCATATTATGCCTGTACTCCATAGCCTACAGCGGCTTCCAATTCATCACCATAAAGGCTGCAAGAAGATGGAGTTCTTCAAATGGAAGACCGATAGCGAGACACCTGCATAAGTGAGATTGAGTCTGCGCTCTCTTCTTGGGGCAGGGTTTGGGGGGGGAGGGAGGGGTAGCACTTGGTGAGAAGAACTGCTGCGGAGAGGAGAGAAGCTAGACCAGATTGGGACTGTCTGAAATGGACCCAGATCAGAGTTGGGAACCTGCATCCTTTGCTCACATGAAAGGTTTTGTATCTACACCCTAACAACAAATAAATAAAATAAATAAAGGAGAGGGGTGGTTCTGCTGCCTTTGAAATCAACGGCAGAACTCCCATTGATTTCCCCTGCCACTGATGGATGATGTTCCTTTTAGTGTTTTATTATTCCAGGGCCCTATCCTGTGAGAGGCCGAGAATCCCCAGGAGATGCCCAGCCTCTGGCAGGATTGGGCCCCAAGTGTTTCAGTTTCTGAGGGGCACTTGAAAAGGATAATTGTCAAGGCCTTTTGTAGCTGCCACTGGAGGTAAAGCTGCCATTCAGCAAGAATGGGCCAGGTCCTGGGACGTGCAGAGTCACAACTAGCGTCAGAGTTAAGGGGAACTGCAGCTGCTCAGCACCATCAAGATTTAGCCTAATGGTTATGTTAAAAAAAAAAAAAGGCAGGCCTGACGGGAAATCTCCATGCACCTGGCTGTGACCAGGCACTGCAGCAGCTGCTGGTTTATGGCACGAACAAGAAACAACTGCGCTGGTGCTGCTGACCTCACCCTGAAACTGCCAGCTGTGTTTGAGGAACACAGGCAGCCCGTGTCGAAATGACGGGAAAATACCCTTCCTGGTGAGTGGTGATTCATCTGAGTAGTTAGCGAGTCTTCTCGGAGGAAACTCTGAAAAACCGTGTAGGACTTTAAACGCCATCAGGAGCTTCCGGTTCGACTAAGGCTTATGGCTACACTACAGCCGATGTTGGCATAATTTGTCGCTCGGGGTGTGAATAAAGCCCCCCTCTTCTCCGAGCAATGTAAGTTACACCGACATAAGTGCTTCTGCTGTTCGCAGAGGTGGGTTTTGAGTGCCAGCGGTGTTTGAGAGCTCTCTCCCATCGGCATAGTGTCTTCATCGGACGCACTGCTGCGGCGCTGCAGCATTGTGT
This sequence comes from Mesoclemmys tuberculata, assembly GCA_007922155.1. Taxonomy (NCBI): domain Eukaryota; kingdom Metazoa; phylum Chordata; order Testudines; family Chelidae; genus Mesoclemmys; species Mesoclemmys tuberculata. The sequence continues at coordinate 79,457,744 of ML675624.1, forward strand.
AGCCGCAGCCTAACAGATGGCTTGCAGAAGCCAGTCCCGTCTCAGATGCCGCTGTGACAATGCAGTGGGGCTGCTCTGCCGTTTGCCTATGAGCTGCGCTCCAGCTCAGCTTCTGGTGTTGAGGGCCTGTGAAGTACTGTGCGCCTCCGGCAACGTTACCTTCCTTCAACTCCCAGGGGCTGAGCACTTCCGAGGGTCACACCCATACATTAACAGAGCCTTTAGCTGGTTAGAGAGACAGGGGCCTCAGAGGATTTCTCTGCCATCCTGCCAGAACTGAGACGCTGGTCTCACCTCCGATGAAGTGTGCCAAGGAAGATTTAGGCCAATCTTTTCAAAGTGACTAGGAATTTTTTGGATGTCTGACTTGAAATGCCTTCAAGTAGCCTAAATGTCAGAGGATGGATTCTCTGCATTTTCTAATAATCAGGGCCCTTGAAAGTGTCTCACGTTGGGTATCCAAAACCATTGGTCTCTTAAGAAAATGTCCACCTTAATCTGGATGTAAAAGCATGACTATTTATGGTCACAGAATACTGATGTCTTTAAATACTGCTAGTCACCATGTAATAAGACACCTATTGCATAGCTTCTGTACAGCACCCCCTCAGCTGTGGTCCCTATTGCAATATCTTTGATTACAACTGCAACTAGCTACGACCCTTCTGAGTCAATAGAACAAGTATTAGATCTGATATGAGGGTCTGATCCCAAGCACACCTGGGTGCAGGGCTTACTAGTGTGTGTATTTCCAAGGGGCTAAATCTTGGTAGGAACCACTAAAGGTGGTAATAAGTGGTTTGTAGAATCAGTCCCTTAGATTGTAAAATCCCAGGGATTTTTCTTTTAATCCTTGGCTGTAAAGCAACATTATAAACCTGCAGGACTTTAGAAAGGATAATAAATACAATGCTAGTTAATTATGCCAAACTTTTATTGAGCTTTTATCGATGTTATGAGATATTCAGCCTCATTAAATATGCTTGTTGTGCTGACCCGATTGGGGGGGCCCTTAAGGCGTATTCAGGAGCTCTGATTACTCCCTTCAACACCAGTCTCGCGTTGGGGGTGTCATGCGGTGGGGGGGAGCATATGGGGGGGATGGTGGGGGGGAGCATATGTGTTGACATCAGTATGTCAAAATCATAACAATTCATGTAAGACATGCCATGTCAGGTACTGTTAGAAAGGTTATGATATGCTGAATAAGATGATTATATTTGTGTTCATGAGTGATATGTGTGAGGGAAGTAACTCTGGACTCCATTTTAGTTCCTGTAAGGCCTACAAGCCACATGGCCAAAGGCAGAGGGTATATAAGATCAAACCACAAAAAACATTTTGTCTTTGTTCCTGACCAGCTGCGGACACACCTCTGGATCAACACACTGTGCAACTGAACTGAAGGACTTAGACCCATCCAGGTACTGGATGTATACCAGAGGGACTATACAAGCCTGCAACTCCACAATTGTTCTAGAAACCTGATGTATATGGACTTTTAAATCATTTGTATGTATCTGATTGCTTTAATCCTCTAACACTTCTCTTATTGTTTGTTTTTCTTTTTATAATAAACCTTTAGTTTTAGTTACTAAGGGATTGGCTGGCAGCGTGGTATTTTGGGTAAGATCCAAACTTATAGTGAACTGGTACTGTGGCTGATCCTTTGGGATCAGAGGGAAACTTTTGAGTAAAGAGCATAGAGTTTAAATGACTGGTCTCTTTACTGGACCTAGTGGCAGTTTGGGAGCCAAAGACTGAAATGCAGTAAAGGGGGCTGTGTGTATTTGCACAGAGGCTTCTTGATAACCAGTGTGGGGGAATCAGAAGCACTGTTTGTGGCTGGTTGGGAAGTCTGACTGCAGTGTCACCCACCAGTGCTGGGAGAATCTGCTCTCCTTTTACAGCCCGCCCTGACCCTGGCATTATCAGTGGGCTACCCTGGGCACGGACGGGTCACAATGCTCTTTGTCAAACTGCCATTTATTTAACGTAGAACTGGCACTCAGATCCTATGGGGATGGGCCTTATGGGAAACCCTGAGATAGTGAGATGATGGCTAGGTCTATCCAATACGCTCAGAAGAAAATGAAATATTTTACGTAGATTTTTCCTACCCACCAGTACAAGCGTGATTCTTTCCTTTCCACCCACAATGTGGAAATGAGGTTTACTGGCTACCATTCTGTTTTGACTAAATGCAAATTGAAACATCTGTGGCTACTGCCTGCATTGGAGAATAATTAGCCGAGCCACTGCTTCGGGGATTGCTTCCTGAAAAACAACCGCCTGCCCACTTTGTGTAAGAAATAAGTATGCAAGCTTTTGGGATTACTTCATTGAGGATGAGGTTAGTGATGATAGGGTGGGGAGGAGAGAACCCCCTTGGTCTACTAGGCCAGAAAGGTATTACTAACGGTTTTGGACAGTAGAATCCACTAGCACATATGAAATCAGAGGCCATAACTGGAAGGAGGCAGTGTGGATTAGTGAACAGGGCAGTAACAACTAGCACGCAGGAGACATGCATTCTATTTCGTCTGTCTTGTCTCTTTCGACTGTAAGCTCTTCAGGGCAGGGACTCTCTCTTAAGCCTGGTCTACACACAGGTTTTATTCTGCTTTAAATTTTTCAGTGAGTGATGTGATTTGTGACTGAAAAAGTACAATACCCTATATTTACAGGAGTATTCTATACCAGTATAAGCCCCTTCGTGTCAGTATCTCGGCAGCTACACTAAGGGATTGGGCCACTTTAACAAGACCAGTTTGAAACTGATCTAATTAAAGTGGTACAAAAACTGTGTTTAGCCAAGCTCTTACTGTATTTTTATCGTTTCAAAAAAAATGGGACCCCCAATCTCAGCTTGGGACACTTGGGGTGCCAGTAATGCCAATAGCAATTTATTCTTGGAATGCCATCATGTGACAGATAGCCCTCATCTTAGATCGGTAAAGGCTTTTCATAACAGCACTCTTGGTCATGAAGGTCGAACTTTTTGTTTGACCGGCAAATTTTTTCGTTTTGTTTCATTTTCAGTATTTTTTAACCCTCTTTTTTCCTCTAAATAAATCTACCTACATTTCAAAATGAAACGTTTCCAAACAAAAATGCAAAACATTTCATTTTGAAAATATCAAAATGAAAAAGTTGGACTTTAAATAAAAACACATTTTTTTCCCCTGGCGGAATTGTTTGCCAAGTTTGTTGTCAAAAGGCTGTTCTGAAAGTGACCTACAAGTTCAATAAAATTATTATTTTTTTTCCTCTTAAAGCCAATTAATCTTAAATCTGCTCCAATGCTATTTTATTAGGTGGAATTGAATGTACAGAAGTTCCGTGAAGCTCCGTAGAAGATTTTTTCAGTACATTGTACAAAAACATTATTTACACAATATTGTACACAATAATACACACAGCAAACCAGGGGTTATTCCTATAAGGCACTGAGCAGCCTCAATGCCTCATGACTTTAGAGGGAATTAAGACATGCAGCAGGAGGCGCTTGCCATTTTGCAGGATCTGGCCCTACAATTTGTAAGCTGTAGTAAGTAAGAGGATACTAAATATAGCTGTGGTACACAAGTAAATCCCAGAGAACGAATATTTGTTCTGCATTTCAAGTCTCAGATTGTTGTCCATAACATTCTTCCTGACTCATGTGTTCCAGGTGTCGCTATTGTGTGGCATTTACAGTAGCCATCTGATGTGCAACACAGAGGAATCCTCCAGGCATTCATCTTACTTAAGTACCCTGAAACATTGGGAGATACAAAATTGTTAATCCTCCTGGCAAAGAATATACTCTGAAAAGCACAAAAGGTCCAGATTCTCCAGCCATTTGGGTGCCTCTCATTGATTCTAGTGGGATTTACATGCCTAAATACTTTGAGGATCTGGGCCAAAGTCCAGGAACAAAATAGAATATCCTCCCCTTTTCAGACTATGTTACTGGTATGGTGGCATTACTAGATTCCGAGTAATAATGAACAAAAAAGCAGTCTGGCAAAGGGAAAACTGAGAACAATAAAAAATCAGACATGATTGTGCTAAGCTAGCAAGTCGTTTGTGACCCAGAACAACAGTTAACCATGGCATGTGCTGATTAACAAGGGATGGACAAACAAATCTATCTGATTGAACCCGAGTGAGCCTTTCTGTGGCTTGTTTACAGTGCAGTACAGAGTCTATGTCCCACTTGCCTTACTGACATAAATAACCCCACTGAAGACAATGAGACGTTTCCTGCCCCTGTGAGATTTCTACTTAGCTCCTCAACTGTTCCCACTCATTAACAAGTCTCGGGGACCATCTACCTTACCTCTGCTCTCCTGACAGCCCTGTATGGAACTGGGTGGCCTTCTCCCTGAGTCTCAAGGTGAAACACAAGACAACTGCTTTCCCAAGCAGGCTTACTGGGGGCTCACCTTTTGTCGACAAAACTCTCTAGCGTCTCGCTATCAAGAGGAGGCAGTTCATGGATTTTTTTTCCTGCTTTGTGAACAACCTCTGTCATGGTTCAGCCAGGGCCCATGGAAACATTTTCACACGGCTCTGCTATCATGGAATGACTGTGACTGTGGTTTTTCTAGCCCATCCGGCCCCCCTGCGCTCTCTGTTATCCTGTGCTGATCAAGGGTAGCTTTAAATGGCCAGATTTCTGGGTCTTCCGTTCCACCTCCCTTAGGAGACCATTCCTCAGCTTAATAGATCTCCCTGACAGGAGGCTTCTTTGAACAGATGACCCAACTTTTCCTTTTTGACTTTTATGGCTGCTAGTCATGCCTCCTAGCACAACCACCATTGCCGACAGTCATCCCGCTCTGGTTGAGAAGAGGAACAGCTGCAGATTAACATCATTTTTGGGTAGCTAACCTGTGCTGAGTTTGCCCACATGCCACTCCTCACTTCCTGTCCCATATGGGGGGAAGAAACCACACACAGAGCAGATCTCGGACTATCCAGCTGCTCAGGCATGAGTTAAAATGTGGGCAAGGCACAAAGAGAACCCAAAGAAGCTTGTACAGGCTTTATCCTGCTTGCCAGTGGCACAACTTGGGAACTTGTCTGTTGCAATGTGACACGTCCTATGTCTCTATGGACCATTGAGTATCATCTGCAGATGGGCTGGAGCTGCAAAGTTCTGATTCTGATTCAAATCTGAGCCCCTCCATGCTTGGGGGTGTTAGAGGATCGAGAGGTAATATTTGGCCCAGGTGCCCAAACCTGTGGTGAGGGTGTCGGGAAGGGAGTTCTGGCTTGGGGATTGCTTTCAGCCCATCTCCAGTGTTAACAGGCACATGCTTAAGCTGTCAGCACATTAAACGGCCAACAACGGAGGAGAAAAAAAAGAGAAAACGCCTTTCCTGGCCTAGCAATAATGGGGCGAAAACTACCCCACCCTGCAGGAAGCAGCCAGAGGAGAAAACACATCCAGACTGCATCCTTTTCCTGTGGGATGCCTTCATTGTCCGAGTCAAACGATTCTGTGAGATGCTGAGTGCCTCCTGCGATGTGCTGAGGGTCCTCCATTCCTTTAACAGGAGCCGAGGGCACTTGAGGACACTCAGCCCCACACTGGAGGTGCTCAGCACCACGCAGGATTGTTACCCCCTCCTTACCCCTGTTCGTTTTCTTTAGCGCTAGCTCACGGGTGAGAGAAGCACAGCTGCGATCTTTGCGGAGTACACGGCTGCAGAATGCACTTACTGTTTCCTGAAGTGAAGCTGCATTCTCCTGCGCAGGCCTGAAGGGAGAAAGGCAAGAGTTGAGGCCAGGAGAACAGTGCCTTGGTTCCTAGCACTCACACAAGAGACTCTCCTGGACTCCTGATATTCCCTGTAGCCAGTCCCCCCAGATCTCCGCCTCCTCCAGACCCCCTCTGCCTTTCTCCCACTGGAATTGTCCTGCCACGGACTCCCTATCCTGCAGCTGTAGGCCCTGTCTGAGGGGTGCGGGCACTCCTCTGTGCTGGGATGAGGAGGGCCGCCATCATGGCTGACGCACCAGGGATTGAAGTGGGGACCGCCAGAGCTAAAAAAGCTTGGGCTGGTGAAGCACCGTCGTCGGGGGTTGTAACAGATACATCTCCTCCGTGGATCAGTGCCGAGAGGGGCCTTTAACACACTCCCCACTGGGTTATGCGTGCACAGCCCCAGGATGCATGCACTTTGGGGGACTCCCTGTGGGGCTTGGGGTGGATGATAGGCTTCCTGCTGGGCCTGTTTCCCCCATCCTCTGCTTCCCTCCCAAATGGACCCCCGAGGGGCTCCCTGCAGGGTCTGGGGGCAGGCGAGAGAGCCCGAGGGGGGGTGACCTTCCCTCCCCTTCTGAGCGGGAAAAGGGAGTTCCAAGCCTGGAGAAATCCCCCTGCGAGGAGTGAGGAGACCCGGCAGCAGGCATGGCCCTTGGCTATGCCCAAGGCTTACGCTGAAAGCGGTGGATGGCGGCAGCCAGCGACAGCAGTAAGATGACAGCGCACGCCACTAATGGGACCCAGACGAAGCCGCTGCAGGAAGAGCCTGCATGCCAAAAGAAACATACAGCGCGTGTTACAGAAAGCAAGAGCAGACACTCTCATAGGACACGGGAAGAGGCATTGTGGCGCCAGAGCCACACACAGATCTGTCCCCTTTCATGCAGAAGGGGGCTCAGAGATACCATCCAGCCCTTCCCTTCCAACCCGATGGGGCCCCGCTACTTCTCCATGGATCCAGAGGGGGCAGGGCCTGGCCAGGCTGTGGGGAGAAGTGGACAGGCCAGGGGTCGGGTCAGCCCTGACCTGTATTCTCTTTTCCTTAGTCCCCTGTCTGGATCCCCCTTTGAAGTAGGTCCCTAGGGCGAGGGGCAGTCCCAGTTACTGAGCCTCTGTGAGATACATACACGCACATATCTGCTCTTAGCATCAGTCGGAGTCCCATACATGAGTCAAGGAGAGAGACCAGGCCCCTGGGTTCATATGTCCCTCGCACGTTTCAGTGAATTGGTTCACGCCAGGGCCCAGCCAGTCCCCTTCATGCCACTGACGTCACTCCAGAGTTGCATCGGGGCAGCTCAGAGAATGGAATAGACTGGGGCAGCTTCAGCCTTAGTGCGACTCCACTGGCTTAAACTGAATTGCACTCAAGATCGATTTGGCCCACACTATGTTTTGCAAAGATGCCCCGTGAAAGGCAACGCCATACCTTTACCTTTAACAGATGGCTTCTTTGGGGTTCTGCACCTTGAAGGTTTCTTTGGGGGCAGCGTTTTCTCTGTAGGTTTCTCAGTGGGAGGCAATGAGTCGACTGAAATGATGAAAGGAGAATTAATGTTGTATGGAATTGTTGCACATCTGTATCTCTAAATAGCTTTGTGTAGAAATGATTGAGGCTTGGCACGTGGCTAGGTCATAATACGGGACAAGGTCTTTTGACATTTAATCCCAAGATCTTCAAAAGTGACATTGCTTTTGGGTGTCCAGCTTGAGACACCTTAAAGGATCCCGATTTTCAAACAATACTAAGAATTTATTCCAAACAGCAAGGCCCTTTAATACGTCTCACGGATTATTAGTAATATTTGTACCTCAGAGCCCCAGTCGTGGACTGGGACCAGGTTGTGTTAGGGGCTGTACAAACACAGAACAAAAAGATGGACCCTGACCCACAGCGCTTACAATGTCAGTATGAAACAATAGACAACGGCTGGATACTGACCGGTTGACTGACGCGTACACGAAACAGAGACAATACGAGTCGGCATAACAGGTGCTGGTCTCAGAGCACCAGGAGCCTAACCTTTGTCAAGTTTTTTGGAGGCCTCATGGCAAAAGAGAGTTTTAAAGAGGGTTTTGGAGGAGGGTAGTGAGGTGAGTTTATGGATGCTTACAGGAGCAAATCCCAAGTCTGCCGGCAGCACCGGTGAAAACATGGAGGTATTTGTTTGAAAATTTAACAAATGGGTGAATGCCGGTGGGCAACATGGGCTGAGCAGTGACAGAATTGATTTTTCAATACTGAATGACTGAGAGATGATAGCTGGTGGGGGATAGGCTCTGAAGAGCCTTGACGCAGGGCATCCTAAAGCACTGGTTGCTTTTGAAAATCTTGGCCTTGGAATGAGTGTTTTTTAAAAAAAACTATCTCTAAATATACAGAAAAATAACTCGTATGAAGGGACCCAATCCTGTTCCTATTCAACTCAATACGAGTTTTGCTGTTTGGTAAATGAACTGGGGCCCTTCATAGCAGTTGTTTTTCTAAACATTGAAATTAGTAGTCATTCGGTTTCCTACGAATTTCAGTGAGCTCAAATTCTGCCCAAAATACAAATAATTATCCCATATCTGGTACATAAAATCATAACAGCCATACTGGGTCAGACCAATAGTCCATCTACCCCAATGTCCTGTATCCTGATAGTGGCCAATGCCAGTTGCTTCAGAGGGAATGAATAGAATAGGTAATCATCAAGTGATCCATCCCGTTGGCCATTCCCAACCCCTGGGAAACAGCAATCTCTGCCTGTTCTGGCTAACAGCCATTGATGGACCTATCCTCCATGAACTTATCTAGTTCTTTTTTGAACCCCATTATACTCTTGGCTTTCACAACTTTCTCTGACAAGGAGCTCCACAGGTTCACTGTGCATTGTATGAAGAAATACTTCCTTTGGTTCGTTTTAAACATGCTACCTATTCATTTCATTTGGTGACCCCTAGTTCTTGTGTTATTAGAAGGAGTAAATGACACATCCTTATTTACTTTCTCCATATCAATCATGATTTTATAGACCTCTATCATCTCCCCTCTTAGTCGTCTCTTTTCCAACCTGAAAAGTCCCAATCTTATTAATCTCTCCTCATATGGAAGCTTTTCCATATCACTGATCCTTTTAGTTGCCTTTTTTGATGTGGGGCAACCAGATCTGCACGCAGTATTCAAGATGTGGGCATACCATGGATTTATAAAGATCTCTTTGTAACTCTTTACAGTCTGCTTTGCACTTCATTATCTTGAGTAGTTTTGTATCATCTGCAAATTTTGGTAGCTGGATTTGTAATTATACAGGACCAGATTTCAAGGGGTAAGGTACTGCTCAGTGTTAGTAAAGATAGCAAGACCTAGCCAATAGCATTTAAAGAATGCTCTATATTAAATATGAAATGAACAAGGCAGTGATATTATGCTATACTGGTGAAAAAGCATACTGGTAGCTGTCTCCTGAACTGTAAAACTTCCTACCAGGTTTAGCACTTACCACAGATATAGCATACATCTTGTAGTAAGTGTTTGCAGGATCTGGCCTTAGATTGGGTTAACACATCTTCTGGTATATTTCCAAACCATATCTTGTATTTTACAAGATGCATCTGACGAAGTGGGTTTCTGCCCACAAAAGCTTATGCCCAAATAAATTTGTTAGTCTTTAAGGTGCCACAGAACTCTTGTTGGTTTGTATTTTACAGTACCACAGTTTATTATTTTCCATGATAGTTGAGAAAAGGAACAAGTGAGGGAGCTAACAGAAAGGTACTTCTGCACAAAATACCATATTAGGACCCAATTCTGTAAAATGCTCTAATCTACCCTCAGCTCATACTGTCTTCAGTTTAATATGGTCTGAATATTTTCCATACATCTGTCACAAGGTTTTGGACTGCTATCCATCACATTAATATCCATGCACATATCACATCAAACCAATAGCAACAGCACCATCCCAAGTGGATTTCAAAGCATCTGACTTTGCTCCTTGTCAGAGTATAGAAAGCTCTAATCGGAATAGTTTTTTACTGACTATACCAGTGATTAAATAAGACCTGTGGCTTATTATTGACTATATGAGTTATAATTTAACGTATTTATCGCTCTAAGACCAGAAAACCTCTAACAACAAAAAACAACCAATCAGCCAAATAAAAATTCCTCTATTATACAAATCAGATAAAATCCGATCATTCAAACACCAGTTAACCAAAACTCTGTACTATCCAAAGTGCATTTCTTTCCCTCTGGAACTGAAATTCATATAGAAACTGCAATTTATATTACTGACACAGACACGCCAAATGTCTCAGATGTCCCATGAGACATCAGAATCATTGGGATTCACCTGTACAACTTCTTTCCTACTTTTGTTAAGCTACTGAACAATAGACTTTAAAAATGAAATTAAAGAATATCCATTTTGTCACGGATGCCAAAGGAAAAAAGAAATGAAGTGTGATTTCGCTCACAATTGATAGAGGAACTGCTGTTTCGTTAACTCAAGCTATTGATGCTCAGCTTTAAAACTGAATTGCTTCATTCTGACAGGACATGTTTTCAAATGCTTTATTTTTGCGTAGTACGCATTACTATAGCTGCTAAGGTAATTCTCCATCTTAACAGTGCTTTTCTTTCAAGTAAGCAAGCAGAGAAAAGGGACACCCTTAGCCAATACAATGCCAGCGTATTTACTTGCAACAAGCAAAGGACTTGGGATTCTTCAAGACAGAAGACTGTGAACATTTTAAAGCCACTGATCATAATTATATCTCTGCTAATCATACTCTTTGGATTGAAGGGTTTTATCCTCTTAGGACTTTCAAAGCTCCAAAATGAAGCAGCCAGGAAGGGTTTTAAGCACATGATCATACACGGTAATCAAAGTACAGTGCTTTTTCTACCCGTTGCTACATAGTGGAGAAGTGTGGATTGGCACATTGCTGAATGCTCAAGAATTTGAAAGAGGTTCTCTAAGGCCCTGCAATAGCCTCCTATAGCTCAGATCCTTAAGTCTACATAAAGTACCACTGATTTCAGTTTATCATTGCATTTCTAAGGGGGACACAAAAGGAAAGAAACCACAGGGCCTACACAGCTTAGGAGAGGATGCCCTCCCCCAAGGGGTGAATAGGGATGAAGGCTTGACCCCAGTGTGATTTGAACACATGACCGTCTGAGCGGGAGTCTGATGCGCTACCATTGTGCTACACAACACTGTTTGTGTACCACAACCTGCACATGTGGCATTGTCAAATCAGTAACCAGAGCCAGGCAGGTGCACCCTAGGCTTGTGAGGTGCTCCCCAGATTTCATCAGCACAGCACCAGGGTCCTGCTGGATCAGACTGCAGGAATGGGATCTGCATGGGCAGCAGCAGTGAAAGCTTCCCTATGCAGACACACTAACGTGTTCAGACTAGGAACTAGCTCTAGGAACCAATCTCCATGGCCCATCAGTGCTGAGCTGCTCATTTGGTTGAGACCGCCATTTGCAAAGGTGCCGGTTGTGATGGAGTGGGAACTGGACTGAGACCCCTAACCCTTTTCACACAGGGTCCTAAACGGTGCCCGGATGGTGCGAGCTGTCGGCCGTTACCAGCCCGTCACGAACTTACAAGGGGAGAACTAGATGTGAACGGTTCAGCACCCTGTCACCAACCCTCTGTCCGGCCCCCCGTGATTTCAGGGTGGGGTAAGGATTTTGGTAAATGGTAGGTGAGAAACAGAAGCAGTGCATGAGAAGGATCTGTGAACTCAAGTGGGAAATAGCCCATCTTAAGAGCAAAAATAGCATTGGAATTAAAGAAAGATAATAAATATGAATCTTCCAGGTCTTATAGTGTTCCTTGGAAAGGCCCCTTTACACAAGAATTATCAGACCACAGCAGAGCTCAGACTGTGATCAGAACTGAGAAACGGACAGTGGTGAAAGGTTACCATTTATTAATAGCCTGATAACACTGGAAGCAATTTCCCTACACTTCACAGAGTCATAGATGCTAAGGCCAGAAGGGACCCTGTGATCATCTAGTCTGACCTGCTGCATAAAACAGGGCATAACATTTCCCTGAAATAATTCCTGTTTGAACTTGAACAGATCTTTTAAAAAAAAATCCAGACTTGATTTAAAAATTGCCAGTGATGGCGCATCCACCACAACTCTTGGTAAACTGTTCCAATCGTTAATTTCCCTCCGTCTTGAAATTTTATACCTTATTTCCAGTCTGAATTTGTCTAATTTCATCTTCAAGCTGGTGGATCTTGTTATACCTTTTTTCCCAGATTTTCTGGCTAATAAATTCTCTAAGATCTATTCAAGCTCATTCTAGGGTCCAAGCCTTTCATGCCTTGCTCACGTGGAGAGTTTCATTGAAAGCAACGAGAAAGGCAAGCAGGATTAGGCACCAATCTGTGCCCAGTTGCCTTTTCTATCAGGGTTATTTTCATTATTCTAACGTTTATTCTGCAGAAGCATCTCGGATGCTGGCGCCTCCTTGTGCCAAGCACTCTGAAATCTTGGAGTGGATGTGCCAGCCTGAAACAGCACTTACCCACACTAAGCTCCGTTCCATTGCCAAAGAGTAGCTCCGAGGAATGGGAGACAGCGCAGTAATATGTGCCAGAGTCCAAAGGCTGAAGCTTGCTGATCTTCAGAGTGTATGAGTTTCGAAAGCTTTCTTTACTCACACTATACCTGTCTTTGTCGATGTCTTTGCTGTGGAAGGATTTCTGCATAATTGAATATAGTATATGCTGGAAGTCTTGGCTGTCCTTGTTCCGTCGGTACCAATAGATCCCTAAATGGGCAAGCTGTTCACGTTTCATCACGCAGACCATTTCCATGTTACTATCGATCAGGGCTACACGACGTGGTGGATTCTGAAATAAAGTTGGGGTTTGATGGCAACCTGCAAGGAAGAAAATAACATATTTAGGGTCAAGATATTTATTTCTACAGCTAGAAAATAAAGGATTTCTTCATGAGCTTAGTAGTTTCTGTGGTCGTGGACTTACGGGGGGTCACACAAATAAGAGCTGGAACAGCCCTGTTAGGGAATCTAGCCCCTATTTCATGCCAGTGTTGGATTGTTTCCTACCAATCTTCTGCCCGTCCCAACATTTCGTAACCAGTGCCCAAATATTATGGTGGTTGGTGTGCTAGAGAAACTCATCTAGACAGGTAGAGAAGATGATAGATAGCTCTATTTCTAGTTTGTTGTCCAGTCCGCTTTTAAAAATCCCGATCAGTGGGGCTTCCACATCTTACTTAGGGAGATTACATTTTTGCCTTTTCTTGTCTCCGGTGCTTTGTCATTCTCTGACCCTGTTTCAGCTTCTTTTGTCAGTTCTTTTCAAGCTTGTTAGCTTGTTTGGTAGATTGTTAGAGGAGTTACAAAAGAGTTACAAAACTGGATGACCGGGCAACAAAATGGCAGATGAAATTCAATGTTGATAAATGCAAAGTAATGCACACTGGAAAACATAATCCCAACTATATATATAAACCGATGGGGTCTAAATTAGCTGTTAACACTCAAGAAAGAGATCTTGGAGTCATTGTGAATAGTTCTATGAAAACAACCACTCAAGGTACAGCGGCAGTCAAAAAAGCAAACAGAATGTTGGGAATCATTAGGAAAGGGATGGATAATGAGAGAGAAAATATCATATTGTCTTTTTATAAATCCATGGTACTTGCACATCTTGAATACCGTGTGCAGATCTGGTTACCCCATGTCAAAAATGATATATTGGTATTGGAAATCATACAGAAAAGGGCAACTAAAATGATTAGGGATATGGAAAAGCTCCCATATGAGGAGAGATGAATAAGACTGGGACTTTTCAGCTTGGAAAAGAGAAAACTAAGGGGGGAGATGATAGAGGTCTATAAAATCATGATTGATGTGGAGAAAGTAAAAAAGGTAGTGCTATTTACTCCTAATAACAAAAGAACTAAGGGTCACCAAATGAAATTAATAAGTAGCAGGTTAAAACAAACAAAAGGAAGTATTTTTTCACACAATGCACAGTCAACCTGTGGAACTCCTTGCCTGAGCATATTGTAAAGGCCAAGAGTAAAATGGGGTTCAAAAAAAGAACCAGATAAGTTCATGGAGGGTAGGTCCATCAATGGCTGTTAGCCAGAATAGGCAGGGATTGCTGTTTCCCAGAGACTGGGAATGGCCAACGGGATGGCTCACTTGATTGTTACCTATTCTATTCATTCCCTCTGAGGCATCTGGCATTGGCCACTGTCTGAAGACAAGATATTGGACTATGACCATTGGTCTGACCCAATAAGGCCGTTCTTATGTTTTTATGTAAAAAGAATCACAGCTTACTCAATAAATGCAGCAAACACCTCACATAAATATAGACAATATATTGACGTCAATAGGAGCCAGCCCTTTATTGCTTTTTAATGCCTTAACATACATTTATTCATACTGACAATTATTCTATGGGCCAGATCCTCAACTGGTGTTAAAAACAGTATAGCTCTACTGGCATTAGTGGCGCTCTGCCGATTTATACCAGCTGATGATTTCTCCAAACTGCTTCTGTTCTGTAATCATGGATGAATATGACCACAGTCTTGGTGGCTCACATGGGCAGTGATTTTGCGTATTCTCTCACCGGTTGCATTCTATGGACTGTGGCGTCAGAGTTTTGCAAGCATCTGAAGCTTAGATGGTCACAGAATTAAAATAAAAATAGATCATAAGTAAGGGCCAGACGTTGATTTCCTCATTCACATTGAATAGCACCGTACTGTATGAATAGTCTCTTACAGACAGATTCAGTAATACCTTTACGTGCAGTGACTTGTACCTTACAGCTCCGTGACTTCCACTGATGTCAGTGGAACTGTGTGCTACTATGTGGGGCTATTGGCTTGCATTCTAGCCCACTGACATCACTGGGAATATTTGTGCAGCCAGGTGCTATGCTCCTGGCCTTTTTACGTACTTTTCTTAGAATTTATTTGGGAGACAAGCAACTGGCAAAATGATTCCATGTCGTGACTCTTCATAGCTGGAAACACGAGCGGGACAGGCTATGCAACAATAATATTAATCAACATTTGCAACTATTACCTCAGTTACAATTTTCTGTCTCGGGGTGTGTATGCGGGCTCGCGTGAGCATAATGGAGGGGAGTCAGTTTTTCAGCAAACAAAACAACAAATGCTGGTTATGATGCAATGGAGTAAAAACTAAACTGAACACCCGAGAGCCACTTATTTCCTGTGCAAGTTTTAAAGGCCTGTCCTTGGTAGTCTTGTCTCATATGTCTTGCCCCTTTGCTTTAAAGTGCTCATTTTCCTTTAAAATCCTGGGCTTATTCACAGTAAATATGGGTAATAATAATGCCTAGGCCCCTATCCTGCACGCTAATCCATACTCGTGTGCGCCTGTATGGACCCCACTGGATTTCAGTCGGTCTCCAAGTGAAGCCTCATTAAACTAGCGCGCCATGTGGATGAAGCAGGCTGCCTGCTTGGATTAATTTGTAGGATCGGTGTCTTAACTTTGACATAGGACTTTTGACCTTCCCAATGCTTTAAAAATATTGGGAGCCAGCCAGCTTAAAATCTGGTATAAGTGACTGCAGTTCCATTGACATTAAACCAGCTCTGTATTTGATGCGCTGTACTGAAGAATTTGACCTCAGTAAAAAGCCTGCTGATAGTAACTATTTTAATTTGCGATTCTCCACCATCTGGGTCTTCTAAGCTAGCATTAGCGTAGAAATATGCTTGCTTGATCAATGAATACATCTGGGAGGATCACCAAAACTATTCTTATGGCAAACAAAAAGCCAAATCTGGTTGTCCTTATTCAGGCAAAATTCCCTTTGGATCAGTGAGGGCTTTGCCTGAGAAAGGAATTTTGAGAACGGGTGATATTTACTAGCATAAGCCTAAATCTTTCTTGCCTTCCTCATGTTAATAGTCCCATCAATGTCAATACACTGAAGGAGGCAAGCAGAATTTAGCTTGGAATAAATATATGGCCTGTGACTTTGTACTCTGGTTCCCATTCTCTCTCTCAAAAATCTCTGACATTGATGAAATAAATGAAGGGAAGGGCCACAGAGAGCTGTACTGTAAATATAACGTGATGATGCACAGTGTCGTATATTTTCATGTATTGAAGCCCATCCCTGCAAACCCTGATTCTGGCAAATACTTCCTTGTGCCTGCAAAGTCATTGGGACTCCTTGCACAAAGGTTTTCAGGATCCATCCCACAGCTAGCTCCCTGGGTAACCTTCTTATTCATAGACTCCAAGGTCAGAAGGGACCCTGGTGACCCTCTAGTCTGACTCCTGTGTAACACAGGCCATAGAACTTCCCCGAAATAATTCCTACGGCAGATCTTTTAGAAAAACGTCCAATCTCAATTTAAAAATGTGTCAGTGATGGAGAATCCACCACAACCCTTGGTAAATTGTGCCAGTAGTTAATTACCTACATTATTAAAAACGTACACCTTATTTCCAGTCTGAATATGTCTAGCTTCAACTTCCAGCCCTTGGAGCATGTTCTTTTTCTCTGCTAGACTGACAGCCCACTATTAAATATTTTTTCACCACATAGATACTTACAGGCTTCTCTTTTCCTGGTTGTTTTGTCCTTCTCTACCCCGAGTTATGTGGTCACCCCAACATTCATAAAAAGAAAAGGCCCATTTCAATGCCTGCCATTGCAGAGGCTATTGTATATTGAGGATGGGGTTTTTCAAAAGCACTTAGCATTGATCTGTCTCTGTTCCTATTGAAATCAATGGTAAAACTCACATTGACTTCAATGGGAACAGAGTTAGAACAACACTGAGCGCATTTGAAAATCCCACCCTACGTTGCTGGATGTTAGCACAGAAAACATATTACTGAGTGTATGTGAAGTTACAGGCTCTTTCAAAACTGTCCTTTTTATAAAACCTCATCATAATGTTGTTCATGTTACTGAATAAGGATAGCAGGGAAAATTTTGCATGGCAGGCAGATTCCTTTTCATACTGCTCTCAGATAGATTACAATGGAGCACTTCTCTTTATAAATATTTATCTGCAGTCAAAATCCATAATAAAAACCAGTCTGTTTTCCTCCCCTATGTTAGAAGTATTTAGTAGTTTCTACCATTTGTTTGGAATTTCTCAAGACGCGCAGGTAACCAGATTTAATTTGTAACTGGTTTCTGTCATCTCATAATGTATTAATTATTTCTTTAATTGACTCCCCATATTCTGTCCTGACTTACATCTATTGCAACCTCATTGTAATCAGGGGATCACAGAGGCTGTAGAATAAAGTCAGGGGAGAATTTTGCCCTGTCTCTGTTCCTGGAAAGAATAAATAAAATGGTTCACAGTGCCTGATCCGAAAAAAACTGGTGACATAATCTGCAAGTTTATGGTGTGCTCCACATCTGTCATCATCATCAGTGATCACTCTACATCTGTATCCTTATAATAAACCAACAATAAAGCATTCTATGCAGTACGTTACGTACCTATATATATATAAAATATACCATCCTATTGCATATGTATCGTTAGTGTTGCTATAGTTCAAAACACGTTGGTATGATAAATGCTGATAAAAGATATGCTTTACTGTAGCTGTAATATCCTATTACTAATACAGTGTATCTTTAATCCATACATCCTACAATATATCTATGATAAAACATGACACAGTATATCTATAACATATCAATATTTTCTGTGATTCTACGGGGCAAATCCAACAGTCACATTGGTTTAAATTTGAAGTAAACCTAATCTATCTTTGTATTTACGTAGCTTCCCATGACCATATTATCTCAACACTTCAAGATATATTGCTTACATATATAATTGATAATTATATTTGGTAGATAATTGATTACAGAATTTAATCTTGTGATTCTTGAATATACTATATTCTAACCGATAAGATCCTATAATATATATCAATCCTAATAGCTCTGAAATAAAATAATCCTAACCTTGTCTAGAACATTGGTCTATAATATTATACAGTAGATATGTAATATCACATACATATGTAATAAAATATATTAAATCTCTAGCCTCCTGTAATTTATTTACATTACAACCATCCCATTCTATATCTGTGGTCTAACATGTTGAAGGGGAGAAAGTTACAAAGTTATTAAAGCACATTGCATTCTCCCAGTCTCCTGCACTCTTGAGTTCAGCTCTAGTTAACGCAGCTTGCAAAGGCCTTGCCGTGTTCCTCTCTTACCTGTGAGATGGAGACAGAGGTAGAGAAAGAGCCACGGCCACTCCATCTTGGACCCGAGGGCATCTGAGAGCTTGTGAGTTTCAGCCTGAGACAAGAGGGCTTGTGAGGCTGCTGAAGCAGGGGGAGTAGTGGGGGCGGGCTGTGTGACAGAGCCCACAGCCTGCGCGTGAGCTGCTTCTCATTAGTCCCCATAGCAAGGCAGCAGGGAGGGGATAGTGAGGGACACACGGTTAATTGAGTTATTTGTTCGCTCCTTTAAGATGTGTAATTTTTATATAACCCAACTGGGGGTGGGGAGTAGACACATCTCTCCCCTCCTGCATTCAGACAATGACCTGGACAGTGGATGTCTCTGCAGCATGGGAACATGAAGTGTAATGCTATTTCCACATAGAGGTGCATATCTGGCACTTTCTACAGCCTACAAAGTGTCTCATCCATCAGCCCTCTCTCCCCACACTTATGTGCTCCAGCTCCTAGCACTACAACCTATGGGCAGCCGGGTCTCCTGCTATACCCGGGAATTCTGTAGCAACTCACTGACATCAAAGGAGTTACACTGCTGCACAGATGATCTGAATCAAGCTCTGTATGTTCAGCGTCAGGAGCTGGAACCATCCTTCTTGCACTCTGGGCCCTGCTTCATCTCCAGTGCTGGGCTCACTCACACCCACTTTCACACACCAAACCCTCTGATACTTATGAGAAAAGGGCTGGTCACAGTTTTAATTGGGGGGGAGGGCAGGGGTGACTAATCATCTGGTAACTTCCTTGGTGAGTCCCCAGAAGCAATGGCCAGATGGATGGCAGAAGAGTTAGAGTGAAGGAGGGGTCCAGATGGAAAGATGATGAGTCTCTCTCCCCGCCTTGCACAGGGCTTGCCTGACAGCTGTATTTTCTGACACGCTCTCAGCACTATTTTTACTGTAGCTGAGAACAGCTAAGGAAGCGAAGTCTTACTTCCAGGGTCTGGAAACAGGGTGAAAAACACAAAATGGGCCTTATCCAGAACCCACTGAAGCTGACAGAGAGATGGAAAGACTCCCACTTACTTCACTGGGCATTGTATCAGGCCCCATGAAAACACAATATTAACCATTATTAGACCAAGAACTTTATAGCATTTACATGTCTGTTCATCACACCAAGTAACGTACTGGAGGAAGCTACTAAGTTGCTTTTAACCATTCATCTTTCAAAAACAGCTGGTGAACTCTAATTTTCAGGTGCTCAGACTTAGGTTCATGAAACATGCATTTCACATCAAATAAACCCAATAATCAAGGACCAAACCATGCCCTCCTGAAAATCCCTGAGAATTCTACCAAGCTGTTGGTGACAGATCTTTACCCCTTAACAGCCTGTTTTTCTAATGAACTATGGCCCAATTCAAAGCCCATTGAAGTCAATAGGAGACTTTCAACCTTGGCAGGCTTTGGATTAGGCCTTGTATGAATAGGCTGTTTATTCCTTTACCTTCATGCTTTCACCAGAATTAGTCAAAAAATATTTTGTGAAAAATTTCCATTTTTCTCAATTTTGTTCATATTTTAAAAGAAGTCCTAGTTTTTGAAGTAAAAAACCAAAAACTGAGATGTTTATGGTTTTTCGGTGATGGTCCCACCTTCACTTTCCTCCCTTTTTTCCTTCTTCTGTTTTGCCATTGGGAAAAAGCCAAAGGATGAATGAAAAACCAACATGGGGTTTTCAGTGTCAAAAGATACTGGATTTTCAGGTTTTAATTTTTAAAGAAACAAAAAAAGGAACTGCCTTTTTTTCCTTTTTATAAAAAAATGCTATTTTTCATTAAAAATAGTTAGAATAAAAATTGTGACTATTTGCATGAGTCATAAAGAGCTTCTGCCTACTCAAGCTTTGGCATGAGGTAAAAATAGCCTTTTAATTTTCTACAATGGGTATTTTTTCTGGACCTGGATAATGCTGAAGGTGAAACTTACTCTCCATAATCCAGATACCAGAGGCATTAAAAGAATTACAGGAAGTTTTGAAAACAAGAGCTAGAAACCTCAAACACATTTAGTGGCTGACAAACCCACAAAAGTAAGGAAATTGTGCTAAGGCTCAGCTCATTGTGTCTGGGTGCTGCTGTGTTGGACATGAGTCTACACGGTTTATGTGCTGTAATATCAAAGCGTAAAAGTTGCTTGGAAATTTTGGCTTTGCTAGGTTTGTATCATTCAATATTTATGGTTTTAGTACTGAAATGTTTCTAGATGAATTCACTGTTTTACATGGGGGGGGGGACTCAGCAGTAACCACCAAACTTCTGTATCTTCACATTTTTACAAAAAAATAAAACGCCTCATAATAATTTTATTGATACAATACTCTATCCCTTCTACCGGGGGTTGAAAAAGCTCCTTCTTAGAGCTGGCAGAAAAATGGGGAAATGATTTTACAAAAAAATTCAAAGCAGTTTCTATTTTCTGGGTTCAAAACATACTTCACTTTCCTCGATTCATCAAATACTTCATTTTCCATGAAATGTTACCAATTTGTCGAAATATTTTTGAAAATAAAACTGGATTTTTTTGGTAAATGAAAAGTACTGACGCAATTTTGTTAAATATTTTCTTAAAACGTTTGACACAAATGGAAATTGGAAAATTTTGATAAAAAAGAATAATAGAAAGTTTCTATGATGTAGATAATGTTTCACAGAAAGTTTGTTTTATTGAAAACAGGCCATTTGTTGTTTGAGGAAGAAACTGAGTGAAAAATTTCAAACAACTCTGCTGCCACTAGTTTTACCATCCACCGTGCTAATCTGTAACATGAGGTGATGGATAAAAATAGTATTACTGGTGTCAAACTGTCCTGCTGTGACTCCAGAACATACATACCAGCCTCTGGGGAGACTGTTAGGGAATAGGGCAAAACCCCCACATTGGCTGTGCGTTCTATACTTAGATTTCATCAATCAATTATCAAGTGTGAACTCCTCAGGCATTATAGCAGCCTAAATATGGAGTCTCATAGACTCATAG
>ML675624.1:79483760-79756185 GCA_007922155.1 Mesoclemmys tuberculata
CTTATCCATTCCATCACTTCTCATTTCATTACAATTCACCTCATCATCACAGACAATTCCTGGATTATTTCACTCCATCTTAACAACCAAGCAAACTTATCTTTGTGATAGATGGGCTTTACACCAAATATCATAGCAATATTCAGGTTACCCCCAGTCCCAAAAGGCCAATCACTTACCCCAGCTCCATTGCACTTTAGAGCTTGCTACCAAAAATAATGCTTGTAGCCAATCCCGTAATAAATTATCTAAAGATTTATTATATAGTAAAAGGGAACAAGAGTGTTATTTACAAGATTAAAGCAGGTAAACATAGATACACATAAATGCATTCCAATTTTAAGTTTCAAAAGGTAATAGACCCTTAGGATCAGCAAACTCTATATGTTCTTTAGGGCTAACCCAGGCTAAGCACTAGGGATCTTTTGCTTATGCCCTGTAAGCCTTGCTCCAGAGTCCAAGCCGCATACAGATCCAGTTCCTCCTTGTAATGGGTTTTTATTCCCTTTCCCCCTTCTGTTTTGAGTTGCAAACTCAGCTGATGAGAGGAATTCATTTGCAAATCTCATCTTCATGGTGACAGTGGGGAGAAGAGCATAAACAACGTCTTTTGGCCTTGTTAATGTTTCACTCTAGTAAACAACAAAGTCATTATTTGCAAATCTCATCTTCATGAGTGGGAAGAGTATACAACAAAGTGTTTGGTCCCTTTCAATGTTCCACTCTAATCTGTCTGATGTCGTCAGGCCTTCCTTGTCAGGTAGGATGTACCACCTTCTGTTGGAGACCAGCATTTCACACTAATGAATGTCTCTCTCCTGTCTGGGTACCAAGGCTTTTAGCCAATTACAAAGGCTTACAATGCAATGCTCAAATATTACCTTCCAATGTGAGATACAGAGGTTATGAGTGAGATTAAGGCATGTGGAAACTCACAAGCATTCAATAAAGTCTAAACACAGTCTTATAACTCTAATACCTATTTTAACAATACTAACAGGCAGGTGAGCTAAACTGGTTCAGCCATGTATTTGTCAGTGATCAGTGGAAACATAGGGAATCTTCACATGAGCTGGCATCTGGTCTGGCAGCATCATATTTGGGTTACCGTGACACTATTTTTGCATCTGGAGAAATTCTGAACTACCTGGAAAGATGAGAAGAGGGAATCGTTCCCCTGATTTCTTGACATGAGCTATTCCAGGAAATTTAGTGTCAATTAAAAAGTTTCCCAGTCTTTTTTTATGATGAAAGCATAAATTCAATGAAATATTTCAGCACTGTAGACATTAACGAGATCTGTTTTCAATGACATTGTTTAATCTGTGAATGAATGTTATTCAGTTCCCAGTGCAGCAGCCTGTACGTGGAGAGCCAAGAAAAGAAATAGAGGGGATTTAAGGATTCTTGAAGGTTTATTTTCTTGACTTGAAACCCCATTTTGCTGAATTCTTTGTAGAATCAGTTCCAGTACTGGAGAGCGGATTCTACCAAACAAATCCTTTTATTGTGCTATTAACAGCACATTTTGAGTTCCCCTACTGTGTTCACAAAAAGCTAAATCTCAGCCTGTTTTTTATGCTAGTACTTTCTCACTTGTGTTGTTTGGTTTTGTCAGAAGTTGTTTCTTTTCCAATATGTGGCAAAAAATACTACCTATCTGCAGAACTAAATACGGCTTCAGAAGAAACTTGGAGATTTGAGCCAAAGTGAAGGAAAAGCATCGAGTAACATAAACAGTCTTTCTTCCCAGTACACCAAATGCCAGATTCTCGGTTGCTGTAAATCAGTGTAGCTCCACTGACTTCAGTGGACCTATGCAAAGTTGCACTGGCTGATCTGGCCTTAAATCTTATGGCTATTTGCATTGTTGTAAGCAGGGTTGTTGTAGCCGTGTCAATTCCAGGCTAGTAGAGAGACTAAGTGGGTGAGGTAATATCTTTTATTGGACCAACTTCTGTTGGTGAGAGAAATGAGCTTTCGAGCGATACAGTGCTTCTTCAGGTCTGGGAAAGGTATTCTAAGTGTCACAGTTTAATACAAGTGGGAATTGTATTTAGCTGTGATGCTCTAAATACATTTCTCAGACCTGAAGAAGAGCTCTGGGTAAGCTCAAAAGCTCGTCTCTCTCACTAATAGAAGTTGGTCCATCACCTACCTTGTCTGGCTATTTTTACGCAGTTCAGTTTCTTATTGAGCTAGGTAGTTTCTTTGTCTGAATTTTAGCTGTACGAGAGAGCATGCCTTTTAAAATATCCAAAAGATCCTGGGTACTTTTGCAGAATTTGGGTGACTTTCAGCACATTCCTATAATGAAGGACTCCACCTGATTATAAGCGCATTTCTCAGAATATATAGAGGACTGATGCACTTCCAAATGCTTTCATCTGTTTGTGAAGCTGAAATCAAGTGCTTTTCTAGCCATGCTCAACTCAAGCATTCAGAATTTCATAGTGTGAAGGGTTAAAATGTTCTAAAACTCCTAAGTGTTGACTTTCAATGGGATTTAGAACCTTAAGTCACGTATGCATTTTTGAAAATTTTATCCTGTGTACACCTCTACCCCCCCCCGCCCCCTCCCCCCACACACAGACACTCATACCCCTCCTGGCTGTCTGAGAATGACAGATTACCATTATAGAATTGATTCCAGGATTAATTCATCAAGAGATGTTTGTAAAAATATCTAATACAATTGCACAGTTGAGATTTTATTTAAAGATAGGGACGACCTCTTGGATCCAGCTGTACTAGCAAAGACACCAATTGTTTGAATCTCCTACAATACTATGTGAAATCGAGAGCATTTCCAGTGTCATCAATGGAGTGACACTATTTTTAACCTCTTCTAAGTGAGAGCAGAATCAGACCCATTACTCCTACCTGTCTTCTACTTTTCTATCCATTTTAGTGCATCTTTAAACATACTTAAGACCAGATCCCTTGTTCAAGGACTTTATGCTTTAATTCAGTCACACAGACATGATATATAAGAGAGTTCATGCCCTAATTGATAAGGAGAAAGGTGTGGCAGCAAGAGCAACATGGAAAGATTATGTAAAAGTAGTTTTTAAACATAGCAGTCAAAAATTCTTGGTGCTTAGCAAATGGATTGCTCTTTCAGGAAACCAAGGTCTAACACTGGGAGCGGAGCGGGAGAAGGAAGTGAAAGGAGAATTTAGCACTGGGTGAAGGAAGAGGGGGAGGAAACGGAAGCGCAGAGAGATGCCATATAGGGAATGTAGCGTGGCCTAGAGGTTCATGCACTAGACAGGGACTTAAGTAACCTGAGTTCTAGTTCCTGGTCTTCTGTTGGATGACCTTGGATCAGTTGCTTCCGCTGCTCTATGCCTCAGTTTCCCCATATATAAAATGCAGATAATGATCATTGCTTTGAGAGAGACTGATGAAAAGTGCTATATAAGAGCTAGCTATTATTGCTGATGTGAAATTGTGCACAAGGACCTTGAATTTGTATTACAATAGTGCCCGGAAGCCTCAAACAAGTTCAGGGCCCCATTATGCTAGGTGCTTTACAGACAGATGGTAAGTGACAGGCCTACCCCGAAGAGCTTACAGTCTACAAACAGACAGAGAGTGCATGGGAAAGGAAAATGATCTCCATTTTCTGGCTGGAGCACTGAAATACAGAGAGATCAGGCGATTCACCCAGTCACACAGCAAATGTGTGATAGTAGAACTGACTGATTCCAAATTTCCTGGAACCCCAATGCAGTGTCTTAGTCACAAGAGCATTTGCTTCTCAGTAGGAGACAGGAGTCAAGTGAGAAGATGCTAAGTACAGTGACATGCAGGATGAAGGAAAAGGAGAATGATCTTAACAGTGGTTTGACACAGAAGAAATGCAAGAAAGCCAGGGACTAGGTGGGTACAGTGCTTAAAGCAAAACATGACTAATAGACGTATCTAATGGGGAAGTAGAGGAAAGGATGGAGTCTAATGATATTATGGAGGAAAAAGCCCCAGAACTGAGTTAGAGCCTGGATTTAGGGGGCTAGCGAAGAAGGACATTAGATGAGGTCTGAAAGTGCATGCACTCTCCCATGGCTGTCACTTGCAATATTCACTTGTCACTCTACCCAGAGAAGTTACTCTGAAGACCTAGTGATGATTTGAGAGAGGTACAATGGACACGTGGCGGCGAAGGAAGTGGTTTCTTTTGCAATGGTAACCTTGTCAACTCTCTCAGAACTTCCTGTCATGTTCTTGCAGCTTCCCCCCTCCCAGCCCTCCTGGCAGTTCAGTCGGGGTGGGTACAAGAAGCTGAGACTAAATATCTGCCAGAAATGTTTTGCTTTTGGTGGCATGGCAAATGGAACCCACATAAGCGGTAAAGGCTGCAGGGCTTGTGAATAGGTACAACTAGCTAAGGTAATTTTGGCCCCTCCATTACCATAGTAACTGAGCACCTCAAAACCTCACCACACCCTGGAAAGGGAGGGACGTGCTTACACATACGGTTGCCATGCCAGCATGGGCACCTCCAAGAATTCAGGGCACAAATGTGGTCAGCCTCACTCATAGAAATGAGCTCTCTAGTACTGAAATGAGCAGGGTAAGAAAGCCCCAGGACTCTTCTTCCTCACCATCAGCGGCTGGGGAGATTTGTCATCCTGAAACCCTTTCCCACCCCACGTGTCCTTGTGGCCAGTCCACCAAGGTGGTTTGGAAACTAAACTGAGTCCAGCCCAGTTGCATTAGCAAATAGCAAACATGGTATTAAAAGGCCAGAACACAATCTAATTATTGGCCGAGAAGCAGGAATCACTGGGTGAAAGTCTCTGGTCTGTGTTATGCAAGAGGACAGGTTGGATGATCGTTATTTTCCCGTCTGGCCGTAAAAATCGATGAAATTCAATGAAGTGAAAGCCATTTCCATGCAAATCACAGAATAATGTCACTGCAGCTTATACAACTGTTGCACCAACAAAGTGAATTAGACACAACTAAGCCACGGTACAACAAAAGGGAAGCCTGATTTAAATCTCTTAAACAAAGAAGACATTCTAAATGAATTCTCCTGCAAACTGAATGGAGGTACATCCACTGGGCTATCCATGTAAAAGCAGCAGTGAATGGGTTTAATTATCTCCCCCCCCCATTTCAGATAGTAACAACTTCCTGCATTCAAATATGGTTGATTGTTTATTGTTAGTGTTACGGTAGCCCCCACAGGCTCCCACTCCGATCAGGTATCCTCTGTGCCAGCAGAATCCTTGCCCCGAACAGCTGGCTCTTCTCCCCCCATGCAGAATAGCTCAGGTACAAGGGTTTGGGTTTTTGTTTCTGCTACAAGCTACAGGAGATTGTAGATCTCAACACAAGCAGGAGAATGGAAAACAAATCTCGCTGTAACACATGGGTTCAATCTTTCATCCGTGGGAGCAGGTCCAGCCCCCACAGGACAGGCGCTGCCAGGAAAGGAGCCACACATATACATAAAGCTGTCCCCCCTCACCCCATGCCTCTGGTCATGACTCCTATAGAACGCAGCTATATGGGGAGTTTGCAAGGTAAGGGTTTAACACAATACACATGTGCTAGAACATTGTGTTCAAGCAGTTTTTGAAAAAAACCATGTATACACAGTTTAGCTGTTTACTGATGAGCGAACAATGCCTAGCGTAGTGTTACCACGAAAAAACATTTAGGATGTGGGCAACATGTTAACCTATTAGACAACCCATTACAAAAAAGTACTGCTGTATTCTAGAGGGCTGGTAAAAGATTGCTTAGAATAGCACCACAGCACTGTTTGGGGCTATTACTATTGGGGTTTTTTGCAAGAGAAAATATGGGGAAGGGGGAGATAAGTGTAGAGTGGAGCTGGGCAAATAGTTAAACAGACAAAACTCTGATACATTAATATTTTCGTACCTAAAAGTGCCAAGCTTGATGTGCCATGTTTTGCAGGGACATTTGACTGGTAATTCACGAGTATTTGGATGATCATAGCATACAGGTGAAAATGGTTTGTGAACTATGAAACTTTCATGCATTTTAGCATATATGGTTACTCATCTGAAAATTCTTTGTGGGCGTTTATTATTCTCCACAAACAGAAACGATACTGTCAGGGTTCCAGGTCCGCACCTCTGCTGACGTTCTGGTCTCTCCGAGTATCCCCTCCTTTTTGCCCTGACCTGTCTCACAATCATTGTACTCTTAGATCAGAACCCACTGTATCCAGTGTATGCCAATCATTTATCACCTTACTGGCCCAACTGGGTTTCAAGCCCCTGTATTTCCTCTCTGTGGGTACCTGTGACCAGTGCCAGTGACTTTCTTAAAACAAAGTATTTGCGTTTAGTGATTGGGAAAAAAAATCAGAAGAAAAAAATGCTGCCTAAGGAGAGCTCCCGATTCAGGAGGTTACTCGTGGAGATCCTCAAGGATTGGTCTTGGAACCGACCTCATTTAATATTTCCATTAATGTGTGGGCACAAAAAGTGGGAGTGTGCTAATAAAATTTGTGGCTGACACAAAGTTGGGTGGTATTGCCCATATGGAGGAGAATATCATACAAGGAGATTTAGATGACCTTGAAAACTGGAGTAATAGAAATGGGATAACATTTAATATTACAAAGTGCAAGTTCATGCACCTAGGGACTAACAATAAGAATTTTTTCTATAAGCTAGGGCTGTATCAGTTAGAAGCAACAGAGGAGGCGAAAGACTTGGGTATATGGGTTGATCACAGGATGACTACGTGCTGCCTGCCACTATGATGTGGCCATGAAAAATGGCTAATGCAATTTTAGGATACATCAGATGAGGTATTTCCATCATCAGTAGAGATGGGGAAGTGTTAGTACCATTATACAAAGCTCTGGTGAGACCTCATCCAGACTATTGTGTGCACTTCTGGTCTCCCCTATTTAAGGAAAATGAATTAAAACTGGAACAGGTATAAAAAAGGGTTACTAGGCAGATCAAAGGAATGGAGAACCTACATTATGAAAGGATACTTAAGGAACTTGATTTGTTGAGTCTAACAAAATGAAGATTGAAGGGGATATGATAGCTCTCTATAAAGACATCAGAGGGATTAAATACCAGGGAGGGAGAGGAGTTATTTAAATTAAGGGCCAATGCTAGCATAGGAACAAATGGATATAAACTGGCCATCACTAAGTTTAGGCTTGAGATTAGACAAAGATTTCTAACCATTAGAGGAATGAAGTTCTGGAACAGCCCTTCAAGAGGAGTAGTGTGGGCAAAAAACCTAATTTGTTTTAAGACCGAGCTTGATAAGTTTATGGCGGGGATGTGATGTTGAGGTTGCCTACAGTGGCATATGGTCCATCCACATCTGCTGTTAGCAAATATCCCCAATGGCCAGAGCTGAGACATTAGAGGGGGAGGGTTTTGATTAGGGTGAAATATCATTTCATTATATGTTACAGACACACCACACTAGTGACAGATGAAGATACAATATTAATAATTGTTGAGCAACCCCAGACTTGTCACAAATGCCAGGTATCCTCAGTGAGCAATTGTACCACACAAATAGCGAACCTTCAAAGAAAGCAAACAATAAGGCTGGAAGTTATTTATAGAATGTTTCAGCAAATACTTATGAGTAACGAACACATTCACAACAATGAGGATTGGTTCAGAATAATTCTCTAGCCACAAATGAAGTTAAATTCTTAATGAACATTAGCTGAAAGAACTTGTGCAGCCAGCAATCTAAATAGGTGATGCCTTTCGTTAGGGTATTTATAATTAAAAACAACTTATAAATAGAGCTGGCCAAACACTGAAATTTCCATTCTGTGGGAAATTCTGATATGTTGACATTTGTTTTTGTCCCAAATTGCCTGAATCAATTAGAATAATAGACTATTAGAGTTGGAAGGGACCTCAGGAGGTCATTTAGTCCAACCCCCTGCTCAAAGCAGGACTATCCTCAGCTAAATCATCTCAGCCAGGGTTTTGTCAAAGCTGCAGGTTAAAAACCTCTAAAGATGGCGATGCCACCACCTCCCTAGGTAACCCATTCCAATGCTTCATCACCTGTGACCATTGCCTGACTCCCAGGATGCACAGTGTCAGTTCAACCAGAGGAGATACTGAAGTGCATCATGGGAGATGTAGTCGAG
This sequence comes from Mesoclemmys tuberculata, assembly GCA_007922155.1. Taxonomy (NCBI): domain Eukaryota; kingdom Metazoa; phylum Chordata; order Testudines; family Chelidae; genus Mesoclemmys; species Mesoclemmys tuberculata. The sequence goes on from ML675624.1 coordinate 79,491,892, forward strand.
CCAGGGAGCCCAGCCCATTGAGAAGAATAGAGGCATAAGGCACCCTAACTACAACTCACACGAAGCACCACAAGAGCTCAAGTGGATGTCAAACTTATCGAGAAAACAATGTTTCTGTGTGATTTACTAAATTGAAATGTTTCCATTTTTCCAAAAGGAAAAATTTAAAAAAATTCAGTTTAACTGAAACCGCCTTATCTGTTGAAAAATATTGCAATGGAAAATTCCTGACCAGCTCTGTTTAAAAGCTTGACGTTTTATTTTTAAAGTTAAGTATTGCCATAAAAAGGTAGGGTCTAAAACTTTAGGGTGTTTTATACAAAAAGGACAGGAATCAGAAAGTTGATGGCTGCTACTTTAATGAATGACATTTGTGATTCTTTTCACAGAGAAGAAAGAAAAGCAGTAACTTTTCCTTTTACGCTCCTCTGAGCTGAAATGTGGTTTGTGAGACAAATTTTTGTTTATGCAGGTGCAGTTTTGCACTGAAAATTTAGGTCATTGTACATCAGGGACTTAGACAGCGAAATAATGCTAAATTTCAGGCAAAGATAATTGTAGGTACAAAATTGTACCTTCAATGATGCAGGCTAACATCAGAAAATCTGGTATGTGCCAAAGAAATGTAACTCAAGTCAAAAATTAAAACCATAGCGGGTGAAAATGGTGTGAATTTTACTTAGATCTAGTAAAAGACTAGCAAGCAGATTTCTTTACCAATGGGATCAAAGATGCAAGATACACAGTGGGGATTTTCACAGTAACACCTCAGACTGTCAGTGTTTATTACAGGTGACAGGTGCAAAGATTGTGGATATAGAAAGCTGAACAATAAGATCTGGTGCACTGCCTGTGATCTTAGTTTGAAGAACAGCTGTTCAAATAAGTATGCTTAAAAATGATAACACAAAGAGGTATTTAGGGTCCAACTGATAACTTTCAGGGGGAACGCAATCACCACTTTAAAATTACTTTTGAGAAGGGTGGGGAAAAATTCCAGCTATGGCATTTGTTTTGATGTACCTTTTATAAGAATCAGTACCATCTAACTGCTTTTTGCCAAGTATTCAACAAGACTGAAAAGTCTCAATTTTGTCACCTCCACCTGCTGCTCTTGTTTCAACTTAGGCCCTGATCCTGCCATTGACTCTGTGGGCGAAATCCTCACCTGACACAAATCGGCACAGTTCCACTGATTTAAATAGAGGTACGTCAGTTCACACCAGCTGATACTACGTGTCAGTCCTCTCCCGCTGGTCAAAGCCCCAGTCTGCGGGGCTCTATGTGATTGTCACGGCCTGTCTGCACAGCCAATTGCAGGACTGGGGCCTTAGAGTGTCAGTTCTTCGGGCTGGGAATCAGTCTGTATGTGTGTTGCCATGCACGTCTAGATCACTGTCTGAGAAGGAAATAAATCATAATGAGTCTGCTGATGCCTGCTTGGAAAGCTCCTGCAATTCATGTGTTGTTTTATGGACATGCAGGGAAAAAAGAGGCCCCTGCTCTAAACAACGAGAGTCCTGTAACACTTCAAAGACTAACAAATTTAATTTCTGCAGGCATAAGCTTTCATGGGCTGTAACCCCTTCGTCAGATGCAGGGGATGGAAATCAGAAAGGGGGTGTGTGTATATATATATATATACACACACAGCCAAGGGGTATACCCTTGTTAGTCTTTAAAGTGCTACAGGACTCTCGTTGTTTTTGCTGTATACAGACTAACACGGCAACCCCTCCGGAACTGCTCTAAACATTGACAGGAGATGGAGACAGAGGAAGGGGGATGGAATCGTAGAAAATTCCAAATAGATCAATTTCTGAAAAGGTGCTTATGGCCACTTGCTTATATATTCAGTTTATATCCATCACTGGCACCATCACTTCTGTCATCAGCACCCATGATATCAAAATGACGGTTAAGCAAGGTTTTATTGGTCATTTTTGCCTTGGTGACAAAGAAACTCTTGACTATTTCAGCTTCAAGAACAAATGACCAGATTGGTGCAGGTGGTTGGCTTCAGTATATGTTCTCATCCCAGCTATACGTACCTACTCCAGAAAGCAGGGGGATGGAATGCACAGGCGTAATAAACCATAGTGGCTGAAAAGCAAGGGATCACCCCTGCCATGTTTGGTGTATGATTATTGCTTTATTTTTCTTTAAATGATCTTAAAGAACTTGTTTTACTAACTCATGTCTATGAAGTACAAATAAAGTGCAGCCTTTCTAAAGTACACATGCAGAAGGCTTCAAAATATTGAAATCTTTAATACATTGTTTTTAATGAAGACATTTACTCTTCAAGGAGTGGAAATATGACACTTCATTAGACATGATAATGAAGGCGATGAAAATTAAAAACAAAATTAAGTAAATAATAAAAAAATTGCAGTCTCCATAGAAAATAAAATACAGAGGAAAAAAAGAATACAGCCTAATTGATGGGGATTTTAATGTAATTTGAAGTTGTTTTATTTTTTATTATTTTCTCAAGTGAACTATAAAACAAACTTCTTTGTGCTGATAACTCTGTTTTATATAATTCGTTACAAACTTTTTACATTATGAATATTCATCGCTTTATACAGTGCATTTACACCTTCAAACTAAGCCCCAGGACCTCTCATTAGCCCCATTTTACAGATGGGCAAACTGAAGCACAGATGGGTTAAGGGATAGCCCCAAGCTCTCACAGGTAGCCAATGGCAAAGTTACTCTTGTATCAGCTAAGCAGAGCCAAAGGAAGGTGATCTTGAGGTCCTAAATCCCAAGGTTTGGATCGCACTTGTAGTATCACCACAATTTCCTAGTGTTGCTGAACCTATTGAAACTGACTAGCAGATAGCAAACAATGAAAGCGCCAGACCCTGCAACTGAAAATGGCTGCTGCCATCTATTGGTCAAAACCAGTAGTGCAGGTAGATTTGATTTGGAAATCCCACAGAAGCAAAGAGGCTGAAATACTTAGTAAGGAACTGTATGCAATTTACCAGCTTGTATTTTGAAAGCGAATTTGGCACTGGCAAAAGGTGGAAGGCTAGCTCTGGAGACTGGAGTCCTCTTTTGATTTGGAGAGCAGGCAGTAGAAATATAAGCTTTCCCCATTATGAGAGGGTAATTCTGTTCTCTGTCCCACTCATTGCTCTTTTTGCAGAAGTACCCAATACAAGGTTGCTAGTTGTTGGGGTTTGTGGTGTGGCCATCTGCCTGCTAGGAACCAGAGTAAAACCATCAACCCATTTTCTATAGGCTACTAAATGGCAAGAACTTTCTATGATTACTGACCAGACCAGACCAGTCAGCAGGCTGCATGTAAGACGCCCCATTACCTAAACCCAAAACTGTCTGCAAGGCACCAGCCCCTCCCACCCGCCCCAATTTTAACCATATAAAATAGCCACAGAAAATACTCAGAGTTGTTAAGCAGTTATTTGCAACTGGCCACATTCACTTCCCTTTGGCACTAATATTCACAGACCAGCAGTATGCACTGTTCTAGTTCGTGCCCCTGTAACTAAAAACTGAAGTTGATGGAGAAGAATTGAAGAAATGAGCTTAGCTGCAGCAATTCCATATTAAGCCTTTGAATTCTAAAAGGCTTGTCTACACAGGGACATCCCGGAAAATAAAGGCAAGTTAATTAAAGGAGTGAATTTGAAGTGGATTCGTTGAACGGCACTAAATCCCTGTGAGGCTGGTATTATTCAGAATTAAAGTAACTGTAATTCAGCTTTGTATAATTCACTTTGGAAGTTAAGTAAGTAACCAAATTAAGGCCACTTGAATTCTGAATAGGGTGTTCACACAGGGGTTTAATACAGTTTAACTAATCCACTTCAAATTCAGATCTTTAGTTAATTCAGATTAACTTTCCGGGATGCATATAGGCAAGCCCTCTAACAGTAGCTTGCATTTGAAGAAGAGCCATTGGTTTGACAGGGACAGAATAACATAACTAGGCTTCCGTGCCATCTCTTTGGAGATGGACCAGTTGCTGTGTTCCTATAACATTCTGAATGAGTTAAGTAGCCAGAGGCAGAAAGCTGATTTTTTAATGGTTACAAAAATCAGTAATTTTGCTTCGGAAGCCTATGCTCTATTCAGCGTAACTGCATAACTCAGGAACTTAAAAGGAACTTAATGCACAGTCCACGTGGAGGAGAGATCCAAGATGGCTTGTGTTAACAGTATCCACCTATTCACTTATATAGTTAGCCTAGAAGCCCTCATCACCATAGAACGAGAAAAAGACTGCTATTACTTAGGTGTTTATTGGCTGTTCCTGTACATTCTCCATACAGCTGGACAGGTATTGTGAGATTCTGCTGCCTCCTAGATCACCAGGAGCCTTCTACTAACACCCTGCACTAAGCTTCATGATAACGACTCCATGCCAGTATTAGGGAGAACAACGAACAGCTATGTCGAATCAAACAAGCTTTGCTTCCCCTTTCTCCCTGCTTCCCAGAAATTCCCGAAGACCCACTTGTTCCATCAAGCATGCAGGTGATGGAACCAGCTTTGCACTCGGTGTCGGAGAGTTGCGTATTGCTCTGTATCCCACTCCACGCGGTTAGGTGGAGGGACTCTTCTTTCATCCAGCACCGTCACACTTTGTCCACCGCCATGCAACATTAACAGCACTCTATAAATAGTTAATGACATTTGGCACTGGCCAACTTTTAAAGGGTCTGAAAACCTAGGGCAGCTTCTTGACGGGGAAATCTCCACTTCGGATACTCAAGTCCAGGTGCTAGAGCATTTGGGGGCCATGCATTATTGATAATCATCATCAGCACAGATGATAAATACCACAGGTGTATGCCACTGTATGAATGTATGACGCCGCAATCTTCTTTTTCTCCTGGTACCACCTGCAGGCTGCGGTTCAGCCCTCCGGCCAAGTCACATGCAGTCAATCAGCATGAATGAACCCCCCGCAGGGGCACTCAAGTCCAAAAGAAACACAAACAAAAGGTCTGTAATTACCTGGCTCAAGCTGGACTCAGCCCCTTCTTGCTGAGGGTGCCTTCTTCCTTCAGCCCCCTTGGGCCTCTTTAAATCTAGCCCCTTTTCTTGGGTTTTTAGTAAAGAGTCTTGTCCCCTCTTTGGAATTTAGGGCACCTTCCCAACGGCTGGGGGGAGACCTGGGCCCACCCACTAATCCAGGGCCCCCTACCCGGGGACCTTGTAAACAGCAATCATGTCCTGCTTTCCTTAATAGTTGCTGCTGCATTCCTTGGGTTGCTTCCAACTCAGTCCCATCATCTTGGGGTTACAGTCCTTGGGTGCTCGCTGTCTGTTCCCTGCTTGAGCAGGGTCTCTCCCAGGACGCCTTGCCTGGAGAGTTTCATGGTCTTCCAGCCAGGAACTGGCCTGCTCAGGTCTCGCAGCTCCTTTTATCTGAGCCTGCTGTGCTCTGATTGGCTGCTTCCCTGAAGGTTTTCTAGACAGGGCTGGAAGAGTCACCTTCACTGCTCCTTTCCTAGGGTGGATGTGGTAGAACCACAATGCTTCGAGGAGGGGCCTCAAAGGGCCTGGTGCACCCCATCACAAAATGCCATAGGGACTAGTATATCAATTTCAGGAACATTAAAAGAGTTACTTAAAAATATATATAACACACCCAAACAGTCCAAGGAAAATTAAATGTTTGTTTATAGGCGAAGGACATCTACGAATATAATTGTAACATTTCTGAAAGTCCATAAAATCTGATAAGTGTTTTAATACACAAGGCAAAATTCAATCATATTGAAAACCACAGCAGTGAGAATACCAAATGAGAATTGAATACCAAATGAGAATAACTCATTTCCAATGGAAGTCTAGGCAAGAAACAAAGGTGCTGAATCCTGCAAACACTTCTACATATTACTAAGTTTTCTCAAGTGTTTGAAAGACTGAGCCCAATGAATTAATTGTTAATTAAAAAACAGAGACTCAAAGGAGATACAATCATAAGAACATAAGAATGGCCATACTGGGTCAGACCAATGGTCCATCAAGACCAGTAGCCTGTCTTTTGACAGTGGCCAATGCCAGGTGCTTCAGAGGGAATAAATAGAACGGCCATTTATCGAGTGATCCATCCTCTGTTGACCAGTCTCAGCTTCTGGCAGTCAGAGGTTCAGGAATACCCAGAGCATTGGGTTGCATCCCTGATCATCTTGGCTAACAGCCACTGATGGACCTATCCTCTATGAAATTATCTAATTATCTAATTCTTTTTTTAACCCAGTTGTGCTTTTGGCCTTCACAACATCCTGGCAATGAGTTCCACAGGTTGACTGTGCATTGTGTGAAGAAATACTTCCTTTTGTTTGTTTTAAACCTGCTGCCTATTGATTTCATTGTGTTCTTGTGTTATGTGAAGGGGTAAATAACACTTCCCCATTCCCTTTCTCCATTCCAGACATGATTTTAATAGATTTCTATTATATTCCTTCTTCGTCAACTCTTTTCTAAGCCAAACAGTCCCATTCTTTTTCATCTCTCCTCATAGGGATGTTTCATATCTCTAGTCATTTTTGCTGCCCTTCTCTGTACCTAATATATCTGTTTTTAGATGGAATGACCAGAACTGCACACAGTATTGAAGGTGTGGCCATACCATGGCTTTATATAGTGGTGTTATGATATTTTCTTTCTGATTAACTCTCTCTTTGCTAATGGTTCCTAACATTGTTAGCTCTTTTGACTGAGGCTGCACACTGAGCAGGTGTTTTCAGAGAACTATCCATGATAATGCCAATATCTTTCTTGAGTGGTAACAGCTAATTTAGAATTGATCGTTTTGTATGTATAGTTGGTGTTATTTTTTCCAACGTGCATTACTTTACAATAAAAATATTCTGAATACCAGACAAATGTTTGTTAAACTCCTTTTTAACAGTTTAATATACAATGAATATTAAGTTATATTTGTCTCTTATAAAGCACTTATCTGGAGATCTCAAAGTGCTTTAGAAAAGCAGGTATTCTTATCCCAGTGTTACAGATTGGAAAACTCAGGGTCACAGAATGGACCATTTATGACTCAGAAGCACATGACCATTTATGAACATCTAGTCTGACCTCCTTTATAACAAAGGCCAGCAAACTCACTCAGTAATTTATGCATCATACCCATAACTTCTGCCTAAGCTATAGCATATCCTTTAGAAAGATATCCAGGCTTGATTTAAAGATTTCAAGTGATGAAGGATCCATCACACCCCTAAGTAAGTTGTTCCAATAATTAGCTACTCTCACTGTTAAAAAATGCACGCCTTATTTCTAGTCTAAATTTGTCTACCTGCAGATTCCAACTACTAGATCTTGTTATGTCTTCCTCTGCTAGATAAAGAAGGTGTCTACTACCACAAACCTCTTTCCCACACATGTACTTGTAGATTGTGATCAAGCCACTTAAGTAGAACTGGTTGGAACATTTTTGATTAAATGAAATTTCAATGACTCTTTCAGAGAGAAAGCAAGAGAGATCTCTCACTTCACAGCCCGGTGGTTAGGCCACTGGGATGTGGGAGATCCAGGTTCAAGTCCCTTCCCTGCCTGACTCCGAATGACCTTGGGATGAAAAGCTCTTCTGTCAGTCAGGCAGAACAGAGACTTGAATGTTGGTCTCTCCTGTCCCAGGCCCTCCCCACTAGGCTACAGAATGTGTCACACCCCTTTTAGATCATGAACATCCATCATCATCATTTGTTTTATACATATACATGTAGATATAATTCTCTGCTCACTTCTTGAGGGCATAAGTGAAGAAGTGAGTTGTAATCAGGGACTGGAAAGAGGGTCGTTGCTTGGTGTACCAGTGAGATCATCTAGATTTACATTCTCAGAAGAATTAGGCAGAAAGTTGGGTAACTCATCTGGGATGCTGTGAGAGCGTCTTGCCAGTGTTGTTTCTCTGCTCTGTACACCTGCAGAACACAAGAGAGGCTTCTGAAACCCACTGAAGTGTTTGAAATCTTTTTGACTCAACATGAAGGTTGACATATGAACTACTCCATGTGACAGAATGAGGAAGGGTGGATGGGTTCAGGGTTATCAACACTGAGAAAACAAGAATCCTTCCCTTGGTAGAGTCTGTTTTTACTGAGGAGCTGACTGAATGGAATTATATTTTAAGACTGGTACACAGTGACCTCTTATGGGTTTCTACATTCTTATGACCTCTTATGGTATTTCTATCCTAAACCCTGAAAAAAATAAAAATTAAAACTTCCTTAAAGTATGTTTAAAGGGTCACTGCCAAGTTGTTTAGACCCATAGTCTAGGGCTTTGCAGAGCCTAACATGAATCAAATTATTTTCAGTTAAAAAACTGAATAAAAAGATTAGGTATTCCCCTAAAGTGTTGGGCACTCAACTCCAACCACAACTTCGCTGGTGCGCAAAACCCACAATGGACTAGAAGCAGAAAGTGAAATCAATGAGGCCACTCTCCCTGTCCAAGCTGAATGAAGCATAAAAAGAGCACAATTGGTGGAAAGGTAATTTGATTTCAATGAGAAAACTGAATTTACAGGGATGTTAGTACAGAGATTTTTTTTTTTTAAATTACCTGATCTTTACAGCATGCCTTGGAATAATGACAGGATTAAACATAAATCTACAGTGCTGGGGGAAGGTAAGTGATGTTTGCACCTTAACTCGCTCTCTTGAGTGTAGCCTACACAGAAGTTTGAGATCAGGCAGTCATCTTACATACAATGAACCCTGATTTTCTAACCTGATCCATCCTGGCAGATTTCACACTTGTGCAGTGTCTGATGGACATCAGTCCATGTGAATCAGACTGCAGGGATCGGGGCCAGTCTGTGGTCACCATTATTCATAATGAATCGAGGATGGAGTCATCTCTCTACTGTGAACACGCCAGTCATTCTAAGCTCAAAGAAGGCATGAAGGCCTCTCCAGCACTGCTTCTGCCACCACGATGAAGGATGTGGCTGACACCAGCATGACGTGGAGAGTTGGGAGGAAGCCTTAATTCAGAATATCCTTGACTTTGGCTATATTCACTCAGAACAGTAATGTTAATGTATTAATAGGGTTCTTTTGCTTTTTTGAAAGGCTCCTGCAGAGCCTTAGCCTTGTAAATGCATGGAAAGGACAAGCACACATATTAGAATGGCAGGAGAATCAGTACTATTGTATGCCATTGTATGAGCTATCATTTGCAGCGTGTCGCAGAACAATCTGAAGAGTGATGTCCTTTATACAGCTAGTCACCAAAACGAATACAAATACACTTCTCTGTGTGGATCAGATTAAAACAAACATTACCAGAGACCTGCCCCCAAGACTTACCAGACCTCCGTAGGCAGCACCAGCGTTATTCAGTGGTGAATGCGACAAGATAGCCAGCTAGCCTAGCACACCGAGTGGTGGGAAGCTCATTTTCATGGGCCCCCTAGACAAATAAAGAGCAGAATGAGTAAGTTTAAGAAGTCATGTTTGCAGCATTTCACAACTGCCCTTGATCTTATTAAGGCCAAAATGTTCAAACTTGTTCAAATCCATTTTTCGGAACCTGAATGGGTCGCCTTTAATATTAAGAGCTGCCGAGCACCCACATTTTCCACGGAGGTCAAGCGGAGGCTGCATGTGATCAGCACTTCGGAAAACCAAGACACAAATTTCGGTACTTACATTTTTGTGAATTATTATTATGTTTTAAAGACCAGGGTTGGAAAATTTGGGGCTCAGGTTACATTTCTCCTGTGATCCATCCAATGCAACACAGGCACCTTCTGGATCATAGTTGATATACCTACACCTTGCTGCTGTGATCATGCTAAACTACCTTACTTACCTCTGCTCTTGTGGGAACACCAGTGTCCCTCAGTGCGAGCACAGACATGTAAGTCATTTACCTGGGTAACAGTCGCTCTTTGTACGAGCAACACAGGGCTGCTCTTTACAGCTTCATAAAAAGATCATTTTGTTACAGTTACGCTACCTCTGATAGATAACAAGCCGCCCTGACAGAACATATTATAGTGTTACAAACGTATGCCTCCATCCTGCCATTTTTCATGCCCTTCCATAATATTGAACTAGTGGTTTCAATCCAGTTGCCAGTGGGATATGGGTCAGACTCCAGCAGCAATCATTATAAAGATGACAGAGACTGGACATCAGCACATACGTATATTCTCGATTTCTTATTCCCCATTTACTACATTAGCTTTCCTGTTTTGCCACATATGAAGCGAAGGGGAACCACACGAAAGGGAGGAGCTGGAGGGGTTATGCCCCATGACTACTTCTGCACCAGATGACGTACGTACCCGATGCCTTGCAGCATCCACTGCTCACAGCCAAGCTGCACCCCGTGTGCACAGCTTTGCATGCGTTAGACTACATAACACCTTTGCCACATGAACGGCTGAGGAGACAGCAGAGAGAGAGGATTGTGGTTGACGTGTGTGGTCTGCCCATAGCTTTCCTCTTTCCTTGGGATGAGAGATTATTTTCTTTCATCTGCTAAACTAGAAAAAGAGAGAGAGAGAGAAACACAAAAAACATAGAGCAGCCAGTTAAGGATCTAGGGTGACATCTGAGGGCCTGATTCTCATTTTCAGTCGGGCACTTTTACATCACTCTGGTAGTCTAAAAGCACCGTAAAATGGACGTATATGTAAAATATGCCGACTTTAAGGCATATTGCCTACATACCCTGCCAAAGTTGCGTAAAGGGGCCTTAGTGTAAATGAAATCATGCCTGGAGAGTTTTCATCTACTGATCACTGAGAACTGTACTGAACCTCTAGCTCAAAAAACTGCATGGCAGTGAGTAATGGATATGGAGTTCACACACTAACGTACGGATGTTTATGCCTGATTTGGCTTGGTACAGCACATTACACCAAGAGAGAAACACGCTCAGAGTATGCATCCCACATAACTCATCGTCCCTTAAATATTTAGGGCCTGCTCTTGAGCCAGGGGAAGTTTACAAAACTTCCATTGACTTCAAAGGGGGCAGGATTGGGTAGAAGGACCTAATCTTTCAAGGTGCTGAGCAACCTTACCTCTCACTGGAGAAGTCCAGTACTTGGGTGAAGACTTCAGGCAGAATTGTGATCACTCAGCACCTTGCAGGACCAGGGCTTTAATGAGATAATGTGAAGGAAGCCACAACTAGCTTGGCTGCATGTGGAAGGGATCATTTGTCAGCTGACTTGATAAGCACACTGGTTAAAAATGGTGCTGAAGTTGAGAGAGGGCTAAGCCAGCATAGGGAAGGCCTATGCATGGGCAGAAAGGCATTGTACAATTTTCATATTATTGCCCTGCCAATGACTTCAGTCCTGGCAGGCAACACTCCCTCTTTTTTTCTTTAGGTTGGGGGAGGAGGGAGAGTCAGTGCTGCAGACGATTTCTCATTCTAAGATCAGACCAGCAAGTACGGTTTGTGAGACCACTAGGATTTGAACCCATGTCTCTGGAGGTGACAGAGCTGGCACATGAAGCCCTACATTACCCAAAAGTGACTAGTGCCCCAACTTGAGACACCTTAACGGAGCCTGATTTTGAGAGGGCAAATTCTCAGTATTTTCTGACCATCGGGGCCCTTTCCGAGGTCTCTCAGTTTGACACCGCAAAATCATGTCACTTTTGAGAGTTTAGGTCTAAATTGCTGCTCCAGTTTATCACATGCAGCTCATCACCTGCATGGAACAGGAGGAAAGTTGGTTGAATGCTTTTCTTGTAACGCTCTGAAATTAAGACATTGCATTTATTGAAAATTTACCAGAAGACGGTGTTTAGGCCCCAATTTTGATCTGACAATAGTGCCTGCCATAATGAGCTCCTTTTCTTTTAGCTATAGGTTGAACCTTCTCTAGAAGGAATAGTTTTCTGTTTGTTTGTTTTTAAGACTTTCTGCTGAAAGGGGAAAAAATTGTGGCACTTGTGCTCATTTTTTGGTCATCAAGGTCCATACATCTTTTTATAGGTATTTTTTATAAGCCCATGACCGTAGTATCTGCACTCCTTACAAAAATTAATGGATTTATCCTCACATCACCACAGTAAGGTATGAAACTATTATTATCCCATTTTCACAAATGGGGAACCTAAGGCTCAGAGAAAAGAAAAGTTGCCCCAGGTCACACTGAAAATCTAGAAACAGTTAGAAAGAACCACAGCCTGCTGCTTTCACCTCAGTACTCTGATGGCTACACATATTTTTTAAACTAAGAGTCACTCATTTTTAGAGGGATCCAAATACAGATGGTGGCTCCATTTCGTGACTCAGAGGTTCAAGACAACGTTCTAAAGAGGTATTACTGAAAGCAGTAGCAGAATATAAAATAAATGAGAGCCTATGTCTACACTAGCACTTTTGCTGGTGTAACTTAAGCTGCTCAGGAGTGTGATAAAACACGCCCCCCCCCGAGGGACATAAGTTACACCAACAGAAGCGCCGGTGTGACCTGTGCTATGTCGGCAGGAGTGCATCTCCCGCTGTCATATCTATCGCCACTCATTGGGGACGGATTAATTATATTGACGGGAGAGTTCTCTCCTGTCGACATAGAGCAGCTGTATTGGTACAGCTGTGTCACTGTAAGGTCATTACTGCAGACATAGCCAACCCTAAACTAATTGACGACGATTATTTAACGACACTGGAATTTGGGCTCATCTTTTTAAATACTGCGAAGCATTTTTACCACATGAAATTTAGGAATGCTTAATCTTCAAATTAACGTCTTATTCTGATATTTAAGACATTCTGAAAATGTGTTCAGTTGATATCTGATTATATCTATCATAACATCCCCATGCAATTAGACTAACCCAGAAATTAAAAAAAATTGTACTTCTTACATAATAAATTGGAACTGCACGATTATGGGAGTTAGTTGAAGGGCCCTGTATTCAGACCATACGCTACATTTTAAATAGAATACCTCTCAGTCTTCACTTTGTAGAGATGCTACTAGGAGAGATTTTCAGGAGAGATTTTAAAGGCCTAGACCCTGATTCCAAAAGGCAGGTTGAATGCATGCCTAAGGTTAAGCATATGAATCATCACAATGACCTTGCTGAGCTGAGGGCATACAAGGTATATTCAGAAGTTCACACTCATCTTTAAATTGTATACGGTACAGCTTTCATATGACATCATTCTGCTACAGATTCTGTTCCACAGTCAACCAGACCTTTCTCCTGCTTTTGAAGGTGCAGGAGAGATATCCTATTTAGTCACAGGCTTTTTCAAACATATCCATATTGGATATCACAATGGATATTCCAATGTACCACATACCAGGGAGAAAACTCACAGGAAATACTAAAAACCAAAAGATACACACATTGATTTAGTCGGGGTTGGTCCTGTTTTGAGCAGGGGGTTGGACGAGATGACCTCCTAAAGTCCTTTTCTACCCTAATCTTCTATGTTTCTATGATTGCACTCACACAGCACATTTTAGTTAAGGATCACCACACACTTTACAAATAGCGTAATTTACAACGCCTCTTCTAGAGATAATTATTATTATACCCAATTTACGGATGGAAAAACTGAAGCACAAGGTAAAGTGACTTGGGCAAGGTCACGTGGCAAGCCAGTGGCAGAGCTGGCATCCCAATTCCCAGTCCCATGTTCTAACCATTAGATTATCCTGTCTCACACTGAACCTATATTCAAGCATTCTTAATGCAACAATGAAGTTCAGGGGTAAGACTGAAAACCTGCCCATACCCCAATTTTATTGTCCTGATGTATAGTGGTTGTCTGTTTAAAGACCTTGTAACATACAGGTTTAGAAAAGAATGTGTTGTAGATAATATCCCCGATTCTGCAATTAGATCTGTGCAAGTGGGGCACTGAGCCCGCATGGAGCATCATAGACTTAATGGGTCTCCATGCAGATGTCATTGTCCATCTGTGGAGATCTGATTGTAGGATCAGGGCCTTTAATCTGTGACTCACCTCAGAATTCCCATGCTTTTGTGCCTTTAATTAGATTAATAACCTAAAATGGGCATGCTTTGCTTTAGTTATAAACAGGATCTAAATGCTTTAGCAACGAGGGAGGAAAAAAGTATATGACAGTTGACAGTTCCAACAGTGTATATGATAAACATGTACTTGCAATACATGGTAAGATTTTTTTTTTGAAACGGGCTTGTTAATTGTTTAAAAAATGGTCTGTCAGAAATTGACACAAATTTGGAAAGCAGGCACATAGATATTTGGAAAAAATAGACCCACATTCATTATTTATATAATATGAGTGGCTAGAAAAGTGTAACTCCCTATATAAAATAGAGATCCATATCAGATATGCTGGAGCGAGAACCGCTTGGCAAGTAGCAAGTACAGCATTTACATGCCAGACCAGTCAATTTTTTGGTGACTGTTCTATTCATTCCTATTTACTTAATATGCTGTAATATCACTCCTTTTTGAGTCTTATATTCTTCACTTATATCTGATGCCAAGCAGTTGGATCTGGAGCTATACCACCATTCCTTGATCAAACACTTTGCAATGGATGGTACAGGATAACTCCATGGAATGGAGTTAACTATGAATATGCCCCTTAAAGGAGTGGAAAATGTTTCAGCACTTCGGCACTGTTAAAATATTTTCAGAGCAGTTTCACTTCATTCCCCTGCCTTCCGATGGTGCCTTTCTATTCTGAAAAGTGATTATGGAAAAACAGCACTTCCTTTTTCAAGAAGTCTGCTCCCTGTGTGTATCTGGAGTCACAGCTTCTGGCTTAGCGAGGAAAGGATTTACTGGTTTTTATTTTTATTAGCGCAGTGGAACCAACACAGCCAAGAGAGAATAGCCTGGACTCTACTTCCCAGCAGCGTTTAAGTTCCGGTTGATTACACCTGTGCAAACTCAATGAAAACAATAGGTCTGCACAGGTGTCCTGACGGGCGTAGATTAACCTGCAATACCTCTATTAAAAACGATGGTGCATGAAGAGGAAAGTACAAAGTGTGAATTTCAGATCCCAAATGCAGGCTTAACCCCCTCCCCTCCCGTTTTACTTGTAACCTGAACATGTTTTGATCTGGAGTGACCAAGAGCCGATAAACAAGGCGCGCTATCATGCTATTTCATCACTTTTCCAAGTAGAACTGCATTTTAGTCAATTTGCTCCTAAAGGTGAAAGCATGACAGCAAGGGAAACTCCAATCCTCCTTGAGCCAAAGACCCCATACACCATAACCCAGTGGTTTTCAACCTTTTTTCATTTGTGGGCCACTAAAAATTTTCAAATGGGAGGTGTGGACCCCTTTGGAAATCTTAGACATAGTCTGCAGATCCCAGGGGACCACGGAACACAGGTTGAAAACCACTGCCTTAGTCAGACACTGGGCATGCGCCCTCATCTCCTACCCCTTTCCTAATTTGACTCAACGCTGCCATAGAAGAATCATTTGTAGGGGTGCAAAGGTAGTTCTAATCTCAATGGCCCATTATACCCAGGACCTGAGACTACTAGTAAGAGTAGTACAAAGGCAGCCTGAGAAAACCAACTCATTTTATGTACTGCAGGACACCAAATATGACATTAGTTCTCTATCACAAGGATCTAATTTCATATTGTGAATGAACAGCTGGTAGAATTTTATTTCTAAAAAAAATACAAAGTTGTTCTTGAATTTTTCAAGCATTGTTTGTTTTTCAAATCAAGCTCTATTCCATCACTATTAGTTGCAATTTTTAAGTAAATTATCTTGAATAAGAGTGGGAACACTACTTAGCCTGGGGTTATCAATTGAAATTGATTTTGCATATGGTACTTTATCAGTATTTCCTAAACTAAAAATTTGGATCATAGCTATTGAGAAAAATATACTGGACAACATATGTCTGACAATCAGTTACATGTTTAATAGACTCTTGCTTTTCACTCAGAACTGGGTGAAAAAATAACAGTTGTAAATTAGAACTGGAACCAAAAAAACCTAAATATTTTTCATATTCTCCTTTAAAAGCCGTCAGTGAAACTGGTGCAGGGATGGTTGGGAATACTGTGCTCTTATCATTTCTCTTACAAGATTCTGTATACTATTAGGAAAATAATCAAATTCTCCATCTTAATGCCAGTAATATGATTTGGAAGAGACAATACATTTTGGTAAAGCTCCAAAAGGAATGCTATAGTTACTGAATCATATTTGAAGTACATTCCAGAACAGATTACAGGCTTTCAATTCACATTGTTGTATGACTTTTGTGTGTATGAGATTATTAAAAGTGGATTCATACCTATTACCCAATAGTTTCAGATGTCAGGCTTTTTCTAGCTTCCCCAGAGTGGGACAAAAACGTTGTTTAAAAAAAACCAATTATTGAGTCATAACATAGTACACCATGGTTAAGAAAAACTACAAGAAGTACCAACTTCATAAAGTTAATCAAAACCTCTATTAGAATCCCAGGATAGATTCATCCCAAAGCATCTCTTCTTCTGTTTTGCCATCAGGCTGTGGTTTCTTTTTATTCTTTTTGTGCTTTCTACTCTCCTTCTCAGTGGGTATTTCTTTAAGTCTTTTGTCTTTACTGTGCTTTGATTTTTTCTCATGAACTGAGTCTATATCAATCTTTCTTTGCTTTTGCATTTCACTGTCCTTTTTGGAATCTGTATCTTCACTGTTTTCCTTTCTCTTCTGCTTCATGGCTTCTTTGTTGTGTTTCTCTTCGCCTTCTCCAGTGTGTCTTTCCCCCTCTTCATATTTCCTTCGAAGCTTTCGACCTTTCCTATAGGAACAGGTGCTATTATCAGAAGAGATGTGCTTGTAGCAGTCACTGGATTCTGCAGATGACAGGCCATAGCTGTCATCTTTGAAAGAGATCACCTGAGATGTTTGCATTTCTGAATAATATTCCTTGCTGTCATGACACTTAGCCATGGTTTCTAGTCTTAACTTAGTCTCATGAGCTGGTGACCAGCACGGCAATCTGTTCTCAACAGCATGTGATGGTGTACATGTTTCTGAGAAGAGGATGGGATGCTGTCCTTGCTCAAATGCAGCACTGGAAGGTACAGTATCATTACAATCATTTACTTCTTCAAACTCGTAATTTTCAAACTCTTCCTCCTCTGCTTTTCTGAAATATGTTTTTGGTTCCAGTCCTCTGGCTTTTTGCACTTTAATGTAATCAGCTAATTCATCTTGAAAGGAGTCATACGTTTTCTTTGAATTCTTTATGAGGTTGACAACCATGTTTTCTCTGCAAAAACCAGATATAAAATCTTAGTTACTAAAACTCATCTCCTTTCTGGCCAGTTTCCTTTCTGAACTATGGCAGAATGTCAGGTAAAGACCTTTATGTCTTCCTGGTTTAGATGTGTTATGTCACATAATTAATTGTTTAGGTGTAAATGCACTAAGAGGAGAAAATGGAAATTATCTGGGCTAGATTCAAAAATGTTTTACATGGGTGTGACTCCACTCTAGTCAATGAAATTATGCTGGTGTACAACTAAATTAACAGTGGTGAATCAGGCGCTTTATATTTACAACACTAGCATCCGTTTGTATCTGTAAAGCCTACTGGAGATGAAATGCCAGATTTTGCTCTCCGTTATATTACTGTAAATCTGGAATAATACCACCTGAGACAATAGGTATGTGGGATGTATAGCAATGTAACTGAGTATACCTTGAAAAGCACCACATAATCACTAAGAATTATTATTATGACCAGCAGTTTTTTCTTGTTTTTTAAAAAAACAGGACTGGGGGAATGACTAGATGGGAAAGGAAAGGAAAAAAAGGTAGGCGGAGGGGATTTGTGTCATCCCAGCTTTCTGTGGTACAGAATATAGATAGTAAAAATGCATACCATATGTGAACATAGAGAGAGATTAAAGCCACAAATTGTTAAACTAGCTTGGCAAAGAGTTTTAAAGACCTCCTCTATCTAGAGTATGAACGACTAGTTTTCCTGTATTATTTCTATAGGGTGTTTAATATTGAAAGGGTCTGTTCTCCACAGATGCTGAGCGTACAGCAACTTTCATGAAGATCAACGGGAGTTGTGGGCTCTCAACGTTTTTGGGGATCAGGTCTTGAATTGCCATGGCAATGGGCACGTGACATTTACAAACCATTCCCTCCAAGGGTGACTGAACACAGAAGGCTCCATATTGTAGTAGTATGTAGTGCTGCCTGCATGTGTCAAAATGAGTAAGGAAAAACTGCAGGCTTCACCACCTTTTCCACAGGCAGGGGACCGCTAACATTGAGGGGGAGAGAGGTGTGGGAGCTCCATGAGCTGATCTGGAGAGATGGGGGGAGAGGGAGTGAGAGGATGTTATCACCCAACGCTAGGTACATTTTCAATTGGAGTATGATTTTTAAATTGTCGGCGACCATTGAAGCCAGTAGAATAAATGTGCAACATCAAAGCCACTTAACAGAGCAGCCCCCAGAGGCAAGGGTCTGCACCCTCTCCACCCCTTCCGTTCTTTAACAGAAACGTGAACCAGCAATGCAGTGCTGCAACCAGAGATGTACAGTGACCAAAGACTTACTTAATCTGATGTTTATTTCCTTGCATGTGGGACTGGTACATTTCTATAGATGTCAGAGTGATGTTACATATAGGACATATGTAGTTACCAACTCCAACTGCTGAAAGAACAGAGCTGTGGATTAAAGAGATTGCAAACAACCAGCAAAACAAAAGGCACATTTTGTCTACTTCTTTATGCAACTATCATTTTATCGAGACAGGGTTCTTGCAAAAACGTTCTACAGACAGAGGCAAACTTTCTGCAGTAAACAGATTTCGGTTTGTTATAATTACATGAGAATTTGTGCCTCTGAAAGTAAACATCAAAGGATACAGAATAGTGTGGGCATGACTTAAAAAATGAGAATGTTATTTATGGACATTGATGATGATCTCTCTGTCTATGATATTTTTAGAATGTCTATTACCTTGGTATCTAAGTGCTGGCAAGAAGGATAATTATACTGGAAATTGAAATATTATTGTAAGCATGCAGTGTCGATAAAATATAAGCATTCACAATATAAACGGGACAATCCAGTCTAAATACAGTAGTATTAGCTTAGACGAGGGCATTTCCTGAGTAGAGAATGCCGCGTGATGCCTAAAGAATCTTCAGATTGGCACATAACGGATGTAGTACATGTAGCCTCAATTGAATACTTGGTAAAGTCCTAGGAGGAAAAGCTTGTGCTTCACTAAGTCCTGTCATTTCCCCCATCTTAAAAGCTGGAGCATCAATATTTGCAAACACAGCAAAATCAGTAAATAGATGCCCCACCCCAGAAAGCCAACAACTTTATCTATCAATCAAATTCAGCAAACACATCCAATTGCAACAGGCTATTGTTTGCATCAAAGCATATTCCTCGAGTTTATTTCAGCCTGGTTCATTTAACGAGATCTGCAACATATAAATGGCAACGTTTGAATAAGATGTCAGATCCCGTTCTTGAGTTCTAGCATAGGAAGGGGCCAGCAGTTTGCTCACACAGGGCCAGATCCTGTTCCCACTAAAGTCAATGGAAGTTTTGATGTTGAGTTCAACAAGAACCGGATTTGGGCCTCAAAGCCACCAGGCAATATTTTCCAAAGCAAAGATGTCCACAGACCATAAAATCTAGCAATGCACAGTGCAAAGGGCAAAGAGAAAACAAACTAAATCCAAAGCAGAGGAATAAGCCCTCATTTCCTTCCACAAATCAGACAATGACTCTATGACACCATCAAATACCCACCTACAATCAGTAAAGACCCTGGAATAATTCCCCATAGCTTACTTACCGTTTGCACTGGATTCCACAGGAATTGCTTCATCTCCCATCTCTGCCATCATCTTCTTCCGTGCTTCATTCCTTTTGTGCTTCTTGCCAACATAATGCTGATGGGCCATCAGTGGATTATTGAAGGGAGCAGAGCAGAGTTTGCAGTACTTTTCAGGGTCATTTAAATCCAAAGCAGTGCTAGAGGATGATGCGGATTCTTCAGCATCCGGATTCTGGGACGGCTTCTCAGCTGAGGTCTGTTGTAGTGGCAGAGATGGAGAAGGACCAGCTGGGGACCCTGCTAATAGCACAGCAAAGGAAAGTCTGGAAGAGTGTTTTGGAACTATGTAAATAGAAATACTGAACTATTGAAAGGGAGAGCAGCAGAACAGCAGCCCTGTGGCCCCGAAACTACACTCCTCAAAAGAGCACATAACCCTCAAGCTCTCTCGCATCACAAAGAATGGGCTCACCAGGCACATGACTTGATCTAAGCACCAAGTCACCTTCTTCCAACTCCTGCAGGTATACTGAGTGGGTCGCATGAGAACAAGAAATGTACTTGAGGCTTCAATCCTAGGACCTGCACAAGGCACTAGTCACAGTTACGTGTCCCCGGATTGATTTTCTTGATAATTCGTAATACTAATTGAGCGATTAGTACAATGCCTGTTAAGGGCTGCAATCGACCTGCACAATACCCCAAGAATAAATGAGTTGTTTGCATTTCGCAGATGGAGAAATGGAGACATTTGCCCATAATCCAAGTCAGTGGAAGAGCAGGGATTATAACTCAGGGGTCCTGGCTCCCAGTCCTGTGCTATGGACTTGCTGTCTCTCTGATTAAGCAACCATGTCTTCATTCTTTCACTTGATGGCTGCATCTTGGGTTTTCATACCTTCTGCCATACTTCAGTACACTATAAAAGCAGAGAGACGCATAGTGCGGGGAAGATGATCAATGCTTCACTTTCCCTGCTTCAAAGACGTGACAGTAAAACACATACACCTTGTAGGACACAAAGGCCATTTCGTTCTCACCTGTTTCTGGCTGAGTGCTCTGCGCAGGCATCTGAGGTTGGTCTCCTGATAATTGCTTCAGCTTTTTGGCATGTATTTTTCCCAGGTAATGAGACTGAGCCACAACCGGGGAAGTAAAAATCATGTTGCAGAGACTGCAATATTTGTTTTTGTCCACGCCTCCACTCCCATCCATCTGAAACCAAGGGCAAGCTCAGTTACAAGGGTTCAACCACAAAGAGCTCATGTAATGTTTTAGCTAGTGTTTAGAAGAGGAAATATCACCTGAAAGTTCACATAATCTGGTCTCTTCTCTTTGCCAGGCTCTTGTCCGTCATTTTGTTCACTGCGCATTTGGAAATAAAGGCGAACTTTCTGAGCATGCTTTTTGCCCTGGAAAGAGAAGAATTATTCCTACTTCATTAACAAGGCCCCATGTGTTGATATACCCAGAAATTAAGATTTGCTTGGTCAAAATCTGAGAATCTCCCTGTTCATTCCCTTCCTTCATGCACCACAGAGAAAAGAGGAAGCTCTGCATTGCCCTCAGCATGCTCGTAACACTTGCAGCTCTGCATTGAGATCATGACTATATCTAAATCTCATGCTTCAAAGCTTCAGATGATTGCCTGAAGGGGCCAGGAAGGAATTCTCCCCCACTCCTAAATCACAACTGGCTGGATGTGTTCTGGGTTGGGTTATTTTTGTTTTGTTTTGTGTTGCCTTCCTTTGAAGCATCAGGGATGCGCCACACCTGAAGACAAGATGCTCTGATGTGGTTCAAAGATAATCCTCTCAGGTGCTTGGCTGTGGGTCTCGTTACATTCTTAGGGTCAAACTGGTTGCAAGATTTGCCAAATAATCCTAATGATGGTATTGGTCCATTACTAGATGGAAATGGTAGAATTATCAATAATGACGCAAAGAAGGAAGAAATATCCAGTAAATACCTGGGAAAAAATGGATGATGTAGTCATATCATACGATAACACTCTTTCCATTCCACTAGTGTCTCAGGAAGATGTTAAAGAGCAACTACTAAAGTTTTTACATTTTTAAAATCAGCAGGCCCAGACACCTTGTATCTAAGAGTTTTCAAAGAGCTGGCCGGGGAGCTCACTGAACTATTAGTGTTGATTTTCAATAATTCTTGGAACACTGAGGAAGAAGTAACAGAAGACTGGAAGAAGACAAATTCTGTGTCAATATTTTAAAAGGGTAAATGGGATAACCTGGATAATTACAGGCCTGTCAGTCTGACATTGATCCCTGGCAAGATAATAGAGCTGCTGATATGGGACTTGATTAATAAAGAATTACCGGAGGGTAATATAATTAACGCCAAACAGCACAGGTTTATGAAAAGTATATACTATCAAACTAACTTGATAACATTTGTAGATGGGATTACAATTCGACTGATAAAGATAATAGTGTTGATAGACTTTTACATTTTGATTAAAAAACTAGAATATAAAATTAACATGACACATATTAAATAAGTTAAAAGCTGGCTACTCAAAATGTAACTTTAGGTAAGGAATGATCAGAGCATTGGTGTGTTCTAGTTGGGTCCTGCTGGGATTTGTTCTTGGCCCTGTGCTCTTTAATATTTTTATCAATGACCTGGAAGAGAACAAAAAATCACGGCTCATAAAGTCTGCACGTGATGCAAAAATTGGGGGAGTGGTGAATAATGAAGAGGACAGGTCACTGACATAGGCAATCGGGATCACTTGGTAAACTGGGTGCAAAAAACAATATATGTTTGAATCTGGCAAATGTAAACGTGTTCATCTACGAACCAAGAATGCAGGCCAAATTTACAGGACAGGGGACTCTATCCTGGGAAGCAGTGACTCTGAAAAAGATGTGGGGGTCATGGTGGACAATCAGCTGAACATGAGCTCCCAGTGTGTTGCTGTGGCCAAAAGGGCTAACATGATCCTTGGATACATAAACAGGGGACCCTCAAGTAGGAGTAGAGAAGCTGTTTTACCTCTGTCTTTGGCACTGGTGCAATGATAGCTGGAATCCTGTGTCTGCTATTGGTGTTCACAGTTCAGGAAGGATATTGATAAATTGGAGAGGGTTCAGAGAAGAGTCATGAGAATGATTAAAGGATTAGAAAAACACACCTTACAGTGAGACTCAAGGAGCTCAAGATAGTTAGTTTAACAGAGAAAAGGTTAAGGGGTGACTTGATTACTGTTTACAAGTATCTACATGGGGAACAGATATTTGATAATGGGCTCTTCAATCTAACAGAGAAAAGTATAACATGATTCAGTGGCTGGAAGTTGAAGCTAGACAACTTAGGTCTGGAAATAACGCATACATTTTTAACAGCAAGGGTAATTAACTACTGGAAGAATTTATCAAGGGTTATTGTGGATTCTCCATCACTGGAAATTTTAAAATCAAGATTGGCTGTTTGTGTAAAAGCTGTGCTCTAGGAATTATTTTGGAGAAGTTCTCTGACCTGTGCTGTACAGGAGGTCAGCCTAGATGATCACAATGGTCCCTTCTAGCCTCGGAATCTACAAATCTGTTTGGGGCTGGGAAAGATTCCCCCCCGAGGTTAAACTGGCAGGGATCTTGGGGAGTTTTCATCTTCCTCTGCAGCATGGGGCCTGGTTCACCTGCTAGCATCTTCTGGGCATATCTCACCTGATCAATTCCCTGTTATTGCATTGGTCTTGGCACCTCAGTCTCTCCTGTTCTCTGCTTAGGGCACACAACTGTATAGTCTGCTGAGGACTGAATTGCTTTGGTCTATCCCAAGTTATTGGGCTCTATATAGGGGTAACTAGGTGAAATGTAATGACCTGTGATATACAGGAAGTCAGACTAGATGATCTGATGGTCCCTTCTGACAGTAAACTCTATGAAACCATGAAAAGCTGCTTTCACACTTGCAGATTGTATTGATACAGCAAGAAAGCCACAGCTGGACAAAGCCTGTTTGCATAATCATATGTATTAGTAAATAACGCAAAACACAGCACTTTCATAGGGCCTTTCGTTCACGGACCTAAAAGCAGTCTTTACAGTCACCAGGAAATCCTCCCCTTACTGAAACAAGCATCTCTTCCATATGGGGACACGGAATCATGGACAGGCTGAGAAACATACACAAGATCACAGAGAAAGTCTATTGCACAATGAAGACTTGAACCCAGCTCTCCCGCTTCCCAGTCATGTGCCTTAACCACATGGCCATTCTGCCTTACCATAGGGAAGATCCAATGGTGTTCGGTTCCCTTTTAATTCTGAGGTGCTATCCCACCCCGCACTCTGTCCTGGTGACATAGCTGCACGTATGCTCTATGATATGGTAATCACCTTTGGTCAAAACATCATTTGCCTGCTCTGAGCTAATACTATCCATACGATGCCATGGCGTCAGAGGCACAATCCCAGGCTCCCCATACGCCACCAAAGAGGAGAAGATCCTGCTATGTATGCACGAGTTCCATGCTGGCTAAAGCGAAGACTAAGAGTACACTCTCAGTGTGGAAAATAGCCTTTCCCCCTGCAATGATGAAGTCAGGGACTCCTTAGGATCTTATCTGCATCCTCAGCTGAGGTCAGAGTCAACAAAGGGTATCTCTGCACCGCATAAAACAAAACAATCTGGGTTAAAACAGCAGCGAAGACACAGTAATGTGGCTTTTAACTCAGGTTAGCAGCATGAGTTAAACCCCAACCTCCCCCAAAAGGCTTTTAATTGAGTTGCTAGCCCAAGTTAGAAGCTGAGTTGCCATGTCTTCATTGCTATCATTAGCTAACCCGAGTTAAGAACACACATTTTTTCCCCAGTGAAGACATATCCCAAGAGAGAGAAATCATGCTGAAGCCTGCTCCCTGAAGCGCTGAGTGTCTTTGACTCCAGCTAAAGCGAATAAGAGTTAAGAGCACTTAATTGAGTCCTCAGTTACTACTGTAGATAACAAAAATGAATCCCCCAGGCAGGTGACATTTTGAACTTCTTTAACTCGTGAAGACTGAGAATGAAAAGATTGCATTGCTTTCACTGACACTGGAGGAAATGCCAGTGCCAAGGGAACTCTGTACATATGCAAGCGAACCCATGTAAAGGCAAAGCACAGGTTCTCACATACACACCCAAGATATTTATTAGTTCCAAGAACTGCCAGATTTATAGTTCACTATGCCTTATGTGATCTACTCAGAACACGTGTGCAACCCTTCAGCTGCAGTAACTGCGTAACTGATCCTGATAATCACAGTATGCAACTCTGGTCACCATCCAACTGTGAGGACGAGCCTTGGATAACTCAGTACAAAAAACTGCAAGTGACCCTTATGCAGTGCAATTGTCATTGAAAAAATTCAGGCAGCGTTATAAAGGAGGATACTGACATACGCTTGTGGCCTACCTCGTAGTGTGAAATTCTTTGTGATTCAAACTGCAGAACAGCTCCACACACTTTACAGAAGGTGTCCGTGAAAAGGTCTTTTCTCGTCGCCTCGGCCAACGTACCATCTAAACCCAAAAGGTTAAAGAGAGGAGCAGTGAGTAACTAGCATGAAAAGGATTTTCATTTCTTTACTTAAGAGAAATACCAGCCACTGTTGATGTTCACATATTTACATCCAATGCAAGATGATGAAACAAAGATCCATTTGCTGAACTGTGATATATTGGAGCAAGAAGTCACAGAGTCTGGGTATGTTTTCAAAGAAGGATTGCAAGCCACCTAAACCATCTCACACACAAAGCTGCTGCTTTAGAGGACCTTCAAAGTATTAGTTATAGAAAACTGTAAGTGTACCTGGCCCTTATAAAGAGACAGCAAAGACTCTGTGCTGTGGATCTTAGAATTCAATTCAGATGGATTGGAAACAGTCTGAAAGGAAAGAGATGAAAACAGAATTTCACTGTCAGTTTGATTAGCATGGCAAAGTTTGGCAAAAGAAGTGCATTTTAAAGAAGAGATCTGAAGATGATGAAATTGCTAGATATATGAAAAGAGGAAGGCAGTGAGGCCCTGTCAAAGTGGGAAAGTTGCACTAGTTTACCTTAAATTGGTTTTTAAACCGATTTAGTTAAACTGGGGCAAACCCCAATGTGGATACTTTTTTCAGTTTAAGAGTGGTTTGTTTTGGTTTAATTAACCTTGCTCCTAGTTGATTTAGGGCTTGCCTACCCTTGAAAGTTAATTTGGATCAAGTTAGGATGTGAATTTAAAGCACAGTAGCTGTTCCATATGTGGACACTTGTCCCAGAATAAGAGTATTTTATTCCCATTTAGCTTAATCCAAGGTTCACTGTGCTTTAAATTCACACTTAAGCTTAATCCAATTAATTTTCAAGTGTAGACAAATTCTTAAACTAAACCAAAATAAGCCACTCTTAAAACGAAGTAAGGGTGTCCACACAGGGGTTTGCATTGGTTTAACTAAATGGGTTTAAATTCACACCTTAGTTTAAACCAGGGCCACTTTCTTGTGTCAACAAGCCCTTAAAGGGCAGCATGGAAGAGGACATAAGTGCAGTTAGGGAGGCTGCTTGGGAAGAGGAGAGGAAATGAGAGAAGACACAGCCAGGCACTTTGTGGATAGTGCTGTGAAGATTCCTGTGAGGCGATGGAAGCAACAAGAGGAGCCAACCTTCATGTCTCACTGAGGACTGCTCTCACATAAGGTAGAAGGAAATGGCCCTTGGGATCTGGAGTCACCAGTGGAACTGCAGCATCCACTCATCAACAGGAAAGGAACATCCAGGGGAGCATGAGAAAGGAATGAGACAGCCAGGTAATATGTCCGGGAGCACAGAGGATGAAAAGGGCCATGAGGGTAGCCAGATGGCCTGTATGACCACAAAGGGTAAAGGAAGCGTCAGGTCAGTGAGATGCTCTCTGTTAAGAGATGGTCCACACTACGAAAAAGTTTGCGAACCCCTGCCTAAGAATGTTTTATTGCTCTGAATGATATTCCCAGTGCTAACCCTAGGGAGAACACAGTCGTCAGTTTACCTGTGCACACTCAAAAGACCCTGGTTTAAAACGAGTGTTTTTAAACATATTCAAACACTTCTATTAATCAAGCATGCGTTTAAGTACAAGCAGTACAACCTATGTATGAAAAGATACAGTGGCAGTCATCTCACTGAAAAGGACACCGTTTGTGAATCCTGCAGAATGGAAGCCTGAGGTATGGGAATATAAAACCACTCTGCATGTTGCTTTAATATCGGTTTAACGATCTGAAGAAAAGTTTCTACCATGAACTCTTGATGCACTCGCACAGCTTGGGGATTTGCAGACAGGCACATCTTTATCATTGTATCTATGCACATGTACAGTCCTGACTTGCACATGCTTACTGGTTGATCTATAATTGCAATTCATGCACAGGGATCTTTAAAAATGAGGCCCTTACGGTTTCTTGGGTTGGATTCCCTCAATGGCTATGTGACAAATGTTTTTCAGCAAGATGGTCACCATCAGTCATTGGCTCAAAAACATTATTTCCAAGTAAAACCTTTATTTTCAAACACTTTTCATGGGTTACATTTGCCAGATGCTTAATTCTAATCAGACTTTTTTTTGTCTAGCACTATCCATCCAGTAACTGTAAAACACTCTGAGATTCATGATGTATTTAGTCTCATCCCTGTCAAATGGAGAGAGAGTAAAATGACTTGCCCAGAACCACACAAGAAGTTCAAGTCAGAGCTGGGAAGAGAGCCAAGATTTCATGATTCTCAGCTCTGCACTTTAGCACATGCCTACTGTAAGACTCCAAAAGTTGTGAACTTTCAACAAAATTGGATCAGTTTGCTTAAAGGAAGGCTCCTTATCTTGCGTAATTAGCAAGAGCACTGAACTGTAAAGGGAAGTCTAGTCTAGGGAAATATATATGAAGCAGAACCCTTTTTAAAAAAACGGAATTGGAATGTAACTGACTAAGTAAGATAATATTACCATGGGCAATGGCTGCCTTACTTCCAATTGGAAAATGTTTGCAATATTTCTTTGCTTTGAACAGAGAAACTGGGACAATCTTGAGTGGTACTGAAAAGAACTCTAATTGTAAATATGGTTTCAGGAATGTAGATCCACTCACTGCACGTCTTTCTTAGCAAAGAAAAAAGTATGCAAAAATGTGCTTTCTGGGGGTTTCAAGGGATTGAGTTGAAACAATTAACTGGATGCCATAAAGTTATGCTTTATCATTGCATACCTACATGAAACAAACATCAATTTGATATTTGCTTTTATAAGTAGCAGCAGGTTTCCTGAGCTTCCAGTCCAACAAGAAGTTGTACTATTAATAAGTAGTCACTTCTTAAAGATTTGTGTTGAGATTCTTAAGGCAGGTTAGGGATTTGGGACACAGGACTTCCACAAGTTTCCGTGGGGGGGAAATCTGTATAAAAACAGAATTTTGTTACCATAGATTTTCTTATTCCAGACGCTCATTCTTCTATCATTTCAAAGCATACTTACTACATAAAAAGGTCTGACTCTGTATGCCATCAACAGTACAGCAAGAGCACCTAAAAAGACTGCAGCCAAATTTTTCAAAAATGGATGCCTGAAGCTCCCACATCCACATCTGAGACTAAATGACCTGTTTTTCCAAGAGTGCTGAGTGCCCAGCCAGCTCCATTGATTTCAGGGGGATAAAAAAGTAAAAATATCAATATGGGACTTCTGCTTGAGCTCTAAACTTCAATCCAGAGTCTATAAGCAGTTCACTATCTTGTAAAAGTCTGAATCAGTACATCAGACTCAAGATATGTGTTAGATTTTTATGGTAATGCCTACAGTCATGATATCTCAGTGCTGCACAAAATTAATGAACATTATTACACAGCACTAAAATGGCTGTTCTCTCTCCATTCTCCTGGGAGCATAGGGTGACAGCCACCCTTATCATAAAGACTGGGGATCAGCACGGTATGACATTTTTATATGCAAATGACTATCAGTCATGATTCGAGAAATTGGAGTTTGAACTATTGGTGTTTTCCTTTTATAATTTCTATGGCTTTCTATGGCTCTGCTTATGCCTGGATTGCCCTTTTCAGCTAAACACAGATGTAAGTGTATGATTTTTAAACTTCTCAGTCCCAAAAGTCATCACATGGAGGTCTAATCTACAACTAAAATTTAGGTTGATGTAGCTACATTGTTCATATCCCTATTTGGCATAGTTAAGTCGACCTAAGCCATAGCATAGACATTACTACCATCTCTCGGGAAGGTGGATTACCTACAGTGATGGAAAGACACCTTCTGTCATTGTAGTGAGAGTCTACATTACAGTGGCATGCCTGTAGTGCCATAACTGTGTTGCTGTAGTGTCTGTAATGCAGACATAGCGTAAGGGTCACCTGAGAAAAGTACCTGCATATCAGATATACTATATGCTTTTCCCTTCTTGTGCTGGCAAACAGCTAACAACTGTTTGCTGGCTATTCTCTGATGTCAACCAACTTTAATTTTACATTAAAAGCACTATGGGGAACAGCAAAGGAACATTTCCCTCTGGTGATCGCCAAGAACTATTACACTATAAATGGTACTCTTAAACACATTTACTTATTTATCAGAGAATGAATGGAGTGCTGCAAATCAAAGACAGCATTGAGACAGGTCCATTTGTAGTCCTTAATTCACAGATAAAAACAACAGAAATTAAGGGAGGAGGAGGGCTATTAATTGATCTAATTCATTCCCTTTTTAGAGCAGGTCAGGGTCAGTACAATTTACTGATGCTTTTTGGTAGCAACCCTACCACTCAGTTGTATGCACACCACAAGCAATGATATACAATTATCAAGATGTTTTGTTCATTGCACTTTGCTATTAAAATGATGCAAAGCGAAATTGACTAATCCTTCTTGTTTCTCTTTGTAGCAGTATCAAACTGTAAAACTTGCAAAAGGAAACTGACTAGGACTCATCAGCTTCCCCTCTTCATTAAACTCAGATATTGTTTCAAGAAGAAAATGACTAGGATGCAGGAATTGCCATAGCAGATCAGACCAGAGATCCATCTATTCTGGTATCCTGTTTTTGACAATGACTAAAACCAGATACTTCACTGGAAGGGGCAAGAAAAGACGGTTAGTCACCTTGTAATTTTTGTTCTTCGAAATGTGTTGCTCATGTCCATTCCATTCTAGGTGTGTGCATGCCTTCCTGCATGGTTACTGGAATTTTTTTCCCTTCTACAGTACCCATAGAGCCGGCTCCGGCACCCCCTTGAGTCCCGCACACATGCCACAGTATATGAGGCACCGGTAACCCCACGCCCCCTCAGTTCCTTCTTGCCATCAACTCTGACAGCAGGGATGGAGGGTGGGTCATGGAATGGACATCAGCAACACATCTCGATGAACAACAGTTACAAGGTGAGTAACCGTCTTTTCTTCTTCGAGTGCTTGGCTCATGTCGATTCCATTCTAGGTGACTCACAAGCAATACCTTGGAGGTGGGCCCGGAGTTATACATGAGCTGCCTGCAGCATCGCTCTGCTGAAGCCAGCGTCATCCTCTGTCTGCTGGACGATGGCATAGTGGGCCATAAAGGTGTGCACTGATGACCATGTGGCAGCTCTACAGATGTCCTGCACTGGCACCTGTGCCAGAACGGCCGCCAAAGACGCTTGAGCTCTGGTGGAGTGGGCTGTAACAACACCCGGCAGAGACACCCTCGCCTGCTCGTAACAAAATTTGATGCGGGAAGTTATCCAGGAGGAAATGTGCTGGGCAGAGATAGGTGAGCCTTTCATCCTATCTGCCACTGAGTTGTGTAGTTTTCCACAACGAATTAGTGCGTTCAACGTAAAACGCTAATGCTCTCCTAATGTCCAGCGTGTGCCACCTCCGTTCTTCCTCCGAGCTATTCAGCTTGGGAAAAAACACTGGGAGAAATATATTTGGTTACAATGTAACTGGGACACTACCTTGGGCAGGAAAGCAGGATGAGGCTGCAACTGGACCTTGTCTTTATAGAAGGCTATATATGGTGGCTCTGAGGTAAATGCCCTAATCTCAGAGATCTTTCGGGCTGAGGTGATCGCTACCAGAAATAATACCTTCCAAGAGAGTAACAGTAACAGACAGGTAGCCAAAGGCTTGAAGGGGGGATGAGCCACGAGAGAACAAGGTTCAAATCCCAAGGAGGCACCAGGTCACGGACCTGAGAGTAGTGCCTCTCTATTCCATTCAGGCACCTAACTGTCATGGGATGGGAAAAAACTCATGTCCCATCCAATGGAGAGTGAAAAGCCAAGATAGCTGCCAGGTGAACCTTCAGCAAGGCCTTGAGGTGCAAGTACTCCAGGACAGCCTGGATCGATGATAACTCTGGTGGAATTCCATGGGACATTGCCCAGCAGATGAACGGCTTCCACTTGGCCAGGTAAGCGGACCGAGTAGAAGGCTTTCTGCTACCCAGCAGAATTTGCTGTGATGAACAGACCCGCTCATCCAGGTTCAACCATGGAGTCTTCACACTGACATATGCAGGGAATCCAGATCTGGGTGCGGCAAGCGGCCTTGGTCCTGGGACAGAAGATTGTGCCACCGAGGCAACTCAAGCGGGAGGGGGGGGGGAGTGGGAAGAGGGGAGACCAACAGTTCCAGCAGCATGCTGGAAACAATGCAGGCATGGCCATGCTGGCACAACCAGGATAATATTCGCCTTGTCCCTCTTGATTTTCTGGAGGACTCTGTGCAGCAGCGGCATGGATAGAAATGCGTACATGAGAAACCCTTTCCACTGCAAGAGAAAGGCATCGGATATCGAGCCCTTCTCGAGGCGCAGAGAGAACAGAACTGGGGGTACTTCCTGTTCCATCTAGATGCAGACAAGTCAACTTGGGGAGGGGCCCACCTCTGAAAGATCATAGCAGCTACCCTCGGGTGGAGTGACCTGTTGTGGTGCGGTAAAAAAGATCTGCTGACGAGGTCTGCTGTATTGTTCCTGATGCCTGGCAGGTGAGAGGCGATAGGTGAAAATCGCAGCTCACTGTCAGGTCCCACAGACATACCGCTTCCCTGCAGAGGGCTGAGGAGCGGGCCCCCCAACGCCTGTTGATGTAGTACATGGCTGCGGTGTTGTCCGTCAGCATCTGCACTACCTTGCCCACAATGAAGGTAAGGAACACCCCGCAAGCCAGATGTATCGCCTGAAGCTCCCTAAACGTTTATGTGTAGGCCTTGCTCCTCCCACGACCAAACTCCCTGCGTGTTGACGTTGGAACTGATATGGGCCTCCCGACCCCAAATCTGAGGCACCCGACACCAGCATGACCGAGTGGACTAGTTCCTTGAATGGCAGAGCCTGCAGCACCAAGCGAGGGTTCTGCCACCATTCCAGTGAGAACAGGAGGTGGGGGGGAACCATGACCACTCAGTGTAGGGAGTGTCTACTTGGGGCATACACCGAGGCCAGCCACAACTGAAGCAGTCTGAGTCCTAGGCGTACAAGCCTCACTACATACCTGCAGGCCACCACATGGCCTAGGAGCTGCAGAGAAGATCTGGCCGTTGTGATAGGACACTCGCATAGGCGAGCAATAATGCCTGACACGGCCTCGAAGCGCGGCTGGAGCAGAAACGTCCTGGCCCATGTGGAGTCCAGAACCGCTCTGATGAACTCTATCTACTGCACCGGCGCTAATGTCGATTTCTGATCGTTTATTAACATGCCCAGATGGCAGCAGGTGGCACATGAGGTCCAGGCTGTTTCAGACCTGAGACTGAGACTGAGACCTGCCCTTGAGCAGCCAGTCGTCCAGGTACAGATACACTTGCACACCCTGGCATCTTAGGTGCACAGCCACCACTACTAGACATTTTGCGAACACTCTCTGGGCATATGTGAGGCCAAAGCATAATGCTGTAAACTGGTAGCGGGAGCAAGCCACTACAAAGCGGAGAAAATGCCTGTGGGTAGGAAAGATCGCAATGTGGAAGTATGTGTTCTTTAGGTCAAGGGTGGCATACCAGTCTCCTAGATCCGGGGGTGGGGGTGGGGGGGGAATGATGGAGGCAAGGGAGACCATGCGGAACTTCAGTTTCTTGAGATATTTGTTGAGATGACGCAGGTCTAGAATGGGCCTGAGACGCCCGTTCACCTTGGGGATGAAGAAGTACTGGGAGTAAAACCCTTTACCCCTCATATCTGGCGGAACTTCCTCTATGGGCCCTAGATTGAGAAGGTTCTCCATCTCTTGTACGAGAAGTTGCTCGTGATAGGAGTCCCTGAAAAGGGATGGGGAGGGGGGGTTAAGAGGAAAACTGTGGGGCATATGCCACCGAGACTATGCCAAGGACCCAACAGTCCAATGTGATTGTGACCCACTCAGACAGGAAGGGAGCTAGGCAGTTGAGGAATGGACGGGAGAGAGGATCCTGTGTGCAGACTGGAACACCGTCCTTGGGCACACCTTCAAAAGGAGTAGTGTTGGCCGTTGGAGCGCCTGGCAGGCCCCTGTTGGGGGCTGGGGCAGACCCTGCAGTCGCCCAGGGCCTCCTAGACCCCCTATCTTTATCCCTTCTTCTATAGGGGGTGAAACAAGGAGGCTGGTATCTCTGCTGCTGCTGTTGAGGGTGGAACTGGCGCCTCGAGGCATGGGGTGTATAAAGGCCCAAGGAACGCAACGTGGCCCTTGAATCCTTCAGACCATGCAGTTTAGTATCAGTCCGGTCTGAGAAAAGGACAGACCCACCAAAATGGAGGTCTTGAATGGGCTGCTGGACCTTCTGCAACAGCCCAGAAAACTGCAGCCATGAGCACCGACGCATGCGGAGGCCATGGCTCTCCCGGCTGAGTCCACTGCATCAAAAGGTGTCTGCAGGGCTGCCCTAGCCACCATGCTGCCCTCCTCTAAGATGATGGCAAAGTCCAGCACCTGCTCCTGGGACAGGGCCTCCCCAAAACACTTGAAGTCCCAAAGGTTGTAGTTGTAGCTGTCTAGGAGTGCCTGCTGATTAGCAATGTGAAATTGCAGGCTTGCTCTCGAATACATTTTTCTCCCAAACAGGTCCAGTTTTTTATTGTCCTTCTTCTTGGAAGTCGAGCTGGGCTGGCCCTGCCTGTCCCACTCGTTGGTGCCACCATGGAGAAACCAGGAGAGGGATGGGTAAACAGATATTCAAACCCCTTAGTGGGAACATAGCACTTTTTCTCTGCCCTTTTTGATGTCGGGACCACAGATGATGGCATCTGCCATAGGGCTTTTACCACTTTAAGCATCCCCTTGTGCACAGGCAGGACGACCTGGGACAGAGCCGCTGCTGCCAGCCTGTTAAAGAGGCTGTGTGTCCGAGGTCTCCTTGAGCTCCTCTGCCTCCGAACCTAAATTTGAGGCCACCCTCTTAAAGAGCTTCTGGTGGGCCCCCAAATTGTCCAAAGGCACTGATGACCTCGGCACAACCACCTCGTCCGGGGAGGATGATGAAGCTTGGACTGACACAGCGGGTGGTGACATCCTTGCCTGCTGCTAGGGGGGCCTTGGATGATGTCCCCTCCTGGGGGTCCGAGCCCTCTTCTGAGGCTGACTCACGAGCTCCTTCCACCCCACTGGTGCTGACTGTACACCAGAGGACCAGTATGAGAAAAGGCCTGGGGCCACTGGAATCCCCCAAGGTCCCCAATATGGCCACTGTGCCAGTCACTGGCCCTGGGGCCAACCAGGAGCCACAGGGCCAGGGACTTGCTCGTGAGCCCTTGTGGGGCAGCGATGCCTCAAACAGGTAACAGGATGCCTATCCTCCCTTGAGGAAACTGACTCGCTGCTGGATGACTGTGGGGGGGCAATGGTTGGCTCTTTTGTGGTGCGGTGCCTTGAGGTGGAGGAGCGACGTCCTGACCCTCAGGTACCATAGCGCTCCAAAGACCATTACCTCAGCGTCAAGGAGCGCGATGATGATGACTGGCGGTGCTGCTCCTTTGACCAATGCTGGGCTGGTGGGGAACCGTGCTCTGAGGAAAAGTGGGACTGGCACCGCATCGAAGATCAGCACCTAGGGACTGATGACTTGCGGTGTCACTTTCCCTTCAGTGATGGCTCCCTCTCCAGCGACCAGGTTCTGTGCCATGCCAGCACGGGTGAACTCTTCAGTGCCGGAGAGTGGGAACGTCAGCTCTCTTCTGGGGAACACCCGCATGAGGATGAGCGGGTTCAGTGCCATCCTCCAGAGCGCGAGGATTTCGGCACTGGAGACCACGATTGGTGCTGTGAGGTTGGCAACTGTCTGTTGCTCCACCACCGAGGAGCGCTTTGGAGACGGAGACTGGGAGTGACTTCTCAGAGACCGGTGCTGTGATGTAGACTCCCTGCACAATGACCTGGGTCTTGGAGACGGGTGCCTCTGCTCAGGGGAGTGGTGCAACAATTGTGGGGGACCCATTGCAGGCTTCTCCCTGGAGACTGGAGCCCTCTTCTTCGACAGCACCAGAGGCCAAGGAGAAGGCGGTGAAGGCAGGGCCATCAAGTTTCTTGCTGCCTGGAACGCCTCTGGCATCGATGGCACCTAGTTGAAGAGGCCCCTTCCACTCCCTGGAGTCAGGGGTGGCTCTTGTATCGGGGTCGCACATCTAGGTGGTGATTCCCTGTCCTGCCGATCCTCAGTTGGCTGCTCCAGGATGGGCCCTACGCTCGACTCTGCCTCCTTATCCTTTTTTGGTGTGGGGGGAGCGAAGTCTCTCCACAAGCTCTTTCTTCTGCTTCTTCTTCGATGGTGAAAAGGGTGAAGTCTGGTGCCACAGCGAGCCATGCTAAGCACCGAGGTGGAACGTGCTGGTTCGGAGACTGGTCTCACTGCTACCTCCATCAGCAAATCAGGCAGATTTCCCTCTCTTTCTGAGTCCACAGCCTGAAAGCTTTGCAGATCTTACACTTGTCCTTCCTCCTAGCTTCCCCCAAGCACTTTAGACAACTGTCCTGCGGGTCACTAAGAGGGAAAGGCTTGCTGTAGGAGAGCAGGGCTTGAAGCCCGGAGACTGGGGCTTGCTTGCTCCCGGCGAGAGTCCCAGCCAGGACTATTCCTAATCTAACTACCAACTATTAACAACTACTTAACTAACAGGAACCAAAACAAACAGCAATTAACTAACTACTGAAGGAACTATTAAGAAGCACTTGAGAAGCAAGCAGAGCAGTTGCAGCAACCCTCACAGGCGGAAAGGAACTGAGGAGGCGTAGGGCCGGTGATGCCTCATATACTGAAGCACGTGTGCAGGACTCCAGGGGGCACCTACGGGTACTGCTGAAGGGAAAAGTTTTCCGGTACCCGTGCCGTGCACTTACCTAGAATGGAATCGATCGACACGAGCAAGCACTCGAAGGAGAACCGTTGTAATGGCCACTTGTGAAATAACCTGCAATAAACGATTTTTTCTCGCTCTGTCAGTAACTTGGTTATCCCTGAAGTCTTGGGGTTTGTGTGTTTCAAGACAAAAACAACCCTATGCCAATGAAGGTTAGGAAGACGCTTTTCATATGGGTAGGTTATGCCACGACTGCCCATAGCAGAGCTTCTTGCACTCTCCTCTAACGCAGCTAGTACTGGTCATTGCCAGAAATAAACATTGGAGTAGACAAACCACTGGTCTGATCTGATATTGTAATTCCAATGGTTTCTCTCTTAGAATATTTCTTAATCCTTTTCTGAATCCTGCTAAGTCCTTGTCCTCAATGGTACGTTGCACTAACTACTTCCCCTGATTAATTGTGCCCGGCATTAAAAAAAAAATCCTCTGTTTTAAAAGTTGCTTTTCATTTTCATTGCGTGTCCCCTTGTTATTGTATTATGCAAAAGGATAAATAGGATATGATACACCTTGAAAATACCATTCTTTATGTTCTATACCTATGCCATATCATAGCTGAGCTCTCTCCTTCCTTAGTAGTTTGTATCTTTCCAATCTTCTGATCAATTTTGTCTTTGCTCTCCAGACACAACCTCCCCTCCTATTTTATTTTATTTATCTTTTCTCAGATACGGCAATCAGAATCCATACGAGAGTACATTGACAAAGAGGCATAATAGTTTCAATATTATTTCCTATTCTGTTCTTTACACGTCTTAACAGTTGTAGTTTTGCCACCAACCCCAAGTGTCCAAAATGACACTTTGAGTTAAAAAAATATATAAAAGAAACAATGAGATAAGTATCATGAAATTTTTAAAAAATAATGCATTTGGGATTATTTTTGGGTTTTTGAGTCTTTGGGGTTCATATTCTCCACAGCTGTGACAGCTAGGAACTGGGTTTTTTGTTTTTGTTTTTTAATGGAAGTTGACATTTTCAACTAATAACATGACAACGAGCCAAGGCTTTTGGAGAGACACTATCACAAAACCCATGATATTAAATCACAAGAGCTGGCAACATTTATCTATTTTTGACTGCCGCTGCAAAGTAAGCAGAGATTTATATTGAGTTACCCACAATGACAAAATTTTGACTAGCTATAGTAAATTTAAAATGCAGCAATATGCATAACATAGGTAGTTCAAATTATTCTTTCCGACGCGCATTACTTTGCATACGTCAAATTCCCATTAGCAGCAGCTTGCATTCTTTTGTGAAATGAAATCAAGCAGCACTAGTCATGATCCTTCTGCAAGCTTCTAATATGTGAAGCATGGCAAAAAGGCAGGGATTTAAAAACAAAACAAGAGGAAGGGAGATATATAGCATGCAAAGTTGTAAGTCGTATTTTAATGGGATTTTTTTTCATTATCATCTTTATAGTAAATCTGGGCAAGTAGGTTTTGAACCCACGCTGATAAATTGCCACACTCAGTTTGCCAGATGGCTGAATAGTATGACCATTTAGTAAAACTAGGCCAATGATTTTTTTTTAACTTAGTTGCCTAAAGTTTGGCACGTAGAGAAGGCTTCGTCTGAGAAGGAAAATGGTTAAGCTTAATGACTTAGTGACTTCAGAGCTGTAGATATTCAACACTGCTGAAAAAAACAGAGCCACTGACTGGTGGTTTCCTTAAGGAACCTAAACCTGAAAATTTTGGCCTGAAGTATATGAAATATTTTTTTACCTTTCTGTTAACACAGATTTTTAAGCAAAACATTTGCCCAGTAATACACCCCACTAACCAGTGTGTAATGTGATCACGCAGTAAAAACATCCAGTCCAAACTTCAGGCTTGAGGTAAAATAATGCAGCTCCCACTGAAATCTAATCCAGCCAGCCTCCAGCAATGAGGCTCTTCAATGGGGTCTATGCAATCTTAGTTCAGTTATTAGTGGGCGAATGTGCACATCACAAAACCAATGCATTAACTGGCACTCTTTTTGGCTTTCCCAACAGAAAGGGCAAGAACTGAACAGGCTGGAGAATGAATTTAGCCTCTTCTTTCAGCAAACCCTCAAGAACACTACTAACATTCGTTGGTGGCACAGCGTGTGGAAACACGCCTTGTCACTGCCTATGCTGCACCTGTTCTGTGGAGAATACAAAGAGGGCTTCTGTCTCCAAGACAGCACCTTTCATGACAACTAAATGCACTCTTTAAAAGAACCAAACTGCCCACCTTTGCATCCGACAGTACTGTTAAGCAGAAACATCAGAGAGATGCTGAATTCAAAGGGGCAGCCTGGCATGATCGCCATTTTGAACTCAACGTTTGGTCTATGACCACAAAAACTTTGTGAAGCAGTCCGGGGCTTGGGTTAAGATAGCTTTGCACTAACATTTTGTCATTTAAAGAAGATTCCCTCTCACAAAACAGATACAACTGTTTCCCCCAAAGTCTTCATTGATTAGATATTTATATTCACAGAATCATAGAAGATTAGGGTTGAAAGGGACCTCAGGAGGTCATCTAGTCCAACCCGCTGCTCAAAGCAGGACCAACGCCAACTAAATCATCCTAGCCAGGGCTTTGTCCAGCCAGGCCTTAAAAATCTCTAAGGATGGAGATTCCACCACCTCCAGTGCTTCACCACCCTCCCAGGTGAAAAAGTTTTTCCTAATATCCAACCTAGACCTCCCCCACTGCAACTTGAGACCATTGCGCCTAGTTCTGTAATCTGCCACCATAGAGACAGCCTAGCTCCATCTTCCCTGGAACCCCCTTTCAGGTAGTTAAAGGCTGCTATCAAATCCCCCCTTTCTTATGTATAGATTACACAAACCTCTTCTCATAAGTCATGTGCTCCAGACCCCTAATTATTTTTGTTGCCCTCTGTTGGGCTCTCTTCAATTTGTCCACATCCTTTTTGTAGTAGGAGGCCCAAACTGGACACAATACTCCAAATGTTGCCTCACCAGTGCTGAACAGAGGGGAATAATCACTTCCCTCAATCTGCTGGCAATGCTCCGACTAATGCAACCCAATATGCTGTTAGCCTTCAGTGTTAGAAGCAGGATACTGGGCTAACTGGACAGTTGACCTGATCTGGCCTGGCACTTCCTATGCCACTCTGTTACAGACTTGTCATGTGACCTTGGATAGGTCATTTATGTCTCTGCCTCAGTTTCTCCATCTGTAAAATGAAGATTGTACTATTAACTAACCTATCCTGCAGAAAAAGGCTGTGAGGCTCCATGTTTTGTAAACTTCGCTGAGATGCTCACAAAGGAAGTGCTATGGAAGTGGAAAATATCAATGATCAGCAATATTGAGAGTAAGGGAATGGGGAACAAAGCAAAGAAGGGTAACTTTTGTTGTATCATCGTCTTCCTAACCCAGGGTGACATCCCAACCCTGTTGAAATCAATGGAAGTTTTGTCATTGACTTCAGTGGGGCTGAAATTTCACCCCAGGGATTTATTTATATGGGGTATTTAATTATTAGGTTTGGAGAACCTCACAGGCATTACCCAATTTATCATCAATACCCTTGGGAAATAGGGACCATTGACTTTGTTCTGATCTTAGTGACACTGTGCAATAGTCGGAGGAGACAAAGCAGTAATTCTTGCCTGTGATTTTAGGGCTTACTACATTTGGTCAATACAGAGCTCAGCCTATCTCCTCCAATAATGCCCCTTTCTTGATGCCACCTCACAAATGGAACAGAAGTATATCTTGTCAGTGTAACTCCTGGATACGTAGCTGAACAAACATCTACTGGCACTGCAGTTACAGGTGGTAAGATCAGTCACCATTGCCACTAGAAGTCACAGGATCTGGAGTGCCAGGTTAGACTGAACGCATTAGAGACTTCCAAAAAAGATGTTTAGATGAGCCTCTTTGGCAAATGCCTGAGAAAAAGCTTTGACAGCATCCATGTATGTGACCCCAAAAAGGCAGAGTTAGCAATACAGCGTGTGATTTGTATTACAGCAGTGCTAGTGACCCAATTTAGGATTACAGCCTCTGTGCAGGGTGCTGTACAAACAAACAGTCCTTTCTACAGTTTAAAACAGCATTAGACACAACACGGGAATGTGTAACACAATGGAAGGGGCATGAAGACAAAGGTGGCAGTTATAGGAACACAAGGTTGCATATGGTAACTGTGGGTCTACGTTGCAAAAATAGACCCACGGGCAACAAGTTTCAGAGTCTAAGTCAAATGACTTGGGCTTGCAAGGCTTGTGGCACAGGGCTAAAAATAGCACTGTAGACATTTGGGCTTGGGGTGGACCCCAGGCTCTGAGACCCACCCCTCTTGCTGGGGAAGCCTGTCCTGCTCGTATCCATGCCATACCCATTCTGATGATATGTTAGAGAGGACTTAAATTTCTAGGGCAGTAATTACAGAATGCACCTGTTTTTCTGGAGGAGGTGGCTAGTGGGGGAAATGAGGGAATAACTGAGGGTTTTGGTTCTCGATAGGGTTGGGCAGTCTAGCTAAATCTATTTGAATATATCTAAAGATTGCTTTTGCTGTTATGTATTTGAATTAATCATAAGCAGATCTAAAGCACTGGACGAGTGCCTACTGGTATTATTTTATATATTAAAATGAATATGGCTGTGTTAAAAGGAATTGAAATTCAAACACAGGAATTAAAAATAAAATATCCAAGTGTTAGTTCAATTCTGTAAAGACTAACTGTCAAATATTTGGGCACATCAATAGAACAGTTGAAATGAATTAAATGTTATAAATTCAAACCCCCAAGTCCTACAAATACATTATTAGAGAGGGTTAGAGGTCCTAAAGCAGAGAAAAGAGACGAGTCGAGAGAGGAATTCAGAAGAGACAGAGAAGTGACTAGGTTAGAGAGACGGGGGAGGAAATAGCAGCAGGAAAGCACCCAAAAGAGAACAGAGAGAAGGGACAGGGAAGTCAGGCAATCCAGGGGCACAGGATCCAGCCATCTTGTTACAATTCACTATTATTGAAAGTCTGTTCTTTTACTTCCCTGTTATTGCTGAATAATCTACAGTGCCGATACATTAATAAAGTCCTTTAAAAATGGGCCCAGCAGAGAAACAGAACCATAGGCGAATGGAGGGAATAGAACAGCGTCCTCCAACTGTGACCACGTGTCAATGGGTCACAGAGAACCGGCTAGCCACATATTGCTAACCTTCCTCCGTAGTTTACAGGTGCTATATCACATTAAAGGCAGCTAAATTACCCTTAATATTTTTGTAACATTATTCATGCATGTAATTAATTGCTGCATTTGCCACAATGATGATGTGCAATTGTGAATGGGAGGGGATGTGCTTTAGGTGACAAGAAGTGGGAGCGTTCATATTCCTAAAGCCTATTGAGATGTGACTGCTCCACACTATGCAAAAGTATGAAAACTACGAACAAGGACAAATTAATCACCCTGTGACACACATAAGTACAAGCCATCCAGAACTTTGGCACTACCTGACTGATCACTGTCTTTGGCTTTATGCCCTGCATGCCATTTATGTACAATAATATTCATGAGTATAGAGCACTGGTTCCCAAACTTTTCTCTGCCATGGCACACCTTGATACCATTTAATTATTTTGAGGCACACCACCATATAGTCTCGAAATGAACTCATGGATATTCACGAGCCAACTCACAACTTAAGTAGTTTTTCAAGAAATTCTGTGGCACACCTGCTCAGGCCTGATGGCACGGCACACTGGTTGGGAAACACTGGTATAGAGTATCGCTGTGCTTCTAATGTAGATATAACTATAGACATTGCCTATTCGCCGGAAACGTTTACTGCCTTTTTACACCATCGTTATTGACGTTTACCAGGCATCCCTGTGTGAATCTGGTCTCAAAATTATTCCGTTTCACCTAGAGTTCAAGCTATCGTATCTGGCTGCAGCACTTGCAATGGCAACACCTTTTGCTCCTATGCCGTTATGGGGAAAGACTTGCAGTGATAGTGTAATAATGGCAGATATTGAGATGTAAATGCCAATCAGAAGGAAGGACTCTCAAAGGCTGACACACAATAATGGTACTGTGATAACTCCAGAGAACCGGAGGGCTGCTGTGGTTCTATTCATATATATTCCCAGGCTCAGAGTTTTTCAAGCCAGTTGCGTATTACTCTGAAAAATGCAACTCTACATTAACAAGGAGAACTCATTGGACCAAATTCTCCTGTGCTTACTAAGGCAAAGCTTGCAGTGAAGCAAGTTTAATGGGACCTTACTGTGGTCAGTGGTAACGTATGCTGCTTTGAAGCATATATCCTATGGGCAGATTATATTTCAAAAACATTTAAGCGCTTGTGATAGATACCAGAGAGACAGGAGAGCAGAGTACTCAACTGATTAATAGAAGACACAC
Organism: Mesoclemmys tuberculata; assembly: GCA_007922155.1. Taxonomy (NCBI): domain Eukaryota; kingdom Metazoa; phylum Chordata; order Testudines; family Chelidae; genus Mesoclemmys; species Mesoclemmys tuberculata. The sequence continues at coordinate 79,534,407 of ML675624.1, forward strand.
AGACATTGAACTATGATGTCACTATACAGTCCTGCCATTCTATGTTAGAGGCTCCACCGTTAGGCATGTGGGTTGTGAGTCCCCATGCCTCTTTAGTCCCCTGATTTCTTTCTGCCAAGAATGCTAACAAACAGTGCCAGTTACAATGTAAACTCCTGGTATTGAGACCAGAGGAATTCTGGGCCGTAAACAACACATTTCACACTGGCCTCTGAACAGTTGTCAACTGGAGAGAATTTTGTCCATTCTGACCGTGTTTTGAACTATGATCTGGAAGTGAAATGCTTCATATCCCATTACCAATCACTCAGACCATCCAAATTACTGCCGTGACTAGTAACTGTATTAAAATGGATTACTAAATGTGTGTACAAACATCAGTATATGTTAGGGGATAGTGGTTAAATATAAATCTTGGTGTGCTAATGCTGTTAAGAGAACAGCATATTAGTGACAACAGGATAAACGCCAGGCATTTCTCACCAAAGCGTAATGTACTATACAATACATATGCAAAAGAGGACACAGTAGGGTAAACAGGAACACAGTTGTATTTAAAAAGGCGAAACAATTGTTTTGTGGTTAAAGCATAGTACTTTCATCAGGACAACTTGATTCTTGTTTCAACTCCACCATAGACTTGTTAGCCTGCGTGTAAGACATTTTGGAAAAGATTTTCAAATGCAACTTCTAATTTTAGCTAAATTCATACTGTATTTAGGTGCCTCACTTTAAGTTTAAAAATGTGTTTTCTCATCTGTTTTATGAGAAAAATAGGTACCTACCGCATGAGAGTAAGATGAGGCTAATTCATATTAATTTGAAAGAGTTCTTTGAGATCTTCAACCAGATGAATAAGGGAAAAGAATTAACCTTGTTTCCAGAGTAAATGTAACTCAAATTCCTTGCATTACTGTTTTCAGTCCAAATTTTAACATTCTCTCAGATTAAATTCCTTCATTGTCTTAAAAACCAGTGAGTAAATTCTGATCTTCAAAGCAGTGCTCTGCAACTCTTTCAAATTCAAATATAAATACCAACGTTTAAACACTAGCACTGCTTGGCTACTCAATACATAAGTGAGAGCGGAAAGCTGAGTTTCTTGCTGCCTAAGAACTCAGGAGACGAAACTGAGCTGGTTTAGAGATCTATACAGAAGGATGTCTGTCTGACATCCCTGACGATTGTGAGATTATGGACACTTCTCCACTAGGAAATGGACTGAAACCAAACATTTCAGATAGAGTGCAGCCACTTGGGTCCTTAGATATTTTATACTTTAATATGGAGCTGTGGCCTGTGGAGACTACAAGTCCCATCATGCAATGTTCCAGTTTGATACAAGCAGAGGCCACTTGAATTAACAAGGAGTAGCCTATGCTGGAACTTTTACAGTCAGTGGGCCATCGCTCTAAAACAGGGTAGTGTATCCAGCACTGGTCACATGCTTAGCAAGGACTGTTGCTGACTTATTTCTTCTCTTAGAATCAATTAAATTCTTTTGAATTTTGGCTAGGGATTAGATATTCCTAAAGCAGAAGGTACAGTGTCAATATAATTTTTACTTGATGCAGAGTTAGGATTAACTGATAATGGCAGCTGCAGGGAATATTAAGCACATTTACAAGGGTAGAGTTTGCAGAGAAAAGAAGTGAGCAATGAGGAAAAACCACACACACTCTTAACCTATTACCACTTCCCAAGATCTGTAATCTTTAAAGAAAGACACTCTCTTTGTATCTGTTGAACAAAACTCTGCTCCCCCAATGCTCTTCTGCTGTCTAGTATTGAACTTGTCTATACTACCTTGAGTTCTATTGTTCCCCTTTATTTGTATTTATAATCTCACATTCTGAGCCCAGCTCAGAGAGAGAAGTCTAATAATCTGAACCCAAAATATTCACATTCTAAACCTGTCTGTGAGCCAAATATTACGCTTTGGAAAGTCATCCTCGCTGCTTCAATTTCTTCAGCAGTAAGGCAAGAATAACACTTACAGAGATGCTGAAAAAATTAGTTAATGATGGTAAAGCACTTTGGAAGCTTTTTGAAGATTTCTTTTACAGAAAAAAACCCAGACTTCCTAAACTCTTCTGCTATGCTTACATCAGTGATTGTACTCTGATCTTTATAAAGGTGACTGCACATCCATGTCCCAGATGAACTTGAAGGTGACTTAGAAAATATGACTATTTGAAAGCTCTACTCTATTTATTGCTATATTATCCTTACATTTTATTGTATTACAGACCCAGCATAAATGTAATTAGTTTGTATGCCAAAATTCTGAGCCTTGAATGAAAGTCTTAAAATAACTATTCATCTCCTAATGTTTATTCTATCTTTACAGAAAGCCCATTTCCACAGCATACAACTACTCATTATTCCCCATTTGAACCCATTATCCTTAGTTTGGGCAGCATAATTATGAACCACAGCTAAGTGTGGTATCACAAACAAAGTATTATGTGGGAAACAAATTCAGACGAACTCTTAAAGGGTGAAAAAAACCCATGAAGAAGAGACACCCAGTTTTACTTGAACAGATACATTCTCCTATAAGCCAGCCATTCTTGGGAGCAGTAGCTCTTTGTACATACACAAGCAGCACCGTACCCAAAGCTATCAATGAGATATGCTAATTAACGGCAGATGCTCAGCCAGCAGAGCAAATACTTATTTGGGGATCCTGCAGAAGAAGTGTCTTAATTTTTCAAAATGATCAGTTAAAAAATAGACCTTTTCTGCCAGATTATAATACCAAGTACAGTACTGGGCCCAAATACCATCAGCACCTCTTTATAAGGCCGTAATCAACACATTTTTATCATTTAGATTTGCTTCTATTTTTCCACTGTCTGAAAACAGCATTTTAAAATTTTAAAATAAATGTCTTTGTCCTTTTCCACTTAGCAAGCAAATATCCTGTTATGACTGCTTGAAGTAAACACAACCATTTAATTTAAATAAAACCTCAGGGTTATGAACACCTCAGGAATGGAGGTTGTTCGTAACTCTCAAATATTCGTAACTCTGAACAAAACATTATGGTTGTTCTTCCAAAGTATTAAGTCAATGTTCAGCTGTAAGCTTTTGAAACTTTACTATACAGAAGAAAAATGCTGCTTCTAACCATCATAACTTAAATGAAACAAGCACAGAAACAGTTTCCTTACCTTGCCAATTTTTTTTAAACTTTCCCTTTTTTTGTAGAGGTTTACATTTAACACAGTACTTTACTGTATTTGTTTTAGTTGTTTTGTGTGTGTGTCCCTCTCTCTCTGGTTCTGACTGATTGTGAATTTCTGGTTCCAAATGAGGTATGTGGTTGACTGGTCAATTCATAACTCTGGTATTCATAACTCTGAGGTTCTACTATATGGCTTTGTTCTATTTTTATTTATGTTTTTAAACTGTACCCCATAGATTCAACATGAGCACTACAGGAGGCCTTTGCTTGTTAACTGCTCAAAAGCCAAAATTGGCAATACAATGCATCTTTGGTGTAGATCTTAGTGGATTACAACAATTTGAAGGCAGGTTGAGACTGTAGCCCTTTGAGAGCATTTAGAAAGAATGACTAACAGTTAATATAAAGTGGATCAAAAAGTAACTTGACTACTAATGATAAGAAAAAGGTAATGGGATCATAACAGAGAACACGAATTATTACCAGAATGGAGACACTCACTGTGGGAATGCAACATCCAAAAGAAGAGAAGTTCACTCTAATGCACTCAGAAATTTAGCATTTATATCCTGCTTTTCATTCACAGAGCTCCTAATGCTTTTTGATTTATAATTATCATCATCTCTATCATACAGGTAGGGTTAGATGAGCTGTTAAGGTCCACATTTTCATGAGTAGATTCATTTTAAGTGCCTCCATTTTCCAGGGTCCACATTTAGACATTTCAGAAAATAATGGAAGCTGGAGGTGCTCAGCACCTTCTAAAATCAGGACCAAGAAAACTGAAGCTGGGCATCTCCCTCACCTCCCCCCCAAAAAAAACATCCTTTCGGGTTTTGGAAGTTTGGGCCCAACTGAATTGCCTATTGCTGGACAGTGAGTCTGCAGAAGAGTTAAGAGACAAGAATTCAATTCACGATGCCCTGTTCTCAGCTACTCCCCTGTAGCAGCATGCTTTGCTGCACTTGTTTTAGCCCCATAACTACTTGTCTCTTCCTCCTTGGGTGTGGAGCTTTAATACAGCAATTAAAGTAGTTACATATGCAGACACTCAAAATAGCTTTTTATGAAATATTACTGTACTAATTTATTTTTGCTACATGCTAAAAATTCTGAGACATTTTTTCTTAACTTTGTCCTAACAAAAGTGTAGAGCCAGATACTGGAGATTAGATTTAAAGAAAACTTTTGGAGATCCCCATGAAAGTTCTAACTGTGTCATTTAATAAGCATCTTTGGGATGTTTTTAAAATTTCTCTTTGCACGCAGTCTATTTCCACTCCCCTTCAATCTTCAGCCTCTAAAGAGCATAGGATTAAAGGAGGGTACATTGTTAACACATTGGAACAGTTATATTGTAGACATACTATTATTTTGTGCAGAAGTTTTTTGATCAAAGTATGTGTGCTCAACCTCACTATTTCTAACAACTCGTCTTCCCTGATTGTCAAGGATAACTTGCGAGAAGACAGAAATCTAGAAGAGTGCAAAGAAAAATCATGGGCCAAATACAGCCCTTGGGTAAGTGGGTGCACTGGGATGTCAGTCTGAAGGCACCAATAAAACATGACAGTAAAATTCTGCCCTCAAGTACCACAGAAACAGGTATAGTATTAAAAGTCATGAATAAAAACATTAACAAATATATATATGATCGACTTCAACAAAGTTAGACATATATGAAAGCAGATGTTGACCCAAAAAGTGATTCTCTTATTTCACAAGGACTTTATGTGATTTTCTATTTGCAGCCTCATCGCAAGTGCAAGAATGAAAGGCAGAGGTGCTACTGCAGGAAACACTGGAAAACAAACTCTTTTGCAAGGAGTCTTTCTTGCTAATTATTTTTGGGGAGGCAAAAGGGAAAGGAGTCTCAACCATATATAAAAACCATGTTCATTAGAAGTGCTAGAAAAATCAAGTTGTTTTCATCTCAAACTACAGATATACACCGCAGGGGCAGTGGAGCAGCCAAACATGCATACAACACACTGCGCAGCTGTAGTTAAAAGGTTACTCTTAAAGGTACCTGAGGACAAATGCCCCATTCATGTGAAAAGTGTCAAAGATTTACTTTATTTTATATTTATTTTAAACAATGCAGAGCAGAGAGGAGCTCAACTTTAAAATTCTTATTCTGGTGACCAATTTGGAAGATGGCTGCAAGCGCAAGCATGGAGTCAAAGAGAAAACTCTGTACCCGAGAGACAAGACAAAGCAGAACTAGATAGACCTGGGCTTCAGCAGCTTGCTGGTGAAAGGCTGTGTTCCCTTGAGGGAAGGGCTGAAACAGTAAACATATTTCAACTTCCTTAAACAATTTATTCAGCGAAAGTTTATTTGAATGAATTTTTGCCCCTATTTTCAAAACCCAAGAGATTATAAAAAAGCGGACTGTTACAACTGTACTCTCTTGCTTGGAAAAGAATTGTATAAAACTGAAATGTCTACACTTGAAGTTTCAGGAAGTTGCCCTCATTTTTGAAACCATGAGATAACGTGGGTGAGATTTTCAAGAGACCTCAGCACTGGCCTGTCTGATTCTACTGAAGTCAATGGCAAGGATTCAGCTGATTTCAATATGAGCCAATGCAGGGTGCTTCTGAAAAGCCCCACCCTATTTCAAGGTGAATCATAAAGAAATCGTTTGTTGTAGTTGTCTAGATAGGACGATGCACAAAATTAGGTCCGATCTCGCAAACACTTTTGCATGTGCTTAACTTGACTCTCAGGCATAGCCTTGTTGATGTCAGTGGGACTACATGTGCTAGCATTTTGCCCGTTAAGGGCTTAAAATCTAGCTTGTATTGCTAAACCAAGAGTTCAGTGGGGATAATTAGAACTGGTGCTGGCCAAGACAGGTCATAACATGGTTTGGTCTTGACTTCACAGCCTAGACAGATCCCTGTTATAGCTGATTATGGCTGAAATGAACAGGTCTTAACCCACCTTAACATACAGAGCAGTAAAAAGGTATTGTACTTGACTTAATATAGAAAGGACAAGCTTTTAGCATGGCTCATCATAGACAGGGCGTGCATCAACTAGCCTCTTCTTCCCCATTTCCCGTTTAAAATTTTCTAAGTGATGCACAACTTAGACACAAAGTTAAAGAAAATACTGGATTTTTAAAGAAAATTAAGATGGAAGCCCAATATGTCAGTCACTGTCATCCCCCAAAGTGAAGGAGTCTATTCTTACCCATGAAGTTACTCTCTGATTCCTCAGTTTCCATTTCTCTTCCTCTATTTTCCTTAGTCTCATCATTTTGATCCATGATCTCTCGTTGCAATTTCTCTGCCTCTTGCGCACACTCATTATAGTATCAAACCAATGACATCTTGATCAGTGCATTACAGCTGAAGCAAATTGAAACTAACAAGATTTTTTTTTTTAAAGTTGGAGCAGCAATGACATTTCTAGGTTTTGTCAGCATCAAGCCACTTGCACTGTAATATACTGCTCAGGATTGCAGAAATCACACACTCATCTCTTGTACATCTGCAAAGAGGTGATATACTGTCTAGCAAGTAGTTATGCATTCTTCCTGATTAATGGGACATACAACATGGCTTGTCTCAACAGCCGTTAACTTCTAAACTCTAAATGTTATGTCCTAGGATTGCATATGAGGCTGCCCAAGGCAGGTTTGAAGAATCTGCAGCACAAATAAGTTTAAAAATATTGCAGGATGCTGAACCAGGTTACTTCTCTTGCTGAAAATCTCACTTTATTTTCTTTGGATGGCAGAACCATTTTGCTCTATGGCTCTCCTAAGAATGCATGACAATTCTAAGAAAAGAAACATGGAGTTCGTGATTTCAAACATTCAGAGATGAAAGTCTATGTGCATATTGTTAGATATCGTTTTCTGTTCTTCTGGCATGTAAGAATTCCTACCAGATTTTGTATTCAGTGGCATTTGCAATAATATTTCTAAAAATCTCATATTATACTCAGTACTCTTTTAAGATTGGCTTGTAGAACGCTCAGTAACACAGCTCTCACTTTATGCCCATTACATGTTTTTGGGGGAGATGGGAAGATGAATTGTTCAAAGCAAAAAGATTAATATACTGACGTAAGTCACACATTCTCTCTCTGTAGAGTGGTCATGGTTGTGATCCCAGGAAAGATAAGCTTTCTAGAGCTCATAATGTTTTGTTTAATTGGCACCAATAACAGAATGAGCTGGCAACTTAAGAATGCCATGAAAGACCTCAGGCTAAGGCTGAGGCAAGGACAGCTGCCAGAATAGCCCAAAAAGCTAAAAACTGCTGCTAATTTAAAAAACAAAAACAAAAAAAAACCCCACGTGAAGAACACTTTTCTTCTACGGAGAAAGTGTGTCAGCACAAATGACATTCAGACATACCGTTGTAGAAGTTTACTTTGACATGGTTATTAACATTCTTCCCTCACGTTAGTTCACCTCCAAACACCTAACAGCCCCTACTATTAATGTGGACAAGAGCAGACAGATAGGCGCTTTATGGAGTTAGTTCTTATTGTTACCCATACGTGCTAACAGAGATATTTTAATGGTGTAAGAATATAGTTTGCAAAATTAACATTTTTAAGGGACATTAGTGAACTGAGGGCCGTTAAACAGGTCTACTCCTTAGTTAATATGAATTAAACCTCTTTCATTATAAGGACTAGCATCCAGCATTTTTAAAATACTCCTTACAGTAGCTGGTGGAGAATGCTATTGTAAATGGGGAGCAGCCACATCATGCCAATGGGAGAGAGCTCTTCCATTGCTGTAATAAAACCAGCTCAACCAGTGGCGGTAGCTATGTCAACAGGTGAGCATTTCCTGCCGACATAGCGCCGTGTACATGAGCACTTATGCCAGCAAAATTTATGTCACTCCGGGTTTTTTGTTTTTTTCAAAATGATGAGTGAGAAAAGTTTTGCCGATATAAACACTAGTGGAGACATGGTCTGTGGCAGTTAAGCACCCATATGTAAGCAGTTTTGTTAACTCATAACGAATCATTTTGTCACTATTATTTCTCTTCACCATTGTAGCAGACCTGTACTAATTTGCACTAACAATGGGGAGAACCATTGCTAATTTAATCATTCATGCAAGTTTAAGAAATTTAATAAAACGATTACATACCACGAACTGTATTTGGTTAATTTAGACAACTTTAGTTCCACTCTAATTTGTAATACTCAGTGTCCTAGCAAGTACTTCGTAAATAACTACATAAATGAAGGCTAACATGGCAAGCTTATGATCTCCGCCAAGATGAGGGAGTAAGCTGTGTGTGATTAGCTACATATCACCCCACATGATGCTCTACAGCAAACTCTCTCTATGACCAATGATCAGACGGGGTGAAATTTTGTTAATGTTCTCTCACCCTAAGCCACAACCTCAAGATTACATTTTGACTCTATTTCACAGGTTTAATGTATATAATTTGGTTCATATTTGTTGTTGAGATTTAAAGAAAGTTCCAGAAGAGACAGGGCAGTGAGATGCACTGCTTGAAGAACTCTCTGCACCTAGCAGGTAATCTCTCATCTGTAATTTATAAGAATTCAGGCTCAAGCACTCTGGATCTATTTACCTATCATACCTGATTTTCAGTGCTGCTCCAAGAAAGGATAGCATCTTACCGCTTACAGCAACATGTATGCAAGCCGGCCTCCCATTCACCTCTTGTTCATTATTAGTTTCTCAGGCTTTAAATTCTACTTGCTTTTGGACACTATCAGGGTGGGAAATATTTTTATTTCACACAGGGAACTGCACTGCCACATTCCTGCCATTTTCTTCATCTTAGTAAGATGTTTTTCTCGCCAGTGTGTGATAATGGATAGAGTAGTACATATGAGGAAATTGGCTACAAAGAGGTAAATGAGCAGAGTGCGTCAGAATCAGTGTGTATCTCTGATTGCAGGACAGATTATGCACCAACACAAAGTATATAAAAGAGAGACATGAGTCTCGAACTGTGAGAATTTGAATGAGTGAGATTTTAAATGTCTCACTGAAACACAGAGTAAAATCCAACCTCACAATGGAGAGACTACAAACTCTGGCTTAAAATCCATCACAGAGAAGAGAGTCACCCTTACCCCAATGAGTGAGACTTGGCAAGCCTGAGAGGCTATATATTTACATACACACAAGCTGCACTTCAGGTTCGCTATGTTCCAGAGCCAAAAAGTAGACCCGTTGCCAAGACTTGCTTGCATGGGAGGGAGGGAGACTCCCTGATTAAGGGAATGAATTTCAAGGCAGTGTTTGACATTTCTCTCTTTTGTGACAAAGGATTTTGCTGTGTGTGTTTCACTGAGATTTAAAATCTCACGCATTTTTCTGAAATCTCCCTCATTTAAATTCTCGCAGCCCAAGAGGCCTGCTAAGAAACATTCTCTTGTTAGTAGTTACTACCTCCCCACAGGAAGGTGTGAGAGGTCCCAACTCTCCTGCTCTGCAACATTAGCAGCACAGCTTTAGCTACTACTCTCATGGCCACTCTCTACCTCCCCTATAGCACCCTCCCCCCAGCCAGCCCCTCCCATCTACTCTTTCTACCCGCAGCCAGCTTCTTCCTCCCTCCAATCTCCCCACCTTCCCTCTAACACACCCCACCAGCCCCTTTCCTCTATCATCACCACTTCCTCCCCACAATACTCCTTCTCCTGCACATTTTCCACCCCACCCCAGCCAGCCTCTCCACAATCCCCAAAAAACTATTAAAAAAAAAAAAAAAAAGGAGTACATCAGAAGCAGGAAGCCTACCAAACAACCAATGAGACCCTGGATGATCCAGGTGCCAAAGGAGCGGTCCAGGAAGACAAGGCTGTTGTGGCGAAGCTAAATGAATTCTTTGCATCAGTCTTCACTGCAGAGGATGTGACCCACACCTGAGTTATTCCTTTTAGGTGACAAAGCTGATGAATTCTCCCAGATTGAGATGTCAATCAGAGGTGGTTTTGGAACAAACCAGTAAATTAAACAGTAAAAGTCACCAGGACCAGATGGGATTCACTCCCGAGTTTGGAAGGAACTCAAATATGAAATTGAAGTACTAACTGTGGTATGTAACATTGCTTAAATCTGCCTCTATCAGAGGACTGGTGGATAGCTAATGTGATGCTGTTTTTTTTTTAAAAAAGGCTCTAAAGGTGATACAGGCAATTACACGCCAGTAAGCCTAGCTTCAGTACCAAGCAAATTGGTTGAAACTATAGTAAAGAACAGAACTATCAGATGCACAGCTGGACACAATGTGTTGGTAAAGAGTCAACACAGCTTTTCTAAAAGGAAATCGTGCCTCACTAATCTACTAGAATTCTGAGGTGTCAACAAACATGTGGACAACAGTGACCCAGTGGATATAGTATACTTGGACTTCCAGAATGCCTTTGACAAAGTTCCTCACAAGGTTCTTAAGCAAACTAAGCAATCATGGGATAAGAGGGAAGGTCCTCTCACGCATCAGTAACTGGTTAAAAGATAGGGAACGAATACATAATCAGTTTTCACAGTGGAGAGGTAAATAGTGGTCTGTGACCAGTGCTGTTGAACTTATTCACAAATGATCCAGGAAAAGGGATAAACAGTGATGTGGCAATGTTTGCATGCTACAAAATTATTCAAGATAACTAAGTCCAAAACAGACCAAAGGGATCTCATTCAACTGGGTGACTCGGCAACAAAATGCCAGATGAAATTCAATGTTGATAAATAAGAAGTAAGGCACACTGGAAAACATAATTCCAACTAGCTATATAAAATAATGGAGTCTAAATTAGCTTTTACCACTCAGAACGAGATCTTGGAGTCATTGTGGACTGTCCTCTGAAAACATCTGCTCAATGTGCAGTGAGAGTCAAAAGAGCTAACAGAATATTAGGAACCATTAGGAAAGAGATAAATAATTAAATAAAATAGAAGACACTGTATAAATCCACGGTATATCTACCCCTTCAATACCATATGCAGTTCTGGTTACCGCATCTCAAAAAGAGATATATTAGAATTGGAAGTAGTACAGAGAAGGGCAACAAAAATGATGAGGGGTATGAAACAGGTTCCATATGAGGAGAGTTAAAAAGATTAGGACTGCTCAGCTTAAAAAAAGGGATGACTAAAAGGGAGAGGACAATATAGAGGTCTATAAAATCACGTCTCATGTTGAGAAAGTGCGCAGGGAGTGTTATTTACTCTTTTCATATAACCCAAGAACCAGGGTTAATCTAATGAAGTTAACAGGCAGCAGGTTTAAAACAAATATAAGGAAGTACTTCCTCATACAATGCACAGCTAACCTGTGGAACTCACTGCCAGAGGATACTGTGAAGACTAAAACTATAACTGAGCTCCAAAAAGAACTGGATATATTCATGGAGAATTGGTCCATCAGTGGCTATTAGCTAAGATGGTCAAGGACACCACCTCATGCTCTGGGTATCCCTAGCCACTGCCTGCCAAAAACTGGAACTGGATGACAGAGGATGGATCCCTCTAAATGACCCTGTTCTGTTCACTCCCTCGGAAGCATCTGGCATTGGCCACTGTCAGAAGACAGGATACGGCCAAACAGACCATGGGTGGGACCCAGCATGGCTGTTCTTATGTTCAAGCACCCCAGCGCCAGCCTCCCCTCAAACATCTCCTCCTCTGCCCTCCCCTACATCAACACTGGGACCATTTTATTACTACAGCCCCCAGGACTGTCATCCGCCCTATCTCCCCCGTGATCCCCACCCCATCTCCTCCCTTCCCCCACTGCAGCCCCCCATGGCCCTCCTCATCCCTTCCCCCACTGCAGCCCCCCCTAACCCCCCCGCCCCCCCATGACCCCCTCTCCTTCCCCTCCCCCCACTGCAGCCCCTCCTTGCGCCCCGCCCGCTCCCGCCCCCACGCACGGCCCCGGCCCCGCTCTGCCCTGGGCGGCCCCTCCCGGTGGGGGCAGGGGCCCGGCCGGCCCCTCACTCACCTTCGCTGCGGGCAGCGGGGCGCGGCGGGGCCCTCCCCCCACCCCCCGCTTCCCCCCCCGCGGGGGCCGCCGCCATGGGGGAGCCGGTGGGGCGCGCGCTCCCCGCCACCAGCTGCGCAGCGACGGCGGCGCCCCGCCCGGCCATCTTAGGGCGCGCCTGCGCCGACAGCCCAGCCCAGCCCAGCCGGCGGGGGAGGCCGCGAGCGCCCGCCGCTGCCCCGGGCCACCTTAAAAAACAAACCTCGCCCGGCCCCCTTAACGACAGCCCGGCCCGATTCTCTGGGAGAGAAGCTGGGCCGCCTAAAGCCGCCGCAGGACCCCCCCCTTTAAGAAGACGCTGGGCCACCTGAAGCCGCCCCGAGCCCCCCTTAAAAAGACTCTGGGCCACCTTAACGAGCGCCGAGCCGGCTCCCAGAGACCCGGTCCACCTTAACCAGCTCTCCTAAGAACCAGGCCGGTCCTCCTTAAACGCTGGCGCACGTGACAGCCTCCTGGCCCATGCCCTAGTAAGAGCCCAGCCCACTGCACGTGGGCCCAGAGGTGGCAGGTCCCCGACTGCCCCCTGCGGGCAGGGTCGCCGGGCCAGTGCCCTGCTGGGGATGCTCTGGGGACCAGGCCCCTGCGGCCCTGGGCAGCAGAGGGGCGGGGGCGGGGTGCAGGCTGTGCTGTGGTGCCCTGGGCTCTGCCTTCTAGGGGTCACCCTAACCCTACTCCTGCTCCGCCCTGGGGGTCTTGGGTTGGCTCTCGGTGCCATGGGTCACCCACTGCCTCTGCCCCGGGCCATCCTGCTTCCCTGGCCCTAGAGAGGCGCGTTGCCGACCTGCAGGACTGCCAGCCCCACGTGTCCAGAAATATCGAGGTCCAGCGTCGTGACCCCTTGCGGCGCCACTGGTGGAAATCGGGCCCTGCAGCCCCTCTGTCGGGGGTCAGGCAGGGGCCGCCAGGCCAATCCTGAGTGGCGCCGGGACCATGGGCGCCAGGTCACCATGCCGCTTGTGGAAATCGGGCCCCGCAGCCCCTGGCCTCACCAGTCCGACAGAAGGGCGGGGAGGGGGGTGTCAAACTCGGGTGGCACTGTGTGCCCCCGCACCTGCTGGGTTCCAATGACCCTTGCTGAAATTTGGCCCCACAGCCTCTCCGTGCCATGGGCCAAACCTGAGTGACGTAGGTCGCAACAGCTGGAGAGGGGAGCTGGGCCCAACCCCATAGGATAGGAACCGCTACTGTGAGGTGAGTGCAAGGAGGACTCACTCTCCAACCTCCACTCCTTCCCGAGGGTCTTGCCCTCAGTGGTAATTTTTTTGGAAGGGTGGGAGGCATCAGTTTCAGGTTTTACCCTGGGCCCTGAAAATCCTTTATGTGGCCCTGCCTTAGAACTAAGGGGACAGTAACCAGGCTTCTCCTATAACACTGCTTTCCTCTGCCACTGATAACGGGGATCAAATGTATTCCAGTCTGCTCCCACAATCTTTTGAGGTACCCAACTTCTGTTGATTTCCCAGAAGAAGATTAATATACAACTACCTCTCCATGGCATGCAATGTTACAGGCTCATCCCGTGGTGAGTATTCTGGAAAATGGAGGGAATTAAAAATTGCTTCAAATTAAATTATATAGAAAATATAAAGTTTCAGAGTATGTACCAGAGATGGTCCTGACCTACAAAATGCAGACCTGTGCTTGGGTTTGGAGTTTGAACTTTACAAAGATCTGGAGTGTTGGCTGGGTTCATGACCTTGTGATGACCTGGTGATCAACCTTGAAGGTAGATCTGGATACAGATTTGGATTCCTCACTTCCAGCCTGTCCACTTTTCTCGAGGACATGCTGCCTCCATGAGATTCAAAGAGTTTCAGGACTGTTGTAATGAGGCCCCTGAGATTTTCCTTTGCCATTTGCTCACTCATAATTACAGACTCAAGTTTCATAATTAATGATATAGTACTTATCAATTCTATGAGCCACTTAAACATTGACAATTCAGCTGTTATCTTGATGAGCTACTAGTGTGTAATTGATAAAATGATAGTGGACAGCAGATGGTGCTATTTATTTTATTGTTATAAGGGCAAGAGCTAGAGCAAATTTTCCATCAGAAAATGCCAATTACAGTAGTTGAAAGCAAAATATTTCAGTGGAAATGTTGATTTTGCTGAAAGTTCATTTAGAAAGAAAAATTTAAATAAAGCATTTTAAACCCTCCATTTTAACCTTTTTGGAACGGAACGTTTTGATTTTCCATTTCAAAATGACTGTCAATGTATGAAATATTTATAGTATGTAATATATAATGAAAAAGTTGAAATTGGAATGAAATATTTTGATTTTATCAAAGCAAAATGTTTCAATCAACCTGAAATGATTGTTTTTGTTTGGAATTGTTTTTTCACTGAAAATTTCAAATTTTTGCCTTCATTTCATTTTAGAATAGGAAAAATATTTCAAATTATAAGGTTAAAGTTATCTGAAGCTTCAGAAAAGCTGAATATTCTGTGGGTATCTTCTTATTAATATTGGAATTTTAATTATATATTGTGACATTACAGCATCATGGTCTACAAGTTCACTGAGTTGTAAACTTGTGCAACCTCTGATCAACAGCATAGAAATCTTGCTGTTCACACAAACTCAAAAACTGAGCTTTTTTGAGCTGTTCATAATTCATACTTGCTATCTGAGGACCCGAAAAGACTTAACAGAACTGCTATTTACTATCAGTGACCAAGGGAGATGGTGCCACAGATGGTCCACAGATAGTATACACTGTGTTGAGGGTGAGAGGTCCAGAGCATTGGAGGCAGAAGTCGGAAAAGACTGCAGTTTCAAGGAAGCCTGTTCTAATTGGAACAAAAATATTTTCAAAATGTTAGAATTTCCTGCAGAACTGGAATTCCAGCTCTAGCCGTGACTTCCTCTTTTACTCTTTTCTTCTATTTTATATGCTTTATGCCTATATATAAAATAGATCAAGCTATATTATTTGGTACATTGATCATGTGTTATACTTTTATCGCTAGATAAAATACATCTTAAAGGTGTTAAGAAACTATATCAGAAAATTAAAGCTACTTAAAGGCATTCTGTATCAGCCTCCTTCAGTGTGGGGGGAAGTTTTGTTGCCTTGGCAACCTGATCACACAATATTCAAATAGTTCAAACCATGCCATCTTTTTAAAATAGAAATGTGATCTGTACGATATGTACAGTCAATCTTTAACAAAGGTCTATGTACAAGGTATTTGTTTTGTATTAAAGAAGCTGATATGTTCAAATGGTATGTTGAAAAGCCGGTGTGACGTGTCAGTCTTTAAGATGAATCATCCAAAATGCCGTAAGGACTAAATGACCATAGAGCCTGATTAACGGTATGATTAGAGAGACAAGGTTGGTGAGGTAATATCTTTTATTGGACCAAGTTCTGTTGGTGAGGGCGACAAGCTTTCAAGCTCACACAGAGCTGCTCTTCAGGTCTTTGTTTCCATTTCAGATGGCAAAATTCAATATCTTCCATTGTTGTATTCCGTGTTTAAGTGCGTTGGTTCCAAGATACTAGAGAGACAAGGCGTGTGAGATAATATCTTTTATTGAACCAACTTCTATTGATGCGAGAGACAAGCTTTTGAACTTACACAGAGCTTTTCTTGTGACCTCCTGGAAAGTGTGTGGACCCTACAAGTATTGTGCCTCAGGGGACACTGAGTGTCCAGGAACAGATTGCTCACCTACAGGAAGAAAACTAAGCCTTACAGGCCACAATGGACTATTTTTGGGTGGAAAACTGTACCTCTGAGAACACATCACAGGGCTGCAAGCAGGAATGTCTCCTGCCCCATGGCACGTGCTGCCTTTAAGACCTGAACCCACAGTACCATTATCAGAGCGCTATGATGGAACCTGTAGCAAGTTTAGGGATTTCGTGAACCAGGGCAGGCTCCATTTCCTGCTATGGCCCAGTGCCTACCAGATGAACCAGGGAAAGGGGGGACTGGTCATCAGCCTTCTAACAGGTGAGGCCCCGGACTGGGTGCTTCTGCTACAGCAGGATCACCCCATACTGGCCATTTGGGACGCCTTCCTGTGACAGTCTTCGACAACCCACACCAAGCTCACACTGTGAAGGCAGCCCTACAGAGACTCCTCCAGGCCCCAGGGTGGGCTGTAATGCATGGAGCTCGCTTCCAATGGCTTGGAAGCAGCTGGCCCAGCCACACTAGTGGTCCTGGTCACACTGTCTTGGTCTCAGCAAGGAAATGAAAAATGAACTTGCCCATGTGGTGCCTCCTGCAGATCTAGAAGCATTTACTGAGCTGTGCCTCCAAATAGACACCAGACTTAGTGAGTGGCGAATTGAGAGGAAAGGGGTTCCACCCTGCCTCTAGGCACCACACACAACCCCTGCAAAGGCCACCTTACGTGAGCTTATGCAGGTGGACATAGACCGGACCCAACTGGACCTTTCCAGATGGGAACACCAATGGCATGAGAACTTGTGTTTCTTCTGTGACGGCACTAGCCATATGGTGTCTGTCTGTCCTGCTAGGTCCCTAAACCACGTGGTTCCAGGGAAATGACCATGCCCAGTCTTAGTAAGGATGTCAAGCCTAGAAACTTTGAGAAAACCCCACCAACCCCCATTCCAGCAACTGGGTGCCTGATCTTATACATCAAAAATGTCCCTGCACCTACAACTTCAGCTTCAGGATTCCAGACTTTCCCACCTTCTTCCCTGTGAGGGCCCTGATTGGCTCTGGGGCCAGCAATAACTTAACAGACACCACTGTGGCTCAATTACTTGGCCTACTCATATGGCCTAAAGCCGCCCTCTGATTTAGTCGAGACAATCGATGGATTGCTGCCAGCCTCTGGCCCTGTCAGTCAGGAAACTGTAGTTTTGGAAGCGATGGTTGGGGAACACTATGAATGCCTTCAGTTTAGCCTGATTTGGTCCTCACACTTCCCTTTGATACTTAGAATCCCCTGGTTTGTGAAACGTGACCTGCATATCTTGTGGAGTCAGCACATCATGACATTTAATTCTAAGTTTTACCAGGACAACTGTCTCCCCACTTCTGAGCTTAAGTGTCCAGAACCTAAATTGGATGTCTTGCCAGGCTTTGGAAATGGGGCAAGATGCTTGGGCAACAGGACTGGCCTCCTTGCTGCTAGGGTCAGCTGTCACACTCCTGTAAAATACCAAACTTTTTCAGATGTATTCAAAAAATGAAACACAGACACACTATGCCCTCACTGGGAATATGACTGCCTGAACAATTTACAGCCTAGGGCCAAGATTCCATTTGGCCAAATATATTCCATATCAGAACCCAAATTAGTCATCTTTAAGGACTACATCCATAAGACTACATCCTGTGTAAAAAGGAAAGATGGCTCCCTAAGACTGTGTGAACTATTGTGTTCTAAATAAGATTACACTCTGGAACAGATACTCTCTACCCCAATCCCAGAGCTCCTGGACCAGGTAAGAGCAGCCTGGATATTTACCAAGTTAAACCTCCAAGGGGCATTTAACCTAATCAGAATCTGGTCAGGGGATGAATGGAAAACTGCTTTTTGCACTCAGTAGTGACACTTCAAGTATCTTATGATGCCTTTTGGATTTACTAATGCACCCATGACCTTTCAGCCTCTAATTAATGTTGTCTTACGAGATATGCTGGACTACTGTGGGGTTGCCTACTTTGAAGACATCCTAATTTACTCTAAAGATCAGCCTATGCACAACCAGCATGCACACAAGGTCCTAGAAAGACTCTGCCAACATGGGCTCCATGCTAAGCTGGAGAAATGCATCTTCAGTCAGCACACCATGGAAATTCTTAGGTTACATTCTGTCTGCCGAGGGAGGCTTAATGAATCCCCACAAGGTGGAAGCCGTTTGTGAATGGGCAACACCATGAAGCATTTGAGAAATTCAGTGCTTCATGGGGTGTAGACTCTGTACAGGGGACTACCCCCAAATCTGACACCTATAACTTCTCCGCTGGGAAAACCCACCAAGGTCGCCTGGACACCAGATGCCCAAGAAGCCTTCAATCATCTAAAGGCAGCAGTGTACACTTTCATGCCCATCCCTGCACATCCTGACCCAAGTCAGCTGTTCATCCTGGAAATCAGTGCCTTCACCATCGCCTTTGGGGCAGTACTGTCCCAGAAACAGGGCCTCAGCTAAGAAGTTCATCCCTGAGCAGATTATTCCTGGAAGCTCACTTCTGCCAAGTACGATTATGAAATTTCAGACAGGGAGCTACTTGCCATCACAGTGGCTTTTGAGACCTGGAGGCTTTATCTTGAAGGAGGCAGAACCCCCAGTTAGATTACCTGTGCTCTGTGAAATCTTTAACCCAGTGACAGCTATACTGGGTTCTCTTTTGCTTTAGGCTTGATTTTTCTATTACCTACTGCCCTGGCTCCTGCAATCGTAAGGCAGACACACTGTTCTGCAAAGATCAATATGCCAGTGATCCTAAGGGACCCAAATTATCCTGCATCCTGAAACCACGTCACTTGCTTGGAGGATCATCACTAGCTGATTTGTTCATGACCATATGTTCTGCCCTACCATATGACCCCTTTTCTCAGACACGCCAAACCTCCAACACTGAACCCCAGGGTAATATCACACTAAAGGATAGACTCCTCCTTGTTCAAGGGCGGATCTATGACCCTGAGGGATGCCCCCATTTGGAGGCCCTATGCATTTGCCATGACATCACTTGGCCCAAAGGTCGAGCCCAAGGGAAGACCACTCATAGGGCATGTTGGTTTTTCTCGTGACCAAAATTGTGGTCCGATGTTCAGCCCTGTATCAGGTTTTGTGACACCTGCAGCTATACCAGAGTTGCCCAGTCTAAATCCTTTTGGCTATTAATACCTGCTGAGATCTTGTCAAATCCCTAGGCTAACATTACAATGAACTTCATTGTTGAATTACTGGAATCTGAGGGAGGCCACACCATACTGACAGTAGTGGATCAGCTGACAAAGATGGTGCACTTCATTCCCTGTGCACATCTTCCCACTTTCAAGGATACGGCTTGTCTCATCATTACGTGTGTGTTTCACCTCCATAGCCTCCCGGGCCACATCACCTCAGCCTGGAATTCCTAGTTCATGTCTCAGTTTCAGAGAGAGGTGTTCTTCCTCCTAGAAATGCGTCTCCATGCATTGACCACCAATGGCCAAACTGATGGCCAGTCAGAAAGAGGTTCAGTGGTTCATCAGCTATCACCAAAATGACTGGGTCTTACTGCCTCCATGTGCAGAATTTGCATACAACAACGCAGACCACACCTCAACCAAGATGAGCCCATTTTTTGCAAATTATGGCTTCCATCCCCCTTTTCACTCTGCACTTTCCACAGCACCCAAGTCCCTGCAGACTCAGGCTTGGTTTGCCAAATCCATCATATACAGGGAGTTGAAACAAAACCTAGATGAAGCCAAGATGGCATACAAATATCATGCTGACCATCACTAGCAGGAAAGTCCTACATATGCAATAGGACAAAAGGTATAGCTATCTGCAGAGCACCTCGAAATAGGCGACCCATGCATAAACTGAACCACCGGTACCTAGGACCCTAGGAGATCTGCAGGCACATCAACCTGGTAACCTTTGAACTTGGACTTCCCTGCTACCATATTCCATGTCTTTCTCCTTAAATTCATCTCTGCCAATCCCTTTCCTGAATGTTATTAACCTCCCCCTCTGCCAGTCCAGGTAGACTAGCTTGTCCATGAGATCCTAGACTTTCAGAGGAAAGAGGAAAGATACAAAGAGGAAAAATACATACATCATCCTCTCATACAAAGAGGAAAGATACGATACATCATTGACTGGGAAGGATACACGCTGGAAGAGTGATCCTGGGAACCAGCCCATTATGGGCACGCTCCTGAAGAAATCAGAGCCTTCCGGAGAGCACATCTGGACAAGCACAGTCCTTTGGCACCCTTAGGTCACCACTGTCAGGCCCCCAGTATCAAATCTAGGCCTGCCGAATCCTTAGGCGGCAGACTTAGCTGCTGTGCCATGGCAATGAACTGAACTGGTACCCCTGACCTTCATGCTAAAGGTTTATAGGCTCACAGCCCCAGGCCGCTGGTTGGATGGACAGGCAGCACTCTCGTTGGGTGCCTGGACTATATCAAGGCGCCAAAAGGAAGAAGAAGCTGTCTGAGCAACATACTCATGCCTGCAGGTTGTGTCATAGACCACCTTGCTTAGCCTCTTTGCCTGCCTTGCAGCCTCCTCCCTCTTCACATCCCCAACCTACTGATCTGACCCCTCAGATTGGATTTTCCGGTTACTGACCCCTGTGAGAACTCTGACCATTGCCCCAGACCACCTTGGATACGGATTGACCAGCTGGCAACCTGGTCACCTGCGCACACTTGATTACAGCTCTGGGCTGCCCCCAGCCGGCCTCAGCCACTAGGCATTAGAATACTCTCTCTTCTCCTGAAGCATGGGCCACTTTCAGATAGGCTCACAGCAGCTTTTTCAAGAAGAGGAACGAGGCCACAGTCACCTTCCCAGACTAGTACAGGACGAGGATAAAAGTTTGCCTTTATAAGAAAAGATTGTGATAAGGCTCTGAATGAATTGAATTGATTTTTTTTTTATCTCATAAAAATTGTCAAAAATTAAAATTCAACCTGGGATGTTACAACACCTGGCCTACTTTGTTTTGCTTTCCATAATTGCTTGTTTGCTTGAAAAGCTATTTTGGCTCACCTTCCCCCATCTATAAAATAGAGAATTCTGCTTTACTACCTCAGGACCTTGTGCAGATTAAGGATGTTGCTGCAGACTTTCACATATGCTTAACTTTGAGCATGTGAATAACTGCATTGATTTTAAAGGTACTTAAAATTAAGTCTTTGCAGGATAAGGGCTGAATTCATTAACATTTCAAATAGGCTTGCACTTGATGTACAAAATCTGTTATCTTGTCTGGCCACAAATTCTGGGTGGAAAGGTAATTGGGGATGAAAAATTGAACTCTTTGCTTACCTTGTATTAGGGACTTGCATGGAATGGATGGAAGGCTGTATAAAAGAACAAGATATTATTTATTACAAATCAAGTCCAACATCATCCTGATCACCACCACCACCAATAGCTGTTTGCTAAGCACTGACAATATACAGGGTACGTATATATAAAAGAAAGTCCCTTGCTCTGAAGTGCCACAGCCTAAAAGACAGATAGAAATGGGGTGAAATTCTGACCCTACGGCAGAGATCAATGGAAACAGTCCCATTGACTTCAATAGAGCCAAGATTTCACCCGCAGTGTGCTGGGAAAACCAAAGAAAGGAATAACTTGTGTTATCATTAACTCGCTTTTGGAAACGTTGTGCAAGAAGTGAGTGAGGGAGTGGTGGCTAGGTTAACGGGAAGTAAAAATAGATTTTTATCTAGCACAATTGATGAGCATAGCACTTTGCAGAGAGTTCTCCACTGCAGTGTATGTAGGCAGTTGTGCCTGTGTAAAGTTGACATAAATTGAACAGGCCTGTGGGGGAAATCATATCTGATTATGTAATTAAAGGCTATATCATAATCCATGAGCACAAGGGGAAAGAATTAAAGATGGGCAACACAATTCTGGCATATCCTAAGTTTTGCAATTTTAGATGTCGTGTGGAATTACATGTGTATAAAGAGCAGAAACAATAATAGAACGTTTTAAGTCTTGACTGAAAAAGAATCTTTGGTAGTTTGCCCTTGTTTGGGTCACTAGAGCCAAGATAATTGTTTGTAGTTTAGCAGTCTAAAGCCTTTTCTTTTGCTGTCATATCAAATCTGACTAGATTAGACGCTCTTCTGTCACCCGAAGAGCTGAGGCCTGAGTAAGGCTGGGCTCCATTAATTCCCAGTGATGGTTACTCCAGTTCTGCAGGAAATTCCTGAATAGCCCTTCAGGAACTTGAGTCTGTGAAGCTGAGGACAGCTAGCAGGAGTGACCTCTGAAATATGCTGTGTTGTTCTAGACATGTTGGTCCCAGGCTATCAGAAACACATGGTGGGTGAGGTAATATATCTTATTGCACAAACTTTAAGTGGCCATTCTGGAACTTGCATCTCCTGGTGGGGCAGGAGAGCCAGAGGCAAATCAGCCCTTCGTTTTGGCTGATCTGCAAATTCAAAGGGGTGAATTGTTGTTTTTTTTAAAAAAACATATAATCTGAAAATTGGTCTAAGCTTGAAAAATAAATATTTCTTCTTGTTGGAAGCAAAGATGCTGTAAACCTAGACTTGATTACACTAACATCATTGACACAAATATTAGTGCAGGAATAAAATTCCTTAAAATAATAAGAAGACTAAAGCTTTCAGGGTAGATTTTTGTTAACTGAATACTTCTTTTTGACCCACCCTTAAAAATAAAAAAAACCATAAGGTTTAGGCTACATCTTGGAATAAATATAACCACCTCCAATACACTCCGCAGCTCACTTCTGTATATTCAAGTCCTTAGGGCAACCGTGTGCCATACAGCCACTGGGTTTTTTTCTTTACTACATGATTACTTTTTCCAGTACATTAATACAACCGTATGGTATCTGAAGTAGTTTCTGATATTTGAAGAGAGAAGGAAATAACTGGAATACAAATGATTGAAAGGTGAGACTTATAATTATTATTTTTATTGTTTCATCCTATTCATTTATAAGCAACCATTCCCATAGCATCTGGGCACCCTGGGTGAAACTTTTTCACTGCTTACTCATTATATATGAATGATTTTTCCAGTTACAGTCACAGAAGTATCTTAAACCCGTGTTGTACTGGTCCTTGTTTAATTCGAAAAGAACTTCACCTGCTTGCAGTTTTACTCTGTGCCTAGCAGCACAAAGAAATGCCTGTCATACTTTTAGTAATTTGTATAGTGCTGGAAATATACACAATGACTTCCTAATGCAGCCAGGGCTTAAGAACTGGTAGCTGCTGTGAAGAATTTTGAGTCCAAAGCATCCCAGGAAAAAAAAAAGGAGAAAGAAAAATACCTGGAAAATGCGACACCTTGAAAACTGTCCTTTTAAGTTATAGTGTAAATTACGTTGTCGTCCCACTTGTGCTTCTGTGGCATTACTGAAAAAGTAGAAGCTTTGCATGCACCAGATGGTCACCAATGGTTAGGCACAGGCTGCAGCCTCTGAGATTGTATCAGTTTAGTTAATGTTTGCATGAGTTTAATTAACAGTGTTTTGCTAGAGCAGGTGCCACCTCCTTTTGGAACAGAGCCAATGAACCTGATTCTTCACTGGCTTGTCACTTGTATAGCCATTTACAGCAATGCCAAGTTGGTGCAAAATCGGTGCAAGTTGGTGCAAAATCGGGACCTGAGTGAGGGGTGATAGGCACCAATGTAAGGCAAAGCACCGACTGTTGGGGATTTTTTAAAAAAGGCTAAAACATTTATATGAATACTGAAACCATCTGCAGTTCCAATAGGTAGGATTTTTTTAAAATTGAGATCTAAAACCTTAAGACATGAGCAAACCACAATGGACTTGTGTTAGGAAGAAAATCTCCTCAGCGGGTGGGTTATATTTAATTGTCCGCTACAGTGACAGAGGCTACTCTGAAGCATATCATAATGGCCATTGTCAGAGACAGTGTAGTGGAATATGTGGATGTGATATGTATGTGAATATGTGATGTGATATAGCAACCACTGTATTCTCTAGATCAGAACTGGACCCCGCTCATCAGTCAAAGCACTGAGCTCCTCCTCTAATAAATACACCTTTTAGCCTGCATTAGCTTTCCAATCTCTGCACTTCCCAACTCATTTCCCTTCATTCTTTTTATTATTCTTTCTTTCATATCTATCTTGTGGCAAACTGGATGCCACAAGCAGGATTCTCGTGGGAGCAGACAAATGGTTTCTCAGGCAACAGTCCATGGATAGGTATAAAACCACAAACTGAAATGTTTAAAGGGTATTAAGAATTTTGAACCCCACTGGTGTCTTTAAATACCACACCCAAAATGTTCTGATGGTGAGCCTTGTACTTCCCATGATGAAATCCTTAGAAGGGAGTGAACGGGAAATGCTGTGGGATTTTCCTCATGGAGTTTCTGGCAAATTCTCCTTTGAGAGGAGGGGTTTGGAGAGGCTGCAGAGGAGGTGGGAGTCATGTACTCCAAGCCCCAGAAATGTGTGGGAACAGAGATCTCTTGTTCAGTGGAGTTCTGTCCTCCAGTCTTGTGGTGATCAGTGTTAAGCTTTATCTATCTAATCTATCTAGGCGATCATCCTCTGATGTAAATTGGTGCAGCTCCAAGAAAGTAAATGGTGCTACCACACCATCAGAAGATCCAGCCCTCTGTCCAAGGCATTTGTACCATTTCATCATCTTGCCTGATTTTCTTCCCACAGAGGCATTAGTAGCAGAAGCCACTTTTCTAGGTTTCTTTTTTTTAAAAGTGGACAATTCTGGGGCACTAATTGTCTCGAGGGCTTTATATAGGATTAGATGATTAACAATGGCGGTTCTTGCCCACAACTGTCACAGTTAGAGGGTAAGTGTCACAATTCAAGAAAGATAAGGATAAATTGGAGAGGGTTCAGAAATGGTTAGAGGATTAGAAAGTGATAAGACTCAAAGAGCTCAATCTATTTCTCTTCAGAAAGAGAAGATTAAGGGTGACATGATTAAAGTCTATAAGTATCTACATGGGGAAGAAATATTTAACTAGGAACTCTTCAGTCTAGCAGAGAAAGGTATAACAGGATCCAATGGCTGGAATTTGAAGCTAAACAGATTGTCTGGAAATAATGTCTAAATTTTTAATGGTTAGAGTAATGAACCATTGGAACAATTTATCAAAGGTCACGGTGGATTCTCCATCACTGACAATTTTTAAATCACAGCTGGATGTTTCACTAAAAAATCTGCTCTAAGAATTATTTTGGGGAAGTTCTATGGCTGGCGCTATCCAGAAGGTCAGAAGAGATGATCACAAACCCCTCTCCAGTCTCCCGTGAGTTCACCCTTTTCAGATATCAGGATTCTTGCCTTCAGTTGCGCTGCTGTGGAATCCATAGATTCTCCCACTCTTAGTCTGGGTCCCTGGGTCCCTGTTTACCAAACGTGCTAACTCAGCACACTTGTATTTGCTTACATGAACACAGTGACGCAAAACAGCTTCTTCAAAACAAAATATTATTTCATCTTAGTAGCAGGAACAAGAAAATAGTTCTTTAACACAACAAATAAGCTTCATGAACCAATCTTACCTAAAATTTAGCCTCTTCCTAAAAGCTTAGGCAGCTTTAAGACCCTTCCAAGGGCCAAGACCACAAAGCTTGTCTCTGCGTCAGTTTGCTCTCCTTGAATGGTTCTTGAACAGCTCCCTCTCTTTGTTCTTCAGGGACAGTCTGTAAGTGGTGGAGATAAAAAGGATGAATGGCTTCGAAGAACATTATTTCTTCAGGTGAAGCAAGAGAGATGATTAATACTTTTCAATTTGATGACACAGCAGATGAATTAAAATACAGGTCTTAAAGAATAAAATTGAAGCATACTGTGCACCACGAAGATATGACGTATGAGAAACACACATTTTTCACCAGAATTTAACAGAGGGGAAAGTATAAACCAATACATAATCAATTTAAAATTGGCAGCACAAACTTGCAAATTTGAAGAACTGTGTGAATTGCTCATTAAAGAGTGCACTGTGTGTGGTATTACATCAGACGAAGCACAGGCTAGATTGTTGAGGAAGACTAATTTAATCCTTGAACATGCTGTGGACATATGTCATGCAGATGAAATGACTGCAAAACAATTGAAAGGGCTGGGTGAACTGGAAAAACATGTCCACTGCAGCGTAAGTCCGCCTTGAGTAAGCACCCAGACATATAGTCATGGACTGGAAGGCATTCTGCTGCTAATAAAAGCCTGCAGTCATAAGTGGTGAAAAAAGAACAGTCAGAAGCAGCTCACTTATAAATGTAGTCACAGCCATGCTGTAAGGAAATATCCTGCATATAGGCAAGAATGCCAAAACTGTAGCAAACACAATCTTTCTGGCAAAATGTGCAACTTGGCAAGGGAGAAGTCCAAGGGCAATGGTTCCCAACCTTTTTGAGCGTGTGTGGACCCCTTTTCAACCTCCAAACGTTTTGCAGACCACCACATGCTACTATTTGTTTTTTAAACTCTGTTTTTATTTGAAATTGTACATTTCCTTGGTGAGGATGTTATTTTCTTTTCCGCGGACCCCCTGTAGTAGCCTTGTGGACCACCAGGGGTCCGTGGACCACAGGTTGGGAACCGCTGTCCAAGGGCAAACTGATATTTACTCTCACAGAAGCAGATGAATGCTCATGACGTCTGTTCCTCAGTATGCTGAGTACAGAGCCTCCCAAGGACAATATGGATTTGCTCATTAATGATCACAAAATTATGAATTTTGAAACTGATACTGGGGCGCAGACTGGTGTGATGTCTGTGAAGTGTTATAGTGCTCTAAGGGCCAAACTACTTCCCAGCTCAAGTACCTAGCTGATAATGTACTTGGGGAAAAAGCATTTGTGGAATTTCAGTTGGTGGAATCTAACTCACAAGTCATATTGGGCTTACAAGCTCTGACAAGTTTAAACGTAGTGCAAAGAGTCAGTATGGTAAAGGGCGAACCATAATGTGACTGTGATATATTTAAAGAACACAAGAATGTATTGGAATGTTTATGGTGCTTGCCCAGTAAACACACCATAAATATGAACTCATAAATTCCACCTGTAATTCAAGTACCTGGTAAAATTTCCATGGCATTAAAGTACAAAGTAGGAAAAAAATTACACCGTATAGAACAGTTGCAAGTAATAAAAGTGCAAGAATCTACAAAATGGGTCAATTCTATAGTAAATGTAGACAAACCAGGTTGAGATGAAATAAGAATATTGTTGGATCCAAGAGATCTGAATAAAGTGATATAAAAGGAACATGTTCAGTTGCTGATATTAGAAGAGATCACCAGCAAGTTAGCAAAAGCTGCAATTTTCATTGTCTTGCCTGTAGTGGATTTGGGCAAATACAGCTTGTGATGGGTGTCCACCCCACCCAGGACTGGAAGAGGTTAAAAGGTGGCCAGGTAGGCTCATTAACTCCACAGGCTGCACCTGGAGGAAGAGCCAGGGAGAAGGGAATTGATTGCAAGAGTAGGTTCAGCTGTGTGGGAGGAGGCAGGATCTATAAAGCCAGGAAGCTGGCCACAGATGGGGCTGCTGCTGTGGGGGGTGGGGGGGGGGGGGGGGAGAGAGAGAGAGAGAGAGAGAGAGTCTGTACGTTCAACACACCATTCACAGCTACAGATTCACCAAACTTCCTCTTGGTGTCTGTTCAGCTTCTGAAGTGTACCAAAGAGTGATCCAACAGACATTTGAAGGTCTGGAGGCTGCTGAATGTTATATAGATGACATACTGATGTAGGAAAACACCAGGCAAAAATGTGATGGAAGGTTTGAGGGAGTTCTAGACAGGTGTTGTGAAAGGAACCTATGACTGAAGAAAAGCAAATGCAAACTGGCTGTGACAGATATAAAATATTTGGGGCACCACTTAACAAACGAAGGTCTAAAACATGACAGCTGGAAAATTGCTTCAGTAATTGAAATGGGCACAGGGACCTGCAAGGATGAATTGCAAGGATTTCGTGGAATGGTTTCTTGAGAAATTTGTCCTGCACATATCAACAGTAACTTGTACATTCGTCCCCCTTGGGCATTTCTCCCACTTGTGGGAACCCCTGGACGCGCTGCATGGTCTTAGACCTGGCAGTGGGCTTCATCATTTCTCAGTCTTATATTTCTTTACCAGGGGAGAGGACCAAAAGGGGAATTAAATGTTCCAGTGCAACCGAGAATAAACTCTGCTTGGGGCCAACTCAAAAGACAAAAAAGCCTACCAAGTGGATTTACAGAAGTCCTTCTGACCAGGTAACTAATCCATGCTCTCCCTGTCTGGCTTACCCTGGGAGTGCAGTGATTGGAGGGCTGGGTGTGGTCCCCAGCATGGATGTTCCTCTTGGCGCTTCGGGAGCCACTTCAGCTGCTTCTGGCCCCAGGTAGCCTTCCCCACTTAGTGACTGCAGCTTCCTCCTTTTTAAAGGCCTCTTCCGTAGCATGCATGGCAAGGGCAGAGGTGTGGGGCTACCTCTTCACACAGAGCCTCTCTAGCCTTTCCGCATCAGTGCAGCGTTTAGACACCCTGTTACACAACTCCTTTCAGACAACTGTTGGGGAAAGATGCTAAATTCATCTGGATGTGGCGACAGGAGGTGGCATATGAGCAATTGAAAGAATTACTTACAAGGACATCCGAGATGAATTGCTTTAATGTCAGTGAACCAGTTGCTGTGTTGGTGGACGCAAGG
Source organism: Mesoclemmys tuberculata (assembly GCA_007922155.1). Taxonomy (NCBI): domain Eukaryota; kingdom Metazoa; phylum Chordata; order Testudines; family Chelidae; genus Mesoclemmys; species Mesoclemmys tuberculata. The sequence goes on from ML675624.1 coordinate 79,562,985, forward strand.
TCTACTGGGTTAGGGGCTGTATTGCTGCAAAATGGGGCTCCTGTTTGCCTCTAAAGCTCTGACGACTACACAACAGACCTATGCCCACCTAGAAAAAGAAATTCTGGCATAGTAATTGGCTGTACTCGATTTCATTTAGTTTATGTACGGCATAAAGTAGCTGTGGAAACAGACCTCAAACCTCTTGAGATAATTTTCAGAAAACCTGGGTACAGTGCTCCATCAAGGATTCAAAGATGGCTGCTAATGCTCCAGAAATATCAAGTGGAAGTTGGACACAGACCAGGGAAAGAGTTGACAATTTCTGATGCTTTCTCCAGACTAGCATGCCTATTACATGGTGGAGGAGTAAGTTCAGAAGAAGCTGATGTTGCAGTACATCTCATGTCTTATTTGCCTATTTCAGAACAGAAACTGAAGGACTTTCAAGCAGCTGCTGCAAATGATAATGTCCTGCAAACCTTAAGATGAACTATTTTGCAAGGAGGGCCAGCCAGTAGACCAGAAGTATCAGAGGATAGCTGTGCTTATTCGTTATATAGAGAGGAACTAGGAGTGCAAGTTGGGCTTGTCTTTAAAAGTGACAGACTCATAGTACTGGAAAGTTTCAGAAAAGAGATCTTAGGTATTGTCCATGAGAGTCATCTAGGGGCAGAGCTATATAAAAGGAAAGATTGAGATGTCGTCTATTGGCCAGACATGTGTAGTCAAATGGAGGACATGGTATGGTCTTGCAACACATGTCAAATCTTTACAAATAAAAATCCCAAGGAACCAATACTACTTATCAGGTCCTAAACACACCTTGGCAGAAGCTTGTCATGCACCTGTCTGAGTTTCAAGGTGCAGATTCTTATTTTGGTTGATTATTATTCAAAATACTTAGTCTTCTTGCTTCAGGACATCACAAGTGTATCTGTCATCAGACATATGGCATGTCTATATTTGCAGAGTATGGCATACCTCAGGAACTCATTTGTGAGAATGGACCACAATTGTATTCCAGAGACTAAAAAACTTTTACAAAGCAATGGGCTTTATTCACAAAACAGTAAGTCTGTTTCTGCAATCAAGTGGAATAGCTGAGAGAGCAGTTCAAGCTGTTAAAAGGATTCTTTTAAAAAAAAATCTAGTTTGGATAACACCAATTTCTGTTTTAGCCTATTGGATTTCAGAATACACAGATGGGAGATATAGGATCAGCTGCCCTGCTCCTCATGAGAAGATGTCTAAGGGCCAGATTGTAGACTTCATCATAGCTGTTGCAATCTAAGCTGATTCAAGGAGACACACAAACTAGCCTAAAATTGAGACGAGCAAAGCTATTTCTTTGACAAAGGTGCAAAGCCTTTATCGCCACTGGAAAATGGAGAGACTGTTTGTTTGTATTTGGCAGACCAACACACTGTTGAAACAGAGGAAGCAGGGTCTATAGAAGAAACAGAAAGGGTTTGATGAGCACTAAAATAATTGTGCAGGAGGGGAATGGAAACATGGAACAAACAGAAACTGTGTCAACATCCAGCTCAGAAATGCAAGCAACACCAGAGCGGTTTACTGAATCTCCCGAGTCTCAAGTGGTCTGTTTGAATTTAGGGGAAAAATGGGGAGACACTGATACTCCTGTTGTTATCTCTAAATGCAGAGTGATAAGAAAACCTGCTAGATAAAGTGACTAATTGTTCTAGCCTCTTAAAGATTCAGATTAGAGTTATGGATGCTAAACTAAATTGATATATTTATGTAAAAAATGTTGAAATTCTGTTAATGTGTTTCTTTTAAAAAAATAAAGGGAGATATAATGATAGTAGGAACTTTGGAATTGGAACCAAAGTTACCCAGAGTGTTGTATGGGGGAAGTATGCAGTGAACCTTATTAGCAGAAGCACGTGGCTAAGGCATTTGGAGCTAGGCAAGTATCTATACAGTTCAATAAAGTAAGTAAATTTTTCCCTGTTACTTAAATCTCCAAGATCTTGTCTTATGTTATAACAGTGTCTTGGCAGCAGCTATTACACAAGCCATTAGCACACCTGAATAATTGCAGTAGGCTTCCCACCTCACTCAGGCTTTTAGCAGTGGATCAGAAGTAAATACAGTTGAATTTCTGAAGAGCTCTTACAGCGGTGGCTAGGGTTGCCAACAATGTATTTAAAAAATAAGGGACTGTTTTGTTAGCATCCCTGCCTAACACCTTCTCCCAATATTATCATCGTCACCATTAATAATCATCACCTACATTCACCAGGAGTATTTCTTGTTGCTTTTTGCAGCACTCAGCAACTTCCGATCTTGTTGTACATTGATTTAAAAATAAATAAATAAATGGATGTCCCTTGTAATAAGGGACTGTTGGCAATCCTATGAAAACTTTCAAGTAATTCTAAAGTGAGAGAGCTTTTCTGTCTTTAAGGGTGTTCAGCTCCCCACAGGATCAAGTCTTATGATTTCTGTAAATGCTAGCAAGTCCTTGCTTGGTTTCCCTCACTTACTATTTCATGTGTTAGTGAATATTATGGTTTATTACTGATTGATATAGTAAATCATGCAGTGACCAAGCAGAGGATGCTTTAAGATGGTTCTTGGAGTCAGGGGGGTTGCATGTGTCTAAGTGAAAGCAAGTTGTGGCTCAGTTAATACAAGCTTACAATTCTCCAAAGTGCTTTGAAACTACGGTGATGGGCATTGGATAAGAACCAGAATAGAAGGATAGCAAAGAATACCAAAACTGATCAGTGCATTCAATGTCTTTTCATTTTCTTCAGAGTGATTGTTTAAAAACTGGCATTTAGACTCATAAGAATGCAATGGAAAGAGTATAGTCTGAATATGTGGGGTGGATTCTGATGTAAAGCAGAGTAATTCAATAGAATTACAGCAGTGTAAAGACAGCGTAAATGAAAATTGCATAGTACATGGGGCAGACTATGCAATAGAAATCTAGTCTTTTGGGCAGGAACTGTTTTTATTATTGGGTTTCATATGGCAACAAGCAAATTTTCAATGCTCAACAAATAATGACAATCCTGGACAACATTTTAATAAATAAAATTGTTGCAAAAAACCAGTGAATGCTAGTAGATACACTTAAGAACAATATTTTAGGAATGAGTACTAACTTATAACGCACTGTTTTTAACCCATTACAGTCCTGAGCTGCTTTTTTTTTTTTTTCCCCCCCCCAACACCAGTAAGGACCTGGAATAGTTGGTTCTGAACTGACCCAGGCACAAAACTTATTCATTTAGTACATTACCTTGAGGACAATATTTTAGCACTGAGAACCAATTAGTATCACACTGTCATTAATAGCTTTTGACTCTTATTTTATTTAATTTATTTATTTATTTATTTTTAAACACGAGTATGTGCCCAGAACAGTCCGTTCTGAAATTGCTCAGGGGACAAAATTCATTCATCTAGCACAGAGGTTCTCAAATTGGGGGTTTGAAATCAATTTTAACACTGTGACACATTCTGTGCAATAAAACCATTTACATATGAATTACTATTTGTAGTAGTGTTAGCCTATTGTTGTTTTTGTTGTTGGTAGTAGTAGTTTATACAGTATTTCCATAGTGTCTAAGAAAAATGGGGGTAAAAGAGGCTGTATCCTATGTCTGGGTGTAGAGATGAAATATTTTACTGGTGGAACCATTTCAAATATATTTTTTGTTTTGTTTTTGTATGGAGCCCTATTTCATAGGTTCTATGCCACAATCTAAATTATTATTTTTTAAATCAAGACAAATTTTCCAACATTGTTAAGAACAGGGAAAACAATGGAATATAGTGAGGCCCTATTTGTATTTTGTACGAAAGAAAGTGATAAACTAGCTTTATTTTCACAAGTAGGCCTATAGTACAGAAGTTTTGGAATTGCTGGTTACCTGTTAACTGCAACTCTTTGCTCTACTTTTAGACAAACAATGTATCATTCATTAACAGAAGGAAAAAAAAACCATAACATTTCTATTGACATAGAAGTGCATTGTTAGTTTTTTGAGCTATTCAAACACCTTCCGTGCAGAACTAGCAGTGAACCAGCTGAAACAGTAAATAGCCATAAAGAATAATTGAAATCTTGAAAGCTTAATAGAGAGTCATAAAAATCCTTTGCATAAAAGATCAAGAACCATTTTTCTTAGATATCTTGGGTAACTGATTTCAACCACTGCCAGTGGACAGCTGCACTGTCTGAGAACAGTATGTTTTCAGGTTGAAATGGGATAAGTGAACAAATGCATAAGATCATTCATAATGAGTTTTTTACAGTGTTTGACAACTTTTATTAGACCATTAGTGGTCAAAAACCTGAACCAGTAACTGGGTATTATCTTTGACTGTAATAACTGGTGAGGATTTACATTACTCTGCTGAAGGGAAAGCTTTCTGCAGTGTGGTACCAGACAGGATGAAAGAGGCAGTGGATGCAAAGTTTGAAGAAGAACAGGCTGGATTCAGGCCTGAGAGATCTTGTGTAGATCAGTTATTTACACTGATCACCATCACAGAAGAATGTATGGAATTGGCAAGCTCCTCTCTTCAGTTTCATTGATTTTCAAAAGTATAATGGCGTGGCACCCATCTCTTGGAAATACGCCCTTCTGGTAGGGTGTGTCTGCACTTCTCTCAGTTTACGGATGCACCTCCTGGCAGTTTCTCTGGTGGTTTCTAGTGACTCAGCTCTCTGTCCGAGTCATACAGTCTGTATGGAACACAACTCAAAACAGAACCCTTTTGGAATATTAGAACAATGAAGTCTTTAAGTGCTCCTGGCCCTGGTAGGGGGTCATGTCCCCAGGGCTTCCTCCCTGGAGTCTCTGGTCTGTTCTGGCTCCAGCTGGGCCTCTTACCAGTTCAGATCCCCTTCTGAAGGTTTATCACTGTCCAATGGGAGGCCACTCCTCCAGTGGCTTATGGGGGGAGACAGCTCGGACCTGCCCATTACTCCGGGTCCCAGCGGCCCAGAGATGCTAAGAATAGCAGCCATGCAGTGCCATGTCCCTTTAACTAAACTGCTTTCTGTTTCCTGAGTCAGTTCCCTATGGCCCCAGCCTTCAGCAATGCTTCACCCTTACCCAGGGGCATTGCAGGAATTTAAATTGGACCATTTTTGGAGGGGCACATTCTGTGCCTCTACCCTGGCTGGAGGAGCTCTGTGCCCCCCCCCTTATGCATACCCTGCCCTTACCTCAGGGCTCTTCTATGTTCACACCCCTCAGCCAGCTAGGAGCTCTTTTTCGCTCCTCTGGTCCCTGCCAGCACTGAGCTGTCCATGGTGCTGCAATTCCCTTTGGTCAGGCAGCCAGGGGCACCAGCTGCACCCCTCTGGCTCCAGCAAGGAACTGACTTGGGTCTATTCTGCAGTTCCTTTTATGCTAGCCTGCAACCCTTTGATTGGTTAGTCCCTCACAATCTCCCCCTGATAGGCTCCCCCTGCAGCTTCTCTAGGTGACTTGGAGGACTTCTCTACTGCTTTTTTCCTGGGACAAGTGTGGCAGGATCCTGAGACCTCCAGCAGGGGGCCCCTGGGCCTAGTCTACCCTGTCATACACCTGCCCCCCTCAGACAAGATTGGGGTATTGGTTCTACTGCAAGTATTGTCCCTTGTTACCCAGTCTTTTTGCCCTGCTTTTCCAGACCTCTCTGTCTGGAGAGCTACTAGTAAAAGGGGATGGAACATAAGCCAAAATAGAGAAATTACAGGTTAAAGAGTATTTTGATTAATTAGATGTATTCAGAGGTACAGGGCCTGATGAAATTCATCCCACAGTGCATAGGGAACTACTGAAGTAGTCTTGGACCCGTTAGCAATCATTTTTGAGAATTCTTGGATCACAGGTCCAGTCCCAGAGGACTGGAGAAGGGTAAACATAGAACCTATCTTAAAAAAAAAAAAAAAGGGTGGGGGGGCTTAGGAAATTATAGACTGGTTAGCCTAACTTTGATACCTGGAAAGATGGTGGAACAAATTATTAAATAATCAGTTTGTAAGCATTTAGAGGATGGAAGGGGTTACAAGGAATACCTAGCATGGATTTGTCAAAAACAAACTATGCCAAACTGGGGGACCCAGAGCCGGGTGCATAACCGCAGACACCTAGCTTGTCTCATACAGGAAGTCAAGAGCCAATACAGGAAGTCAAGAGCCAATAGTCTGCCAACAGGGCTGGCTTCAAGTGTTGTGATCGGGAAAGTTCGTTAATATCAAAGGTATTGGGTCATGTTTTTAGAATGTCTACTGATTATAGAGAGTTGATGGTTTTCAGATTCTCTTTAGAACGTGGCAGTGATCTGAGATAAGCAACTAAGCATTAGAGGCTGAAGTTCTGGCCTCATTGAAATCTCCCGTTGACTTTATTGGTGCCAGGCTTTCACTCTTGGTGTGTATGTGCAGTTCAGCCAGGTGTGGAGGGCCCATGCAAAACCTTCAGCACTATTTATATGCACCGTTTCATAAGGCTGGAGCTGGTGGTGGACATGAGGCACTATAAAGGCTGCTGAGTGGGTAGAGGTTCTTGAATTACACAGATGCAGTGGCCCTAATACTCATGACACACACCTCTCCTTTGCTGACTAACATGGGTTGTTAAGTGCTAGGACCCTGCACAAAGGTGCTGGTATTTTTCCTGACTCACCTTCAGGTACTACTAGAGACAGGTGCAAAGGGGTCTAGTAGGGAGACACTACCCTTCTCCACCCAGTTAAACCCAGGAAGAAGCTTAGGCTGAGGTTTGTGTTCTGCTGTTCTTAAACACTAAAGGAAAATCCCAAGTAAGTAGGTGTGTATATGTGTGCATGCTCATATGTGTGCATTTGGACACTAAATCAGGCCTGCTAAATCTGCTCTCTTTCTGCTGCAGACCAGAGTTTTGCCCATTTCTACAGAGAAATTTGATCAATCTGTTTTTTCCTGATGCTACGAGCATGTTCAAGGCGCAGTACTGGCAAAGTTCATATGAAATCAGAGAAAGATTTTACATGCATGTGTTTCAAAATTGCCCTGACACAAAAATGTTCAAGGAGAGCTTCTTTTTCCCTCTTTTCTCAGAGTGCAGAAGATCCAAACCTGGATGCCTCTGGAATGGATTACTATCAGTGTGCTATTCATTGAGTCTCATGACTAAAATATTGTTCTCACATTTGTCTAACTGTATCTCCTGGCGTTTAAATTGGTTTTATTGTTAAAATGCTATTCTGGGCCATTTCAGCTTTTTCCGGCCTATTTTTGTTCTCTGTCCTACCTCAGAGCAGTGTGTTTTGTGTGGTTCTATTAATAAAATTGTTTTTAAGTGTCTGTAACAGTATCAGCTGTTTTTTGTAATAACTTTATTTATTAAAATGTCTTTCCGGGACATTTTGAAATATTTTTGTTCCGTGTGTCATCTTGGAACCAACCGAGTGTTCTGAGTGGTTCTATTTGAAAAGGTATTTATTGCCTGGAATGGGCACTTAAAGAATAGTTTGGAAGAGGTTTTCTGTGGTATAGAGTTACACACAAATGTTTTTCTGTTCTGAGTATCATTTTTGTACCTTGTGCTATCTGAGAACTGTGTGTTCTTGGTCCTTATTGTTGTTTAAAAAAAATGGTTTGGGTCCAGAATGGGTTAATGACAGTGTGCTCCTAACTTGTTCTTATGGCTAAAATATTGTCCTCAAGTCAAATAGTATGTGAATAAATTTAATCCCCTGAGGCACTTGGAACCGTGTGTTCTGGATCCTTATTAGTGCCAAAAAGTGGTTCTGGGCTGGAATGGGCTAATGACGCTGTGCTATTAATTGGTTCTCATTGCTAAAATATTATCCTCAACATAATATGCTATATGTATATGTGTGTGTGTATATATATATATTTTTGTCCCCTGTGCCACTTTGGAACCCCACTGTTCTGTGTCCTTTTTGGTGTTAAAAATGGTTAATAATAGTGTGTTGTTAATTGGTTCTCATTCTTAAAATATTGTTCTGATTGTCTCTACTAGTGTCCACTGTTTTTTGCCAGAATTGTATTTACTAAAACGTGTTCAGGTCATTCTGTCTTGTTCTGTCTTTTACACACTCCCAATAATCTAATGCATAAGAACATTAGAATGGCGAGACTGGCTCAGACCAATGATCTGTCTAGCCCAGTATCACACAGTCTGTCTCATGTGTTTTACCTGCCTTTAGTATGGCAAGTGTTTTGTCCTTTTTTGAAAAATGTTAAGTCCTTTTGCTTTTCACTTCATCCCCTTCTCCTGTCCATTCTGTTTCTCTCAGCTGGGAACAAAGAAAAGAGCCAATTCCATATGACCGACAAGCTCTCCATAGAGAGTTTGGGAATCTCCAGGGTAGTTCTTTGGTTTTCCTTAATTGCACATGAAAAAAGAATGGAAAATCAGCTAATGCCGCATCCAAATCCCTTTAAAGTCAAGGAGAAGAACCCCATTGGACTTCAGTGTGCTTTGGATCTGCCCCTTAGTTTCCTACCTTGAGTTAGTACCTCTCAAGCCAATATCTTCATGAGATCCAGGGAAATCTCCAAATTCCCAATCATGACTTTGAAATAACCAAATATTCCTTTGCAGACTATACAGTGAACACAGGGCACTGGCTCTGGAACTTGGGAAATGTACTTCATGCTGTATAGATGCCTGCATAGTAAGGACATAATCCTGAAGCTACGGTTACTTTCATACTAGCGTTCAAACTAAGTGATTTGTGAAGCAGAGTGAGGGTAAAGACCTTTGTATAGGGATCCAGGAAGAATCTTTATGCTATGAAAAGTTTTGGGGCCACATAATCAGAGCATGTAAATTGATGTAGCTCCACTGACGTCCATGGAGCTATGTTGATTTACACCAGCTGAAAATAGCTTAATGCTCAAAATATTTAGTTAAAATATGGACATGCACAAGCTCTTCAGTACTGACTCCTAAATATCTGTTTCAGGTCACAAGTAAAGATGGACTTTATCTCATCCTCTGGTAAGTCCTTTAATTGTTTTTTATGGAAGAAGGGTGCCAGGCCTCTGTGTGGCTGCTTCATAATGTCTAAACATTTTTGTTAGTCTGTATGCACCCTCTGGTGGGGTGAAGGTGATATATTCACAAAGTTCTCCATCCTGTTGAGGTCCCCATCACTGGAGCTGTGAGGCATGGGCAGTGGGGGAGGTCTGGCTGAATGCTCATTGAAGTTATTGGGAGTCTTTCCACTGACTTAGGTGGGCTTTTGAGCTTCCTAATGCTTTTGAGAGGCAATGTGGTCAAGTGTGTATTATGATGAGATGAACTAGAGAAAGATGGTCAGGTTTCAGGAGGGACTTAGTTTAGTGTGGCACCTCAGGGCTCAGGAAGGCAAGCTGGGCCCAAGCTGCTTACATATAAAGCTAGAAACTTCTCAAACAAGAGGTCGCCAGGATTTTTTAACATGGGCAAAACAATATGGTTCCCTAGCTTGTTTTCAGAAACAGCTGAACCATTTTGACTGAAATAAAAAATAAAAAGACCCTAGCATGGAAATTTTCAGCCCAAACTGCTAACGTTTGGCAAAATTATAACCCACTGAAAACAATGTTTTATAATGGAAAGCAATGGGTAACACTAGCCCCACCAATAATAAAGAACTGCAAATCTGATTCAGATCCAAATTTTTTTTATCAGAGATGAATTTGGTTCATTGTCCTTCTACTATATTTTCTAATAAAGTATCACGCTTATATTAAATAGAGATGCTGAGAGAGAGAGAGAGAGAGAGAATTGGGCTGCAAATCTGATTCAGATTGAGGTCCAAATTTCCCCAAAGTTCTGTAGTGATCAGATACAGGGTTCTGGTGTGGGCAAATCTGAATAAAATAAGAACAAGTGCTTCAATAATTTTTTCTGCCTTTATAAAAATGGTTGCAGTGTTGTAGCTGTGTTGATCCTAGCTGGGTGAGGAAATATCTTTTATTGGACCAGCTTCTGTTGGTGAGAGAGAGAAGTTTTCAAGCTCCACAGACCTCTTTGTCAGGTCACTATAAAAAAATCACTACAATAGCATTCCACAAGAATGACTGTTCTGTAATAACACTCTTCCAGGATGTAGTAACTAGGACCGTTGCTGGAGAATACCCTAGTATTTTCAATAAGCTTGCAAATGAAAGAGCTTAAATACAATGTCTAATATAGTAATAGTGATACCCTCACTCTTTTTCTGTTTTCAGGAGTCATCAGTAGAGTGTTGAAAATGAAATTTGTTGTCTTGTTCCTGACAGTGATCACTGGCTTCTTTATAACCAACTTTCTACTAAGTCACCAACCACACAAGCTACAAAATTATGTTTTTGTAAATTTTACTAGCATTGCTACTAAGTTAAAGGAAGGCTTACACTCAACAACCCCTATCTATCCTGTTCTGACAGAATATACACACCAGAACAGGAGCAGCGATGCCTCTGAGAAGTGCATGAGGAATAACTCCTATGATGCGCAGTTGGCCAGCGAGATGCATAACTTCCCCCAAATCCACCAAGACTTTTTCTTTTATGGACACTGCAAAGAATACCCTTATTTACTCATCACAGATAGATGCCAGACACAAGGAGATGTCTTTCTGCTGCTGGTGATCAAGACAGTAGCAGAGAACGTGGAGCGGCGTGCTGCAGTTAGGAGCACATGGGGGAAGGAGGGTGAGATTGAAGGCATGCAAGTTCGCAGGGTGTTCTTACTTGCTGAAAGCCAAACCACGATCCACTCCCAGAGAGTTGATACCCTGGTTGATGAAGAAAGCAAGGAACATGGTGACATCATCCAGTGGGGCTTTCAGGAGTCATTCTTCAACATCACGCTGAAGGAGCACTTGTTTTGGAGATGGTTCACTGAAGAATGCCACTCTGTGAGCTTTGTTCTGAAAGGTGATGATGATGTATTTATTAACGTGAAAAATATCATTCAGTTCCTGTCTGACTACAGCCCCGGTGAGATTCTCTATGTCGGAGATGTCTTTGTGAACACCTTCCCAGTACGAGATAAGTCCAGCAAGTATTTTGTACCTACTTTCCTATATGGGAACATGCCATATCCTCCGTACGCTGGGGGAGGGGGCTATTTGTTATCCAGGCGGTCGATCCATCTGCTATGGGCAGTATCGCAGAACATGGAACTCTTTCCAATAGACGATGTGTATGTTGGGATGTGTGCAGAGCTGGCTGGAATGAATGTGACTCATCACAGTGCATTTAAAACCTATGGAAACATTCCTTTCGAGCCATGTTTTTACAGAGACTTGATGCTGGTTCACAAGCTGTTACCCAATGAACTCTATTTAATGTGGAGCCTCTTGAAGCAAGGGAAACAAAAATGCAGCTAGTTTTATATCTTTCATGCTCCAGCTGCAGAGTGACTTATTTTTTAGAAGTCAGGATGCTAGATTCTTCTTTTATTGACATTGGAGTAAATCTGAAGTTAACTCCACTGAAGTCAACAGCAGGATTCTGGCTTTCACTTGGGTAAATGACAGTAGAGTTCAGGCTGGGATGCACAATATTGTTGAACTGAAACTTGTCTGAAATTTTAAGTGCTTGGAAGCGAAAGGCTGCTGACTCAATCCACGTGAATGTGGTTTAAAATATTTGATTTTTTGATTGTGTGTATGTGCTTGTAAAAAGGTACTGACTTGACAGCCCTGGAGAATGAAGTCCTCTGTTTATTGACAGAAAAGGTACAGCAAAGGCAGCCTGGGACAGAGTGGATAAGCCCCTCACTGGGAAACCAAAGGTTAATGGGCAGCTCTGGGCCCAGAAGGCCCTGCCAATCTGTGCTTCCTGGGCATGCTCGCAGTGGAGGCAGAACTCAAAAGGGAGGTGCTCAGCTCAGTCATGGTGGGCAGAGCTGCAGGAGCTCCACACCACAAGGACCAGACCCGGCTGCAGAGGTGCTGAAGGCCCCCATGGAGACCAGGAATGGGAAGCCATAAGTGAAGGGGATCACGGTCAGTGAGAACCCCCGCTGAGAGTCCCTAAGCCCAGCCCTGTTGTGACTTTGGAGGGTGCTATGACGTAGTAGGAAGTGAGCCATGGAGTAGGCGTGGGGGGAGACTGTCCCCCCAGCCACACATATGACCAGCTGGTCAGCGGGACCTGGGTTGGAATCTGGTGAAGCGGGGAGGGCCCGGGTTCCTGTACCGCCAGCTTTAGACTCTCTCCACTGGGCGTATGCCCACAGCCTCTCAGCACTGCCTGAAACTGCTGGACTCAGACACCAACTCCCTCACCCCCTCACACAGCCTCACCACACGGGCACATTGGTAAGACATTCCTCAGCTCGGCTCTGGAGGAGAGTCCTCCATATACAGTACATTTTGTGTCCAGAGTCCAGTCTAAGCAGAAATCAATCTTGACAAGTTGTCTTTGCTCAATCCCGTAACAGGTGCTGCATCCCTCCATAGAGGGTCCATTACGTATGCAGAAAATTCTGTTTCTGGGGTCCTTCCAAAATGCAGGCATGAACCATGCTCTTTGATACACAGAAATGAGCCCCTCTTTGAAAAACAAAAGACAGAGAAAGGCAGAGGAAAACAAGCAGAGCCTATAGCAATAACAAAATCCTCACAGTCCTTACATGATACTGGTACTCCATGTCCCTGACATACTAATGAATGAACCATACTCTTGGTCCAACATAATTTCCCCCACCCTATATAATCTTTTTCCAATTCCCATCATACCATGAGCTAAAACACACTCCAACATCTTAGGCTATGTCTACACTAGAGAGCTTACAGTGGCGCCGCTGGGAGATCTCGTGCATCTGCTCTATGTCGATGGGAGAGGGCTCTTCCACTGACATAATTAAACCAACCTGGACAAGCAGCTGTAGGTATGTTGGTGGGAGAAGCCGACATAAGTGGCAGCTTACGTTGCTCAGGGCGTGGTGTTTTTCACACCCCTGAGCGACATCTGCTGATACAGCCCATTTGGTCTGTCCCTTCCTCCCTTCCTCCCAGCATATTTTTGCAAGGATGGGAACTGTCCAAAGAGGTATTCCGGGAGCTGAATTGACTACTCGTCAGACTTCTCCATCCTTGCCATGGCTTCTCTTCCTCTATAGCAGTGCTCACCAATCTCTCTGCTGATGGCACTGGCCCCAGACTGGAATCATACTCTGAGTAAGACCCTGTTGGTTACTCAGGACCTGCTGCATCCTTTGCAGGTAAAAATGCAAATTCAAGATCCTAAAAAACATCTCCGAGTGTAATCTGGTGTCCTGAATCATTGACACATCCCAGTGCTGCAAGTCTTTAAGAGTGCCATTTTCCACACTCATGTCCTTGGTGGTCTAATGCTATTCATATTCCCATCAGAGAGGCTGGGTCCCCTGCCCTTTACATCCCCACAGGTCGTGGGATCCCCCCCAACCCATCAGACGATGCCATCAGAAGTGCTCAAAGGATGTCTGATAGCCCTCCACTCTAACGCTTCAGCCCTGCTCACTCAGCAACCATCTGGCTCCTCAGCTGGCCTTCTGAAGGGGTCAGGGCCTACCCTATCTCGGTTCCACAATGGGGAAATGAGGCAGCTCAGGTTCACCTGGGAGTAGTTAACTCACTGAGTAACCGGGAGGTGGTTAATTGGGTAGGGAAGGAGAGGCTAGGGGAACTGGGATTATTTAGTCTACAGAAAAGAAGAGGTAGGAGGATTTGATAGCCACCTTCAACTGCCTGAAGGGGAGTTCCAGGAAGGATGGAGCTAGGCTGTTCTCAATGGTGGCAGATGAAAGAACGAGGAGCAATGGTCTCAAGTTGCAGTGGGGGAGGTCTAAGTTGGATATTAGGAAAAACCTTTTCCTTAGGAGGGTGGTGAAGCACTGGAATGGGTTACCTAGGGAGGTGGTGGAATCTCCATCCTTAGAGGTTTTTAAGATGCAGCTTGACAAAGCCCAGGCTGGGATGATTTAGTTGGGGTTGGTCCTGCTTTGGGCAGCGGGTTGGACGAGATGACCTCCTGAGGCCCTTCCAACCCTAATCATCTTTCATTCTGTGGAAGCACCTATGGTGCATGATAACGTGATATAATTGAAATTGGATGGCAGGCCTGATAAAATGCAAGGCCTGGCAAAATATAAAGAATTGAACAAATTACATAGGGAGCTTACAACAGAGCGACATTGCATAGGGGACTTACAACAGACCAATGACTGAGCTAAACCAGTTGAGCAAGATGGAATCACAGAAATATGCTCAACCACAGAAATGCACTCACCTGCAGTCCATCTGCTGGAAGTGAGCACCCACAGAACACTGGATGCGCTTAGGCAGACTTCTTCAAGACAGCTAAACCATGTGAAATTGTTCACCCACAGAGTGTCGGAAAAGTAAATAAATACTCAAGAGCAGACAGGTTCAGTGGACTGCAGCTCAGCTCAAGAGGAGGGTGTCTACTCTTGAGTCTCTCGAGAGGACACCAGCCCTAAGAAGCTTGCGAGCTCCAGATCCCAGCGACCACCTGTCGAGGATGAGGGTTTTGAAGCAAGGATCCAGACCAGAGGCTGAGGCAAAGTCTGGCTGTGAGTATAGCATCCGGATAGTTCAGGAGTCTGTGGACTGAGGGAATTGGGGGGCTTTAATTGAGATCTGCGAAGCACGTCTCCCCTAAGCAATTGCTAGAGTGCTTATAAGGATCAAGCATAAGTTGTGTATAAGTTAAAAGACTTGTCCCGGCGCCCATCTGTCAAGGATAAGGGTGATCAATAGAGAAGTTTCCATAAATAGTACTGATTAGTGTAAGTGTTAATTGTCAAATTGTTTGATTGTAAGAAGTATTGTTAATTGTCTTGTTTGTTTGTGTTATTGTCAATAAAGCTATTCATTGAGTCAACCAGGGGTGTTCTTTCCCATCAGTCTCAGAATCCTCGTAAAAGAACCCGGGTGTCTTGCTACCCGTCTAATTCAGCTTTTTCCCTACTAAGTTTTCATAGCAGCAAGGATAAGAGGATAAGGACCTCAGTCAGAGGGGGAACCTGTGACAGGTTTCCTGGGTGCAACCTGGACTCTGGACTGCTGATCCGTCTTTCCCACCAACCTGGGCTTCCTCTCACACTGTGATGTTGTTGGCTTGCCCACGTCCTGGGGTCGCAGCCGGGTGGCTGCCTCCTGTGCCCCTCAAGCCTGATGGCAGCCTCCTACACCTTGGCTCACACCTCAGAGCCTGAAGGTAGCCACCCTGTCCCAAGCTCAGCAGTTTATCCGGCCCTGGCTTCAGTCAGGTGCTGGGCTCCAGCTGCCCGCATACTTGTCAGTTTCAGGCCTGACCCTAGTTCATTATCCAGGCCGCCCTTCCCTCAACGTGGAGAGGACTAGCCTTTGTAAACTGAGCAGAGATTTTCCAAGCACTTCAATCAAAACGCACTCTTTTAGGTAAAATATGAAACAGATTTATTAACTACAGAAAGGTAGATTTTAAGTAGCAAGCCTAGGGCTCAGAGTTGGTTACTTAACAAAAATAAATTCTCAGTGTAAGTTCTACAAACTAAACAGTATTTGAATCAAGCAGTGTCTCACCCTGACAGATGATACAAGCAGGTTACAGATCTTCAAAACGCAGGCTGGAACTCTCCTCCATCCCAGGACCACCCTTCCTTAGTCCAAAGTCTTTGTCCTCCAGACGTTTCTTCCAGGTGTTGAATTGAGGGGGAGAAAGGCCAACTGATGATGTCACTTTTCTTCTTTTGTGGTTTCTTCCAGCTTCCTGGAAAGATCTTTTGCTATGACGTGGGGGTCTGCTCCCATTCGTCAGGCAGTGTTCTTTGTCTATGTGAAAAGTTCTTGAGGGGTAGCCATGTTAGTCTATATCCAGCAAAAAAAACGAGAGTCCTGTAGCACCTTAAAGACTAACAAATTTCTGTGGGCATAAGCTTTTGTGTTTGCAGCCCATTGTTTTTGTCTATGTGCTCTCTCTGAGAAGTCTTTGTTGTATACAGTTCCTGGGAGAGTGGATTCTCTTTAATGAGTCATTAGCACATCTGACTTTCATTGTTGTACCCGAAAGGCTGGTTGTGCGTGTTCCCAACCTCACAACATATTTCAGTGACACACACATAGCAAAGCTTCATAACGTCACATACAATGAGATCACATACAGTCCAACTGGATCTTAATGTTTAAGAGATCAAGACTTTTAAAATGAAACCTCACACGACGTACTTTGTACAAAACATAAATTATATGACAGTGGTAAAAGGGGGGAAGGAGTGCCACGGTGCTGCGTTGAGCTACAGCGTGCCACAGAACCCTCGAGGCGAAAGGAAACGGTTACAGAGGCAGAGGGATTGCAGCGAGAGGATCCCTCCAGTGGGCTGGTGAAAAGCTGCCTGACCAGCCAACACTCCACAGAAGGAGAAGCACGGCAAGAGGATAGGGAAGCCTACAGAGAAGAAGAAGTTAGCAGTAACGCAGGGAACAGCAAAGGACTGAGAAGGATTAGTTCTGGCTGCTTCAACCTGGGCCCTGAGTCGGAACCCAGCGGTGTGGACAGGGTTAGGGTTCTGAGGTACTTCAACCAAGGATCTTGGAGACAAAGGCTTTAATCCTAGTAGATGTAGGGCTGCCAAGCCGCACTTAGGGTGACCAAATGTCACAGTTTTATAGGGACAGTACTGATATTCGGGGCTTTTTCTTATATAGGCACCTATTACCCCCCATTCCCTGTCCCGATTTTTCACACTTGATATCTGGTCACCGTACCCCCACCAGAGCCATGGGACTTCTGACTCGCTAGTACCCTGAAGGGGGCAGAGGCTGTTAAGAACTGGGCCAGAAGGCTGGGTCAGAACAAGGACTTGACACACTCAGAATTGAGTGTGGTGGCATGAGGGGGATGGAGTCAGGTTGGTTTAGGTCTCCATCTTGCTGCAAAGGGGCACGAACAGACAAAGGCCCCCATATTACACACTGTAATTGCAAAACAGGAAGGGTCAGATTGTGCCCGGTCCTTGCGTAGGTGCACAAGGTGGTGGTACAGCACAAGAAGCCCTGGCCAGCAGAGATCTTCATAACTCCCTAGCTAGTAAGCAGGCCCTTCCTGTAGCAGCTCCTGTCTGCATTCCAAAGTGAAGTGGTTTATTTTTCAGTTCATCCAAGCTCTTGTGTGCTCTGCTCCCTCCTGTAGCTAGTTACTGGTAAAAACCCAAATCATACTGCTGTGTTGACAATATATTTAAAAATGTGAGGAAAAAGTGATTTGTCTATTGCAAAATTGTTTCCATTTATTGCTTCCCCAGGGTATGGTTCCTACAGCAAGTAGAGGTCAGGAAGTGGTTGGGGAAGGAGGTGGTTTGTGTGGTTTTGGCAGGTGCCCTCAGAGATCCAGCTCACCTCAGGAACCACCCCATAGAACTCACACGTCAATGCACAATAGGCACGTTGGGCTGGAGCCTTGGGTGTCAATTAGCATAGCCATCCCGGTAATGCAGATCATGCTTTTCCTGTACATTTTTACTGAGAAATTCTAATTTCTTAGAATGATAAAATATTAGAGTTGGAAGGGACCTCAGGAGGTCATCTAGTCCAACCCCCTGCCCAAAGCAGGACTATCCTCAGCTAAATCATCCTGGTGAGGGTTTTGTCAAGCCTCAGCTTAAAAACCTCTAAAGATGGAGACGCCACCACCTCCCGAGGTAACCCATTCCAATGCTTCACCACCCTCCTAGTGAAAAACTTTTTCCTAATGTCCAACCTAGACCTCCCCCACTGCAACTTGAGACCATTGCTCCTTGTTCTGTCATCTGCCACCACTGAAAACAGCCTAGCTCTATCCTCCCTGGAACTCCCTTTCAGGTAGTTAAAGGCTGCTATCAAATCCCCCTCATTCTTCTCTTCTGCAGACTAAACAGGCCTAATTCTTTCAGCCTCTCCTCATAAGTCTTGTGCTCCAGCCCCCTAATCATTTTTGTTGCCCTCTGCTGGACTCTTTCCAACTTGTCCACATCCTTTTTGTAGTGGGGGGCCCAAAACTGGACACAATACTCCAAATGTGGCCTCACCAATGCCGAATAGAGGGGAATAATCATTTCCCACAATCTGCTGGCAATGCTCTTACTAATGCAGCCCAATATGCCATTAGCCTTCTTGGCAACCAGGGCACACTGCTGACTCATATCCAGCTTCTTATCCACTGTAACCCCCAGATCCTTTTCTGCAGAACTGCTGCCTAGCTCGTCGGTCCCCAGTCTGTAGCTGTACATGGGATCTTCCATCCTAAGTGCAGGACTCTGAACTTGTCCTTATTGAACCTCATCAGATTTCTTTTGGCCCAATCCTCCAATTTGTTTAGGTCCTTCTGTATCCTATCCCTCCCTTCCTGGGTAGCTACCACTCCCCTTAGCTTAGTGTCATCTGCAAACTTGCTGAGGGTGCAATCTACCCCCTCTTCCAGATCATTAATGAAGATATTGAACAAAACCGGCCCCAGGACCGACCCCTGGGGCACTCCACTTGTGACCGGCTGTCAGCTAGACATGGAGCCATTGATCACTACTCGTTGAGCCCTTTGCTCTAGCCAATTCTCTATCTATTTTGTAGTCCATTCATCCAACCCATACTTTTTTAACTTGCTGATAAGAATACTGTGGGAGACCGTATCAAAAGCTTTGCTAAAGTGAAGGTATATCACGTCCACCGCTTTCCCCTCATCCACAGAACCAGTCACCTCTTCATAGAAAGCAATCAGGTTGGTCAGGCACAACTTTCCCTTGGTGAATCCATGTTGATTACTCCTGATCACCTGCCTCTCTTTTAAGTGCCTTAAAATGGATTCCTTGAGGACCTGCTCCATGATTTTTCCAGGGATTAAGGTCAGGCTGACCGGCCTATAGTTCTCTGGATCCTCTTTCTTCCCTTTCTTGAAGATGGGCACTATATTTGCCTTTTTCCAGTCATCTGGGACCTCCCCATTCTGTGCCGCCCAGTGCAGTAGTCTGGGAGCAGACCTTGTCTGTGAAGACAGAGGCAAAAAAGGCATTGAGTACCTCAGCTTTCTCCACATCCTCTGTCACTAGGTTGCCTCCCCCATTCTGTAAGGGGCCCACACTTTCCTTAATCTTCCTCTTGGTGTGTTAGTTTTACAACTAGCTATAATGATTAACTACATAGCTGTATTTCTCATACCTAGATCCCTTGGGCATGGTGTAAAAGATTCATTGTCTAAAGGCGGTTCATTCAGGGAAAAACTCCCACTAGGTTCAGAGGGCTCTGGACCAGGCCTTCAGAGGAAGTTTGATAGAGCTAGGAAAAGTTGTGTTACTTTTGATCACTTCTTGATTTGCTTTCTCCCTCACAACATTTTGTCACTGCTCTCTTAGGGCACTTAGCTAACCTGTCTCTCTAGGTCAGACACTAGACTAGGATCACGGAATCTCATTTTGGTTCTTGACCCTACCAAAGATTTTCCATGTGACTTTGGGCCAGCCACTTAGGGTATGTCTACACTGCAAAGAAAACCAAGAAAACCTAGCAGCAAAAAGTCTCAAAGCCCAGTTCTACAGATCTGGGCTAGCAGGGCTCTTAGTGCTAAAAATAGCAACATACTTAAGCCAGCCATAAATCCAAACCCACAGAAGCAAAAACTATTTATTATTAGAAGGAAGAGTGGTCTGAGCCGAGGAGTCTGGAATTTCTGAATTTGAGCCCTGTCTTGGATACTCAGGGACCCCCAAATGAAGACAATAGCAGTTGTCCACTTGTGTCACAGGGTGCTCCACTCATCCCTGGGCTGGTGCCTCCTGCCGGTCATTCTGGGGATTAGCTCTTGAGGCCAATGTCCTTGTCACTCTGACTCTTGTCTGCAGCTCCTCTCTTGGTCCAGGAACCGTAGCATCCTCTATGATTTAGCTCTGTTTAGGTCACTCAGTGTTCTCCCTTCCGTGTTCAGTCCATTCATTGCTCCAGTGCCACTCACGCAGTGGCCGGTAGGGGAATCTAGGCCCACCCACTTCTCTGGATTCCACTCCAGGGAACCTCAGCTCAGCAGGTCTGGACTTCCTCTCATTGCTCCTTCCCTGGACTGCTTCCTACTCTCTGGTTCCCCTTCTCTCTCTGGATACCAGCTCCAGGAACCATATTCCCAGGGAGTGATTACCCTTTTTTAGCAGGCCTAGTCTGTAGTTTGCTATCTGGCTTTCTAGGCCCTTCCTATTCCTGCACAGGTGAGCCTCTCTCCAATCAGCTGCCTCCGGCCTAAAGCTCCCTTTTGTAACCTAATTAGCTGATTGGGCCCACCGGGTCCAACCCAGCTGTTGCAGGACTAGTGCAGGGAGCTCACCCTGTCACAACCTCTCAACCTCTGTGAGAGTAAATCAGCTGTCTGCAGAAGTCTGAACAAGCCATTTGGATACTTGGAAAACAAGGTTTCTTTTTCAGGAGCTGTAGGGACCTCCAGCAGCCTGGTGGTACATAAACTTGTATTGAGCCCAGCTGTTATAATCTCATGTATATACAAACTGTAATGTAGGCTGGCAAAATAGAAAGGAGAACTAGGTGGAAGGATGTTGAATGAATGTTATAGAAATGTTAGTTGGCTGATTCAGACGTTATGTATGTGCTTGGATTCTGAAGCCCTATTTATGGTTGGGAAATTTTCTGTAAACGTCTCTACGAGTTTTAAAAGCAGTTCAACCAAAAAGGTTTTAAAAATAGGTCTGACCACCACAGCCCTTTCTATGGTAAATCAGTGTGAAATGCATTGTAAATTTCCCTAGTATAAACGAAGTATTAAAAATCCAGTGAGGAGACAATTTCAGAGAATCAGGAAAGTAGCTCTGATACAGTGCTTTCAAATTCCCATTAGACTGCATGCAAAAAGTCAACGACATGTTTTGCAAACAGGTCTGTTATTCCACAAGCATAATACAATAGTAAAATTATTGTTAATGGTAAAAAAAAAATACAACCCTAAGTATCTTAAAAATATATCCTAGAGAGCTTTGGACTTCTTACAGCACTGATTAAAACTGTCATCTGTAACCATCTGTCTTGTAGTCTCTTGCTCTTACAGATTACTTATTTTAAAAAAAAATCCTTTTGTGGACCCTGCTCCCGTGATGGGATCCCTGTAGACAATCCCCTGTCTGCTCTGCACGTGGGCTTGGCTTTGTCTGTACAGATGTCAGGTCTAAGATTCCATCTTGAAAGCAACTTGACCCTTTTATTTTTACTCACTACCCCTCAAAGTGTGTAAACATATTTCTATTCTTGGACAAGCAAGAGCAATATGTTTTCTTGATTTATTTCATCGCGTATGATTGTGTGTCTTGGTTCAGTGTCTTGTTACAGATACAATTTTTAATATTAGCAAATAACTTCAATAAAAGATGTTAGTTTTATTGTAGGCTTAGCCTGCATGTTTTAATTCGCCTTTTTGCTTTGGTTACCAATATACATTGTGTCTGAGTGGCTGTTTGTATTTGATATGGTGACAGCTCAAATCAGTTTTGGGGAAAAAACAGAGTTTTGGACACTGAATTGTTGTTGACTAATAGAGTTATAATAGATATCTACTCCCTATTTGATACATTTACACTAAGGAGAATTAAACATGCATATCAAGCGAGATATGATCAATTCAGCAGCTTGATCAGACAGGACACTTCCCTTCTGCCATTGGACAGTTCCCCATACCTACAACATCACCTTATAGAGTGGGGCATCAGGTTACGCAAGATATTGTAACAAATCTAAGGCTACCTGGGACTTCATAGTTCTTGCTATGCTTTGCAGCATGACTGCTCAGAAGCTTAGGATGACAGCAGAAAGACAACCCAGATCCTCTTGTTTCAGAAGCACAACCCCCCACGGTAATGTTTAGTGAGGAATGCAGACGACTGGTTGGTTGCGGAGTAGTCAGAGATCTGTTATCAATGGCATGAAAACTCCGCTCAGCATGAATCTGCTTAGGCTTCTGGAAGTATCAACTTCAGGTTGGCATGCTCAGAGGAACCTTAACACAGGTATCTGCATTGCAACACGATTCCTACTCTTCTTTGCACAAAAGGAGAATCTCCATTAGCTGTTGGCAATATTGGACCTATGATGCACAACTGAGCAGTTCTGAGAGTGTCCAGAAGATGGCAGTGGTGTATACACACATTCTGTCTCTCTCCCCAGCTCATTATATATGACCATAGTTAGACAAAGCTTATCCTCAAGTGGCTGGGGTTCACTTTGAGGAATTAACTACGTCATCTCTCTGTGCCTTTGTTTCCCTCAAGGGAACAGGGAGGCTAACTTCATGAGTGTTTATAAAGCACTTTGAGACCCCAGGATGAAATGGGCTCAGATACCAACATGATGGGCATGGTGAAGTTACCAGGAACTTTAGAAGTGCAAAGTCTCATCAAAGAACCGTAAGATGCTAAATAGCAATATTTAGCTGATCGAGAGCCCAGGGCCAGATTCTTCATCTCTGCTACAGCCACGAGGATGTGTGGAGCAACCCTGGTAGGTCCAGTGACGTTGTTCTGGATTTACAGTGGCTGGGTTTGTAAAGGGAGCACTCAATGCAGCAAAAATAAGGCTACTCACGGGACTGCGGGCTAGGAACTTGCTGCTTTATTAAATGCATGCTGCACAATGCAGCTGGAGGAAACTAAACAATGGGGGGGAGGGATGGAGCATGGCTCCACGCCCTGATGCTTTGAGGAACCCAATTAACCCCTCGATGACCACTTTCCTACAGTTGCTGTAAGGAAGAGCAGAAACGGGTCCCCATTTTGCAATTTATTTGAACTCCCTGGTAATATTCTTCTCCTTTCATGCTCTCTGGGCCCAATTCATCCATCCAATTCAGTGGGGAGGAACTGAGTGAATTTAGTCCTCTGGCATGTTATCATTAAACACCCAAGGGAATAGTTGTCAATGTGTCAAGTCAGCTGCTGAAAGAGATGCCAAGTTTCTGCAGTCCTTCCAGCATATTCCCCATGCTTCTGTGAGCCACTCGGCTGGCATTTGAAAAGCGACTTTTTCACGCCAGTCTCCTCCAGCAGCACTCAGGGCGCCTTTTGGTCATGTGTTTGACTACAGCTCTCTCTCCCCTACTGTAAATCTCACTGAGGATAATAAAGAAAGCAGCATTGTTTCCTTTCTGAAAGAGACCAGATGACAGCGCAAGGGACCGCAAAGACACACACCAGCCCACCACTTACCACTGTCTCAGCTGTTGGCTCCTGACGGACAGAGGCATGTGGTTTCTAAAAATACCCTCTTAAAGAAAGTCCATGCTCTTTCCAGTGGGAAAGGGTTAGTCAAACTCTGGGGCTATAACATACACAAATGCTTTCAGCGTGGGGAAACAATTCCAGCACATTTTTCAGATGGGCTTATCCTAATGCAGCAAACAGTGCTGGTCACGTGGGATTACCTCTTTGATTTCCAGGCTTGGAACGATATTAAGTAAAAAGCTACCCCCCCCCACGTGGAAAATGGTGCAGCCTTGTATAGGTGGGTGTGATGGGGACCATCTATTTCTAGGATTGGTCCTGTGGCAACCCAAAGGTGCTGAAAAAGCATGAGTGACAAGGGTCCTGGCTCACTGTGAGACACTGTGTTGCAAGCCCAGTTCTTCTGACATGACACAAGGGGAAATGGAGATGGTGGAAGTGTTCACTTCGGAAGGCAAAGGCAGGGGGTTGAAGGCAACCAAGGAATCCTGGGCTGGGGACGTCATCTTTGCGGAGCCAGCCTACGCTGCCGTGGTTTTTGACAGGTAAGTGAGATGTTATTACTCAGCAAAAACCAATCTCTGCTACGTGTGAAGCCCAATCTGGCTGCGGTCGGTGAAGGTTTCATAGCGTCTGGATAGCATCAAGAAAGGCTGAGGACTGCAGTCAGCAGCGCTTCCCTGTGAATCGTTCTGTGGAGATGCAGCTCACGGCGGCTGTCCTCTTGCTAGGATGGGATAATCAGTCTGTTTGCCTGTTTTAAATACAGGGCAACTTGCTTCCGGGCCATGATCTTGGATGGTGCTCGGCACCTTCAGCTTCCATTGAGTTCAGCGGGAGTTGAGGGGCTCTTGCCTCTCAAGATTGGGCCCCAGCCAATGATTCACATGGAGTTCAGCGTGCAGACTGTGATTCCAGTTACAATGAACCTCGAATTGACTTTGCTATAGGAGGCTTCCACTATACACTGTGGGATATGGGTAGAATATGCCATTATGCTTTATTTTCACCTATAACCTCCTTGACTGTAGACAGAAAGAGGACACTAATGCTGAAAGTCAGTAGGTCCTTAACACGTTCATGCCACTGACAGTTTGTAATAGCTTGAGATTCTTTCATCTTTTGCCCTTTTATAACCTATTGTCCCCAAACAATTGGCCTAATATATAGAACTCGGCAGCAAGCTGCTTTGAAATGGATTTATGCTTGTCAGTGAATGAATTAACGGGCTGGGGTCACGCAGTCGTCTTTGAGAGGAGAAATCAGATTTCTGTAACTGTCCTGTGATATTGACGAAGCCTGAAAGTGAATCCTGATTAAGATTCATTTTCCAGGTATGTTACTTATCGTGAGCTTCTTATATTTACATGAATAATATTTGGTCAGCTTCTCTTGCAGATGTGGATGGTGAGGGCTAGGTCCACAAAGGGATTTAGGAACCTATCTGCCATGTTCGGCACCTAAATCCACAATTTAGAACCTCAAAATCCGTGCTCAGATGCTGCCTCCCCCCCATAGGCACCAAAGTTACCTAGGCGCTTGTTTCTGCTGGTAAAGTCCCCTAGGCACCTACATTCCAGCCAGTGGCCATGCGCAAAGCTTCCTGAGTCCTGGTGTCACATGCCTATCTTGTGCCTAAGCCCCAGTGGGATCCTCAATCTAAGCATTTCCCCTGCCTATGTTGCCCGGGGGGCCTGATCTGGTGAGTATTTTCAGATGTGGCCTAACAGCACAGATACCAGATCCGGCCCATCACAAAGCACAGATGGGGGTTATGTAAATACCCGATGGGCCAGGGGTTTGGGTAGTTGGCAGAGATATGGGATACCTAGGTTCAAATCCCCTTTGCAGGGACTTGTGCCCATGTCTCTACGTCCCAGGTGAGTGCCCTAACCATCAGGCTAAAGGACATTCTGGCATGGGGGTCTCAGTCTCTCTTGATGAAGCTGTTCCACTTGGTATGAAATACTTAAATACTCAACAGGGCATGGACTGGAAGCTGGGTCTCCCAGGGGAGTGCCCTAAACACTGGCCAACAGAGTCATTCTCACTCTTTCTCTGGCCCAATGAATATGGGACAATAGTGTCGCTCTGGATTTGACATCAGTGAAATCAGTCCACATTTTATAATGGTGAAACTGGGAGCAGCATTTGGCCCAGAGTTCTTAAATGTGAAACTAATCTTCGGCTGCCCTTTTTCATTCTGCACTTAGTAAAAATCTAAACGTCCCTTAAGTGCATTGCAAAAAAGATTGGGATTGAATTTTGCTAAGCACTGCCACTTATTTCAGTGAGGGCTCTGCACATGATGGGATCCACCTATTAAAGCCTCCTGTGAAGGAATGGTTCTTTTTAATGAGGTTGAGGGTGGTAGCTAACTTTTCATTGTGCTTCTTTACTCCCGTCATCTGGCATATTTTAAGTCGCTCACATTACGTGAATTTGCTTGGCAGCTCCTTGTAACCTGGCTATATCAGAAAATTCGGTAATGAATGGAAAGAGTAGAAAACAAATGTGTGGAGTTGTTTGTCTTTGCATCTTTTCACTCCCTCTTTCCCCACCATTGCAGCATCAGTACGAGACCATGTCTGTAAATCTGTAACAATGGCAACATACATGTAGGCCCAGCTCCACAAAAGGATTTAGGTGCTAGCTCCTTGAGAGGGGTAGGGCTGAGGCATCTCCATGGCATCTACTATTGGTTAGTGTAGTTGGTTTCCTGCTCAGCATGCTGGTTTTTGTGGATTTCATTCTTAGACACCGATCTCTTTCCATTCATTGTATGGAGAGCCTGGGTGCTAGCTCGGATCCGTGGATTCTACTGGGTGGCAAGACGTTTAAAAGTTAAATGCTGCAACACTTAGCATTGCAATACATAATTCCATGGTGGATTTGGTCCCTAGTTTTTATTTTGCATTTTAACATGCCATTGCAAGGACTGCTGTTTTAAAATGTAACTGCAAATACCAAAGTAATCTGTACTTGAATTGCGCCTAACTACCACAATGGGTAGTGCTATATAGATCCCCAAAATAGATTCGATTGACAGACTGTGGGCCCAGTGCCGCTGCAAGTAGGCCAGGTTTTGCCTTCCCTTACACTGGCCTTGATCCAGAGCCCATCAAAGTCAATAAAGTCTTTGCACTGACTTCCGTGGGCTTTGGACCAGGCCCACTGAGTAACTTACTCTGCAGTTAGTCCCACTGATTCAAGGGATCTAACTGTGAAACAGGTAGTACTCACTAAGAGTAGGGAGTGACAGTGCCTGGCCCATTGAACTCTGTGGAAAAACAAAAGCAAGATCAGGACTAAGAGGTGCTTTTATAGTGATTTATTCTTAAGCATGGTCATTTGATGCCACTTAATCCTCCAGCCAAAGGTGAACTAGGCTGGGCCCCAAGGGCCCTATAATGAATTTTTTTTTTAAAAAAATGAGCAGCAGGCTAATTAAAATACCACCCCAAGAGTGTATTGTCTCAGGCAGAGACAGCAGTGCGGATTGCACAGAATGTTCTACCATATCTTCAAACTAAAATGGTTTATTTAGTTAGGTTGGTTGTTTTTTTAAATCTGTGCATAATAAATAGACACTGTCCACTGAGGCCAGTCTTTAAGATTATAGCTGCCTGGCAGACTCATCTAGAAATGGATCATGATAACTACACACTCTTCTTGGAGAACTGTTCTCAGGAGCCAGCTATGCGCATGTTAAAGGTATAGACCTTCAGCTGGATCTTTGCATGCAGGCCCTTATCTGTATGATATGCCCCTTTGACCACATTGGAACTGCTCCACTTTACGCCACCTGAGGCAATCCCTAGCTATACGCTGGTATATTTATAGTCACACTCAGGGGGCAGCTGTTTCAAAGTCTTTCGGGTTCTGAAATAACATAGTTTTTAAAAAATCAGTTCTATAAATAATTCCAACACTCCTTTCCAAAAAAGGACCACTACAAAAATACGGCCTGCAGCATGGGACTAGAGCTTGCATTTTCAATGGGATGGTTTTCCTAACCTAATAGAACCTTTTCCATCCCTAACTTCTAACAGCACAACAATCCTTCTAGTCTGGTCGTTTTGTTTCTAAAAGTATTTCCTTCTGCCTAGGTGTGATGCACCTACCTGTGCTATATTATAGCAAAAAACATTTCTTCCTAATCCCTTCTTATCTGTATTACAGTACTGCCTAGAAGTCCCAGCTGAGCTCATGGCCCCATTGTGAGGGGATGGGCATACGCATAGTAAGACATACTACTTCGCTGCTCCAAAGAGTTTACAGTCTAAATCAGTGGTCCCCAAACTTTTCCTCTCATGCCTCCTCTTACCAGTAATAGAATGGGTCCATGCCCCCTGGGCTGGAAGCAGAGTCACAGCAGGGTTGGGGTCCGTGGCAGAGGCAGGGAGTGGAACAAAGACCAGGAGCTGAGAGCGGAGGCCGGCAGTCGAGTTGGGACCAGGTGCAGGGCCATAGCTGTGGGCTGGGAGTGGAGCTGGGGCTGCAACTGTGGCCAGCGGCTAGAGCCAGGAGTGGGGCCGGCGCAGAGCTGAGGGCAGAGCGGGACTGGGTGGTGCTCCCTCTCTTCCTCCTGGTGAGGGCTGGCCTACCAGGGCCCACCGTGACCTCTTGGATGTTCCTCCATGGCCTGCCTCACAGTTTGGGGACCACGGATCTAAATAGACCTGGCAAGACAAAGGAAGTAGTGCTACCCCCATTTTACAGAGGGGAAGCTGAGCCAAGCCACTGAATACTTGCCCATGGTCACACAGCAAGTCTGTAGAAGAGCTGAGAAACTCCTGTCTAGTCCAGTAGCTTGACAACAAGACCATCCTGTAGCATGACGATGGCCCTTTCACTTTTATCCTCCTCGTGCCACTGACATGAATCTTATTGTGTTACAGGGTTTGCCTCAGTAATTACCCCTAGCAATGAGTTCCGCACACTGCATTAAAAAGAATCCTTTTAATCCATTGAAAATGTATTGCCTTTTAATTTAACCAAGATCCCTCTTGGGAGTGGGTATTTTTCACCATGAGAAAATATGTATGTTTCACATATGCAAGCAGCTCATTGCATCATGTCAAAGAGCTACAGCTTCGTCTTCTTTCTAGATATCACTTGTTTAATGTGAGATCATGGGATTTAAATTACCAGTGCATCCGATTTTAAACTGAAAACTACAGTGCAAGCTTATTTTCCAGCAAAACATCTTGGTCAGGAAGAGAGATTTTTCCCTCCCTAGATGCAGCAAGTTGACTCATCTTGCAGAGACGCTTAGTGCTGGGACATCCTGACACCAGGCAACCAGGAGATAAATTATAGAGATCATCCAAGATCACTTCTCTGTGACTGCAGAGGGAGTGGAAGACATGGTGGGGTCTCAGTTCTTCCCATCTTCATCCCTTCTCCATGATGCTTCATGATGCTTAATAATTAATACTTGCCTTTTTTATAACATTTCTTCCTCAAAACATTTTGGGAAAAGGACTACTGAAATGCAGACACCACTGAGATGGAGGGTGACACCTAACCAATGGTGACACCACACCACTTTGGTTTTACTGTGAGATAAACTTCTCCAAGATCAACCTCAGGCAGGTCTATGGATTTTACAGAATGCACTGGGGCCATTTCTGCAGTCTTAGAGAAATCTGCAGACACTGCTCAAGATACAGGCAGCTGCTGAGAGCAACAGATGTGGTCCAACCCTCCCTCCATCATGAAGGAGGGGTGGCCAGGCCAAACCTGAATGGTGCTGCAACCCTAAGCGCCAGGCCACAATGACACTCACTCAGATTTGACCCAGGCATGTGGGTGCAGTGATGCCCCCTGCTGGCCAGGAGCCCGGGCAGAAGCTGGATTGGATGGCGGGGGCAAAACTTCACTGCCCCTGACTGACTGGCTGGGGGAGCCACAAGGGAGGGGGATGCCACCGCACCTGACCCCTGGCCCTTGCAGCAGAATTTGAGTGGGCAGGGACAAAAGCGGCAAGCCCCACCACCACTGGTTGGCTCTTCGCTGGAGACGTCATGTGGGGGGGGACCCCCGACCAGACCCCTGGCCCCCCTGGGACCTAGGGGGTGGAGTGGGGCAGGGCCTCCAGGGCAAGGTATGGCACCCCCCAGCAAAACCAAAGTCAGGACCTGTGCAGCCTCCACTCTGTTATGATGGAGGGCTGGCCAAGCCAATTTGAGTGGTGTGAGGGGTGGCACGTGAAAACACTGCCTAGGGTGGCAGATCTTGTTGAACAGCCCGATATAACTGGAGGATGGACACAAAAAGTGGATTTCACCATAGGGCTTATGTGCTGCATCAACCCTGTCGTGCTGCATTTCACCCATGGTAAACTGTGACTACCTGGTTGCATGGTGAATTAAAGGAATGCCTGTTACTGAGACATCATGAAAAAGTTGGGTTTTTCTAAGCCGTCTGCAAAGATCTCATACAGCAGAAGGTTCTAACTGATATTGTAATTTGACTACACAACAGATACAGCTGTCCTTTTAACAGGACCCCAGAGGGGATTTGCTAAAAGGAAGAGGTTGTGGGGAAAGGAACCACAGTGTTTAAGTGAAGATAATTAACCATTGGAGCAACTTGCACTGGGATGTGGCAGATTCCGCATCACTCTTAAATGAAGAGTGGATGTCTTTCCAAAAGAGTTACGGGATTGCTGCAGGAAGCACTGATTGACATTTTATGGCCTATGTTATGCAGAAGGTCAGATTAGATGGTTACAGTGGTCCCTTAGAGTCTATGAATCTGTGAGCTGGCTAATATTATGTGCACCTCTTCTAGCCACACTCTGAGTCTTCTGTAAATTCAGATGAGAGGCCTCACTGGCTCACTTAAAGTAGCTGTTGCTCATGTACCTGTCAAGGGGTCTTTAATGCGAATAGGGAAAGTTCAGCCCTGAGCTACATACATGTGACTCTTCCCAATGAGTGGACTAGGTTGGTATAATAAGTGACGGATAATAAAGCCACATGCTTTCAGAATTCTTCTTGTATTTTCCATAAGACCTGGGCTGCTTCTTCACTTCCTGTCTTTCAAACCTCCCATGGTTTTGTTGTGCGTTGTTTAAAAAGCTGCTGTGCTCCTCCCCAGAGGCGGCTGCTTTTCAGCAGTGCATGAAATGATCCCTATACATGTTACATGTCAGTTTTGCTTTGGAATCCTTCCGCCCAGTATGCAAGAGATACTGTTAATATGAGCTCAAAACTTTTCCTTTCTCCCTACTTTCATGCGGGAGGGGGAAGCTCCCAACAACCCTTGGTTGGCAGTTGCGCTGCAATGCTTCCCCCTGAAAGCCTTCTTTCGCTTTGACGAGTGCATTTTTTACAAACCCTTTTCAACTGTTGTCTACATGTGCGCAGCAAGACGGCTCCCCTTATTGGAAGGACCCCTCCATTCCATGCATTATCTCACTCCTTGCTTCCCAGTACAGTACACTTGTGTGTCTTTATCAGTCCTGTCGTTCTTTGTTGCCTTACAAGGAGTGTAATCTCTGCTGCACCTTTCTGCCCCCTGACATGACAGCTGATAGAACACAGTCTTGCATTTCTGACCAGCACCCAATTCTGCCACTTGACTCAAGAGAGAAAGCCACGACACCTGCTACTAGCACACAACCCATTGGTCAGGCTGCCTACTGTCAGTATTCCAGCATGCCTGATCGTGGTCCTTGTACAAGCCACTCTTTAACACGGGACTTTACACTCTGCCTGTAATCTTGTTTGCAATTGCCACTTAATAAAGCTCAATTTGTGTTGCAAAATCTAGAGTGAAGGGAGCAAGGTGTAAAGTGTCAGCAGCACAGGTAGCAATGCTAGAGAGTTAGAGCTGTGCTGGCCTTTCCATTTTAAGGAGAGGGGAAGGATGGGGTGTGGTTAAGGCATTGGACAGGGCATCGAGAGCTCTGGGTCAAAGTCCTAGCTCGCATGCATAGTTTCTCTCAGTCTTAGTTTCCCATTTGTAAAATGTCAGTGACAATAAATTCCTTTGCCTGTCCTGTCTGTTTGGATTGTGAGGTCTTTGGAGCAAGGATTCTCCTCTCTAGGGGCATGTGCGATGCCTAGCTCAACAGTGCATTGCTTGAGGCCTTTGGTTGGTAGGTTAGACTTCGTTACGCTTCTCTGGATTCTCTTGTACTCAATAAGACACGCTCAGACTTAGTTACACCCACTTACCACCGTTGGTATGTCTACACAGCAAAAGCCTAGCCTACTTGAACTAGTTTGAACCCAGCTGATCCAGGTAACAAGAGTATCGAAGAAAGCTCAGTGTGGGTAGCAGAAGCCCAACGCACCAGGGGCCTGGAGCAATTTTTAGAGGGAAGGTGCTGAGAGCCATTGAATCAAACTGGAAACCCTGTATCTAATGGAAACCACTTCAAGACAGGGGGTGCGATAGCACCCCTGGTCCCAGCACCTGTGCCGACACGGTCCATGAGGACGTACTCAGCTTGCTAGCCCAGGCTGTGCTGTGTTCACCGCCGTTGTTACCTGTGCTAACCGGATTCAAGCTAGCTCATATAAACTAGCCTGTGCACATAGCCGTATCCGAAGTTTCCAGGTCGCTGGTGGTATCACTCTGGATCACAGACCATGGTGGAAGAGTTCTGGAGGTTCTGGGATGTAAGGCAGATGAGAGAAATGGCTTCCCTTTTTTTCCAAACAAAGCAAGTGACCAGGAGAGGCAGCTATAAGGACGTAAGTGCAGCGTTAGGTGCATTATGGGTGAGCTTCTGCCTCCCCCTGAAGTATCTGACATTGGACACTATCAAAGAGAGGATGCCAGATTAAACAGAGCCTTGACCTCCTGTGCGATTGGCACTTCCTATGTGTTTTATGAGAGGCACAGATGAAGCTTTTATGTGATTAGAGGAAAGTCTAAATTTCACCCTTTCCAAGTGTAAACTGTAAGCTAGTAAACTACAGAGCCAGCTGGCTGCAGCTGTTGTGTTCTCTTGATATAAACGTCCCTTGCATTTCAAATGAACTTTCTGCGGACAGCTGGCTCTTCTGAGAAACCTGCCGCCGCCGGACCATCTGCACGAAAGAGGAAGGTGTTCTAAAGAGCACTGTGCAAACGCAAGGGTATAAACTCCACTTGAAATGTGTGGCACATAAGCTAGAGAGGTTACTCGTTACCTTTTAGGCTTAATAGTAGGCTGGAGTTTAGTATATTGACAGGGCAATGATCATTTTTAAATAGCTAATCTGTTTTAACTTGCCAAAATGCACTTGATTCATTACTAACATCCTATGATGGTTGTTAATGCTAGTCTCGTGGCTACACCTGGCTAATATTACTGACTAAAATTCTACCTGCGTTCAGTCATTTTGCAGTTTTTCAGAATTCTGCTTTATTCCCTGGCCTCAGATATGGCTTACCGTTGCTTTAATACAGTTAAACGACTAACACATTGGATCCCAGAAGTAGCTGCCCTTCAGTGATAGGTAAACAGATTCCTATGTGTACATGTGGTTTTGTTCAGGAGAAAGCAACGTTGGCTCCATTTTTAGGGCCAGATCCTGCTGCCATTCCAGTCAAGGGGCAAAATTCCCATGATTTCACTGCAAGGACAGTCAAGCCAGTACAAGGCAGCATTTCAATCATTACATATATAAGACCTGATCCTGCAAATCTTTACGCCATGAGTAGTACTTGTGATGCTGGTGGACCAGGTGCCGGCTCATGTCGAAGCCCCAGATCAATTCACTTGTGTATTAGTATAGATCAGAATACTTGTTAAAGTGTAAGAGTGGATTTGGTGTTTAAACTTCATGAAAACTAATGGGATGTTAGCTGCATTGTCTTCACTTATCTGTATCCTGTTACAATGTAATAGCGAACATTTACGTTGTGTATATCCCTGCAACTAAATAATGCATCAAAAAGGAAGAGTCCTTGGGAAATGCAAATGAAGACCTTTAACAGACAAGTGCTAATTTTGAAGCAAGTGCTCATTATGTGTGATGATTGGAGGTCAAAGATTCTAAATGCATTCCTCACACTCCATCATCAGAAGAAAAGCCCACATGGGTAGTGACACTGTCAGCTTGTTTTCTGTGAGAAGAAGCCATAATTATGGATTCAAGGAAGGCTCCTGGATCTCTGGATTGTTTGGACTCTGGCAGGGAAGTGTACCAGATTCGAAGCAGAGATCCTTAGAGACAACCCTGAAAAGACTTTTGGGAAACCAGCAGTTTTACATCACTACCACCATTTGAAATTACAAATTGTGTCTCACGCTGTGCATATATTTTACCTGCTTTAACCTCTCAATGCCTCTCATTTCCTTTGTATAGCTAATAAACCTGTAGTTAGTTTACTACAGAATTGACTGCTGGTATTGTCTTTAGGGTAAAAACTGGAGTACCAATTGATCTGGGGTAAGCGACTGGTCTCTTGGGACTGGGACCAACCTGAATGTGGTGGGATTTTTGGTGTAAGTGACCTTTTAATCGCACAGTCTGGTTTGTCTGGGTGGCAAGATAGACTGGAGAGTATAAGGGGACTATCTGTGACTCCCTGGTATGGCTGATATAGTGATCCAGAAGTTCACATTTGTTACTGGCTCAGTGAAATCTAATTATAGAACACAGCACCAGCTTGCGGTGTCTGTCCTATGTTCTGGCAATCTGCCCTGAGATAGGCACTCACAGTTGTGTGCCATTCCAGACAGTGTGACAGTGATGTCTCATACAGATAGTCCAGCTGGAGCCAAGAGGGTCACTACTGTGACTAAAGACCATTCCCAACTATTACAGTTCTCCGTACATATACCACTTGCTTTCCATCTGAATTATCTTTATTTTGCATTAAGGGAACAACTAAAACAAGAGAGTGCAAAAATAAAGACTTAACCGGAGAGCACAGTATGTGTGTTTCCTCTGTAGCAGGCTGCATCTGAACGCACAATGGCAGCCACCCTTGCAGCTGTGTGTATGTGCAGGGGTGTCTTCTCTCCATTTAAAGGCACACTGCACAAAAAAGTAATAAGGGATGAAAGTTCACTCATCATAACATGAATATGACTTTGAAAGATCAAGCCCCTAATGCATAAAGTTTATAAAGCACTTGGGATGAAATGATCTGTATCAGTGGAACTTGTTTCATCGACTTTCTTCATATTATTAGTTTTTGAAACAGCGTAATGTCACCAGTGCAGTGACGTCTTTTCTAGACCGGGGGCTTTGCGTGGATTTCAGTCGCCAATGGCCAGCCATTGAAGAAGCTGCTGCCAGCCTCTGGGTTGGAATGTGGCAGCTGTTTAACAGTGAACAGGCAACACTAAACAACAGCTGAGGGCAGGGAAGACAGAATTCTTGGAAAGTGCAAAACTCCTGAACGCAGGGAGATTTTAGGGGGATGCTGTAATATTAGCCAAAGGCAGCCAGGACACCAGTATTAATGACCAAAACAGGGCGTCAGTAATTAACCAAGTGCTGGTTTAACCCCCAGTGTCAACAGACAAAGCTGCTCTTTGCAGTAGTAGAGGTCACTCCGATTTTGAGCAGGAGTGATCTCATCTGTGCAAACACAGGCTTTGTCACCCTACTGTTGGGGTGGGGTGACACTGGTGCAGCTACGTTTCTGGTTGTAATCAAAGCAATATCCTCAGTCTAAAATCAAAGACATAAATAAACGATGGTATGTATTGGGGAAAGCAGTCCTGTGTATTGAAGATGGGAAACTTGGGGATTCCCTTGCGTGGGAGTCAGTCTGGGTTCTGAACTCCCCAGTGTATGAACCAAACTGTTGAAGGTACTTATGTGGCTCCCATTATTGTAGAATCAAAGCCCCGCCACCTCACAACCTTTAACATATTTATTTATCCTCACAACTCCCCTTTGATGCAGGGCATACATCTCTGGCTTCCCTCCTGTTGTCACTTGGCTGGCTAGCTCAAAGCTAGCTCAGGTATGTCTATGCATGCTCTGATTATAGTGCAAACCTCTCCTTAGGATACTTCTACACTGCAGCCAGGGCAGTGATTAGCAGCTTGGATAGAGGTACCCACTCTTCTTTAATCTAGCTCACTGAAAGTAGCAGAGACGACACGGTGGTGTGAACGGCTGACACCCCATTTCCACGCCCGGGAACTGCTCGCTTGTGCAGCTCACGCTGCAGCACCCTCACTGCTATTTTTAGCGAGCTAGCCAGATGAAAACTAGTGCAGGTAGCTGCACATCACGCACCCGGCTGCAGCATAGATGTACCCTAGAAGACGATTTACCTAAGGTCACTCAGGGAGTCTGTGGCAGAACAGAGAACTGAACCCATGTCTCTAGTGTCCCAGGCTAGAAGCTGAACCACTGGGTCCTTCCATCAGATGTGCCTATGCTTACGGTCACTTTCTATTTCTACATATTGTCAGCATCATAGCAAAGAGGCCATCCCTGGTTTGGTGCCAAGCTCATTAACATTGCTTGACATTACAGATTTTTTTTAATTAGTGCTTTAAATCTCTGCCAAACCAAGGATGAACTGGATTAAAAGGAGCATTTGTTTTTCCTATTCCCACACCACAAGTTATATATCATGGGTGATGCTGTATGATTGAAGATGGCCATTTATATCATTGTTGCTACCCCATCCTACAATTGCAACAAATCTTATATAAAGTATATCATGTAAGGTGTCAATGGAAACGCTATAATCTGCTAAATATGATTAGCCTGTTTACATGCGTGTATCATCTTTGTATCTGACGTTATGAATATTTGCTCTGTATTTGTAACTCAAACATGAGTTTTGTTCTTGAGTGACATCCACAAGGTAGTTTTACATGCCGCCTCGCCAGCCCAATGTTCACAAGCCATTCAGTTGTGTAGGGACCATTCAGGTGGTGATGGGCCATTAAGGGAAATCAGCTGTTCAATGAATCTTCCTGAGAATGTCTCAGACAGCAAAGAGCCAATTGCTGCCCCTGTGATTCAGAAAAAACGTGTAAGGGCATGTGATGTGGACATGTGACCTCGGACTCCATCTTTGTCAGTAACTTTCCATACACATGGGTTGCAGGCTTTGTTTGGGACAATACATTTCCCCACACTTGGCCGAGGATATAAAAGACATCTGAGACACCCCCATTTGCCTCATTCCTTCTCCAGTTCTCTGGGCTGTGGATTTACAATTAAAGCGAGCATTTTGAACAATGGCCTGAGGACCTTCCAATTTTTTGGAAGTTACCAGGGAGACTTTTGCAAGCCAGCAGGCTAGTCTTTCGCTGCTGTGACCCTCTCTAAGAACACTGAAAATCACTTGTCTATATATGATTCCTTAACCATTCAAGGGCTCTCTTCTTTTCTTTTCTTAATAATATCTTTAGTTAGTTTACCGAGAATTGGCTGCCAGCGTGATATTTGGGTAAAATCTGAGATACTTATTGACCTGTGGCTAAATGTTGGAGCCTTTGGGATTAGTAGAACCCAAAAGGTTGGGATTGGGTTTTCAGTATCCTCTCACTATATTAGACCTGCTTGTCTGTATGGGAGCCAAGGGCTGGAATGCTGAAAGGGGACTGTGTTTGGCTTCTTTTTAACCCGTTGTGTGCTACAGGAGTTCTTTTGATACTGGTTTGGTGAAGCTAATTAGAGAATAAACCACTGGTTTTGGGAGATTATCTGCCCTGTATCTTGCAGTCTGCCCTGAGTGTGGCATTCTCTGTGTGGTCCATCCCAGGCACCCAGTAACATTGTGTTTCAGGTGAAACACTCTGTAAGGTTTCTATGATGTTTTCCTGGTTTCCCAATCCTACTTGTGTTCTGGAAAGTTTCAAGTGCCTGATATTTCTTTATGCAGAGGATAATGTCTGCAGTGGACCCTAACAGTCAGAAACCTGTTTTCGAGGAGTTAGAGGAAAGAAAAATGACCTGGTAAACATTAGCCAGGTCGATGGCGAGAGTTACAGTTGTGAGAGGGGTTCATTGCAGAGAGAAGACGGTAAAGGCTTTGTAAATAATGGCAGTCAGTCATATGGTAACTTGCAGTACAGTTCCCATGGATTGTCCTAAGAATAAGCACTTTATTCGGACAGGCCCCGATTCAGAAAGGCACCTGAGCACACGCCTAACTTTAAGCATGTGAGTAGCCCCTTTGACTTCGTTGAGACAACTTACATACTTAACAGGTGACGCAGGACTAGAGCCCCGTCCTTCCACCCAGATACCTTACTGTGATCAACTGTGATTGTTTAGGGGTTGCAATAAGTTAATAGACCCACAGACAGTTGATGAATGGGGCAGGTCTAGTTTCTCCCCTGTGCAGTGCAGGGAAATTTCCTTTCTCCTCAGGATGTTCTCAAGTGCTCTCTCCTGTCCAAATTCCCATTTTCCCTGTGGGCATATTTAGAATTGTCATCACAAAAGGCTTTCGCTAAAACAGTGCAACACCTGCCCCCTCACAAAGGGCCGAGAAGCTTTGCCTGCGTGAGTGTGTGTGTCGCACAGAGACACCTAGGATTTCTCCCGGACATAACCATAAAGAGCTTGCCTAGGGCATAAACCACCTGTAACTCACCCACCATCATAGAGACGTGGTTAGAGCGCTGGATAGCAATACATCGCATGGAGATATTTGTAACGAGCCGGTTAGGGTCGATACAGGCCACAGTCCTCTAGCAAATGGAATGGCTCAAAATGTACCTCACAGGCCCGATACTGTTAACAGCTCATGGAGATTCTTCTTTAGATTGTGACAGGGGACTGCTTTAGGAGAAAGATGACCTGCGGACCTCCTCACTGTTGCTGGGACGGTTTCGTGGGGTCGCATTAGTGGCATCTGTTATAAGAGTTGCCACCTGTGCAGGTTTTCCCAGAATCCTCCCCTTTTTTGAGGTAGCTCTCCTTGGAAATCTGTCAGTAAACACTGTCCTGTTTTATGGCCTCTGAGCATGCCAGATGTCCCCTCTTTCTGTACCTCAGAAGTGGCAGCCCTGCCTCCCAATGAAAATGGGCAATAGAAACTGGTATCCACAAGGGGTGCCCAAAATCGGGACCTTCCAACTAATATGGAGACTTAACAGCTGGCTGGGGCTTTTGGGGACCATCTTGTGGAGAGGGATCCAGGGAGCCCCATGATGTACCTCTCTGGAGTGTGTGAAGGTGGCAGAAAAGCAGACCCTGTGGACAAAGCAAGCACTCCTGTCAAGATGGCTTTGCTAGCAACAGCCCCGTATGGCAGACGTGAAGAAGAATCATAG
This sequence comes from Mesoclemmys tuberculata, assembly GCA_007922155.1. Taxonomy (NCBI): domain Eukaryota; kingdom Metazoa; phylum Chordata; order Testudines; family Chelidae; genus Mesoclemmys; species Mesoclemmys tuberculata. Next base: position 79,601,361 of record ML675624.1, read on the forward strand.
TAATTGCTCACATGAATTCATGGCTGAGGGAGGGTGAGTCAGGGGAGAGGGAAGAAGGAGAGGAAATGAGGGAGAGAAAATAAGATGGGGAGGGGGAATTGGCCAGGACAGCACTCCTAGGTTTTAAACCTCAGCTTGGCAGCCATTCATTCAACACATAGGAAAAAAAATTCGAGAACATTGGTGTGTGTGTATGTGTGTGCGAGTGTTTTTACCTGCTTTCAGGAAGTGTGAGGGGGAAGCTCCTGCCTCCCCTTCCTCTTTGCTCTCAGTGCTCTGAGGGATTTCAGCCTTCCTCTCCCACCTCCGCCGTTGCAAGGGGGCAAAGAAGTGAGGGGTTGCAAATCAGTGCTTCTCTCCGACCTGTGGGAAGTGTCCCGCCTGGAGCCACAGAGAGCTTCGCGCTGTGCTCTCATGCAGGTTTGGGCTCAATGTAATCTGTTGAATTCAGAGGTGTTACTCTCAAATTGCTCCAGCATAAGGAGGTCAGAATCAGGTCCTCTGCCCTGACTGGTCAGCAGTTTTTTCTGGTTCTGCTGAGTGATAGACTTGCTAAATGAATTTTTAGATGCAAATTCTCAGTGGACAGGCAGCTAATGTTTTAACAAGGGTCCTACTGGGAAAACAGTGTCCCTTTAGCAGTGATGATACAAACCAGGAGGGCACCCGCTGGAGACAGAAAGCTAGGGGGATTGGGGAATGCATTCATTTGTTCCCTCTTTTAAACACAAAAGCTCTTTCATACTCACAGCCTAGGCGAGAGACAACAGCACTTGGCAAAGACATTGATATTAACCCCCTTTGCTTGAAGTGTTTATCCTTCCTTCCCAGTAGGTTGGTGGAATATATCACTCAGCAGTATTCCGTTAATTGGGCGTGATGACCTCATGGAGTTGGGACCTAGGATATCCTTCCTGGGGTCATCTCCATGGAGCAAAGGGCCAGGTGGGAAGTTCGGGTCTGGATCTGCCGGACTTTTCCTCGGTGCTGACTGCCACTTCCTTTCGTCTTTTTAGCCTCACTCACCTTGTGTGCCACACCTGCTTTAAGAGGCAGGAGAAGCTCCACCGCTGCGGTCAGTGTAAGTTTGCCCACTACTGTGATCGAACGTGCCAGAAGGATGCCTGGCTGAACCACAAACACGAGTGCGCTGCCATCAAGGCGCATGGGAACGTGCCCAACGAAAACATCCGGTGAGAGCAGCGGTTTGGCTGGCGCGATGCTAAGAGCAGCGGGAGGGCAAGAGTGGCGATAGTGGTCTAGTTCCTGGGTTGGCCTGAAAAATGTGGGCTTGAGGGGGGGCTTCCCTTCTAGGGTTTGAAAATCAATATAGAGCCTAAATTAGGTCTATACAGGAGTGGTACCTCCACAAAGAGCTGGTTACAAAGAGCTAGGAAGAGCTCAAAGCTCATAGCTCACAAAACAGACTTAGTGTGTCACTCCATCCTCTGCCTACCCAGTCTCGACCTTGCTGTGTCTTGCTATTATTTGTCTCACTGTAGTACCTAGTGACCTTACTCATGGACCAGGGCTTTGCCCCTCACAGCTTGCAATCAAAGTATGAGGCAAGAAACAACAGGTAGATACAGGCAGACCAACAGGAGAGCGCAAGGAAACAATAAGACAGTGTTACTCAGCAGGATAGGCTGCGTCTGCTACCAAAGCATCTCTCTTAGCTCAACCTCCCAAGCCAAACCCAGCCGAAATTGTTTTGTCAGTTGAGGAAACGTGGGGAGAAAACTTTGGCTTGTGTCTAACTGGACACACTGACTCTGATTCCTGTCTGAATCCTGGAGCCCAGATCCCAAGTTCAATGATTTCTCTGTGAAAGTCCTAGGTGACGGGGAAGCCACAAAAATGTTTCAAAGACAATGGAAAGTAGCCTGATGTAATATGTAAACTACAGCCGTGGATTGTCTAGCGCATGCACCACTGCCCTCTAGTGTATGGAATCAGAACTGCTCAATTGTGTGTCCTACATTCTACACTGGAAAGAGCTATAGGGGATTCCCTTTTAGAGCAAGTGGTAAGGCCCTGTCCTTTTTGGAGCAGACAGAACAGATCTTCCTATTATTTATTATTTGTACTGTGCTAGCATGCATGAGCCCTCATCCCGGAGCAGGACCCCATTGTGCTAGGTGCTGTACTGCCCATAACCAGTCCCCGCCCCAAGGAACTTACAGTTTCCATCCCCGCTCTATCTGTGAGGGTCTAAATGGCTGTGGCATGAAGCACGGTGGTGGTCATTGTTGGCTAATACACAGTCTACAATACACAGCGGAGGAGAATGCAAAACACAGAAAACGTCAAGCCCCTTCCCCTCGCCAACCATTTCCTCCCTTGTCCCTCGCAGGAGCCGAGCCAGTATAGCCACACATTGCTGAGTGTGTTGTGCATTGCATCGCGCTGTACAATGTTTCAGCAGGCAGGCCAGGGCCTCCAAAGAAAGGCGACAGAAGGGGTTCCTGAAGGAGCTCTGAGATGGGGTGGTTTCTGCTCTGTGTACTCACTCGCATCGCCCAAAGGGACGGGATGGGTTTTCTCCCTTCACCACCAGAGTTGGAAACACCTACCACGTGCACTGCCCACCGGCCATTTGCTGCCCCTCGTGTTTGAATTCAGCCCGCTGTAATGCTGTGCATTACAGGGTGTCTCGGGTAACGTAACGCTGTAGTATAACCCACTGGTGTGTGGCGGGTCCCCCGCTGTGCCACTTCACAGGGGAGATGGGTTGTTACACCCCCGGCTTGGGAGCTTTGGCTCTAGCTCAAACTGTAGCAGCTCGTGGTTGTAGCTGTGGAGACGCCCGGGGTGTTGGCCAAGAGGGCGGCTGTCACAGTGACACACTATATTCAAACACCAGCAGCAACACATGGCCGCTGACTGACCCCACCGTTCTCGCTCTTCTCCAGCGGTCAGGCCTCCTTCCATGGAACTGTGGCTCCAAGTTCTGGTGAACCCTGGACTCTGCCTGTGATCTGCCGTTGCTTGGAAGGGCTTTGAGGGCTTCTGAGACCTAGGGCCTCTTGGGAGGTAGACCTGTAGTACCATCTGACCCTGACTGTGTCACACCGTTGTACCCATATGTGCTCTTTGGGGCAAAGACCTGCTATTTGTCCAACCCCACCCACCTACTGGCCAGCACTGTGTACGCTTTCGGCCCTGTATAAATAACACAGCAGAGGAGAGGAAAATCCATTCATTGCTTGGGAAACTACTGAATGTTTAGTGCTGAGGGGAGAGACCCCTTAGCGTGGTCGGGGTGGGGATCTGGGAATAGTTCTGGTCTTTTACTCTCCTACTCCAAATAAATTGGGGAATCTGCTGGTAGCCCTAAAGGAAGGTATGTTTAAAAGCCATTTCTTCCAGCAGTGTAGCTGACAGCCCTCACCATCCAGAAAACAACAGACATTTCTGAAGTGAAGCAAGTTCGTCTCCCTTTCAAATAAGAAGTTAAAAGGGCAAGCTGGCTTTAGCTAGGACATGGAATTGCCACCTGCTTTCCCTGGGTTTAGTTCACAACTCAGGCTACCTATTAATAGCAGCGATATAAAAATATCCCTTTGTGATACTTGAGACGGAAAGGCGTTGTTAGCTACAGTGGCAAACACAGCTGCAGGTAGCAATCATTCAGACGGAGCTGGCATTGGTGTGTGCATTGCCAACCACCTGCGTGGCTGTTCAGTCTGCTGGATCATCTGAGGAAGGATGGAGACAACATTGCCACTTTTAAATGAGTTTGTTAACCGTTGCACTGTGCCCATCGTCCCCCACACAGGCCCTGTGGAGCTCAGGTGTACTATCCTTCAATGACTCTATTCCACTTTTTTTTTTTGGAGGGGGGTGTCCCTCAGGCTGGCACTGGCTGTGGGAAGCCTGTCAGGCCTTCCATGCTGCCAGGGGCGGTGCTGGAGTCTTAGGGGACACACAGCATGGAGTGTGGGTGTGGTGAACAAGAGGGCACCATTTCCCAGCACAATGACTGTAGAGGAAGGATGAATTAGTGGCTAGAGTGATGGACAGGGAACCAGATTCAATTCCCTGCTCTGCTGTAGACTTCTTTGATGACCTTGCACAAGTCACTTAGTCTATCTCAGTTCCTCATCTGTAAAATGGGGGTAATACACCCCATTCCCTCACCTGGGTAGAAGTCTACATTAAAGAGGGTGAGGTGCTCAAATACCCTGGTAGTGAGGGCCTGGTAAGCACTGGAGCTGAATCCACAAGTTGATATGTTTCATACCATGTTTTAAAAATGACCGAACTCCCTGGTTTAAGAGTTTGGTGCTTTACATTACACACACAGAGAGATGACATGAAGAGCAGGAAAGTCTCATTACTGCTCTGCTTTCAGAGTCTGCATCGTTTTCCTTCAGGGCTTTGAAGGGAATGTTGAGTTGTATTAGTAGCAACCGCCAAAGGAGCCAGGAGCAATTCATTCAACTAATTGCAGATGAGAAATTCATCCAGGCCAGATCCCACTCCTGTTTTGCCCTAGTGCGGTGTGACGGCCTCCATTCGGTCCTGCCGCTTTGCTGGGCCTGGGTTTCATTGTCTGTTGATTGCACTAGCGCACTGGAATTCCCTAACACTCTTCTGTGTCGGCCAGGCTGGCAGCCCGCATCATGTGGAGGATAGAGAGAGAGGGAGGTGGCCTGACGGAGGGCTGCTTGGTCTCCATCGACGACTTGCAGAACCACGTGGAGCACTTCGGCGAAGAGGAGAAGAAAGAGCTGAGGGTCGATGTGGAGAGTTTCCTCAACTTCTGGCCCCCGCACAGCCAGCAGTTTGGCATGCAGGACATCTCTCACATATTCGGAGTGGTATGTCAGCCTCCTGGGAGAATTGAGGGAGCACTATTTATAATGCCCATGGACAAGGGCTATGCTGCGTTCACAAGAAACATTGACAATTTGCCTGCTGCCACCGCCTCCTGTAGCCACTTCGTTCATTTGATCATCCATTTATCACTATTTATGCTATTTCAGATATAACCATGGATGCAAATAGATTTAAATTGCAGGATTAAGCAGTATAAGATTGACTAGTATTAAGGAGTGATGAGTGCATCTTAGACATATAAGCAAAGCATGGCTGGAAAGCAAGGCTTATAGACTTTTGCTTAGCCAAACTAGGCCATCGACTTAAGAGCCCTTGACATGAGTGGGTGACCCTATGCCAGTGAGGTCACAAGATTACTGTAAAAAATGTGCCAATAGCTAACATTACGGAAACCTAGCCTGCAATAGTAGGCAAGGGATTGTCCAAGATCATGAGATACTTGTATGTAACATCATGGAACGTCCTGTCCTGACCACAGGGTGCCTGTTGTGTGTAGGTGCTAATGAGAATGAAAGGAACTAAGAAACCACCTGTGAAAAATGGGACCCCCAGTATTCATGGGGTGTGGAAGTACAGATCAGGAAAGGAGGGCTGACACCCTCAGGCATATGCATAAGGTGTTAGGTGTGGTCAGAACTGCACTCCCCAGTAAAATAGCTTGCACCTTGCACCCAAGGCTCTCCAGACCTTTTACAGACAGTGGGGAGGTTAGCCTCCCAACACCCCTGGGAGGCTGACAAGTGTTATCTTTGTTTTAGAGAGGAAGGATGGTCCAGTGGTTAGGGCACTGCCCTAGGTACTGGCGGAGCTGCAGTCCCCCCCCAATACCAGACTTCCTGTGTGACTTAGGGCAAGCCATTTAGTCTCTCTTTGCCTCCGTTCCTCACTGGTAGATGGGGAATTGAGGCATGGAGGGTCTAAGTGACTTGCTCGGTGTAGCACTGAAGGAGGCCTCAGGGAACCAGTTATGGCTCCCATTCTCTGCCTGGCCCTGGGACTGGCTAGACGAGCCATGAGGATGCTGTAACATACACCAGCTGGCAACCGTCCCCCAAAGAACCATCGTCGCCAGCTGAGGATAGTTGGACAGCGTGTGCTCCAGTGATTCCTTCTCTCTGCACCAGGGACCAGTGGGAGGGTTGCATAGGCACTAGCTATGCTGGGAACCCCTACTAGGGGAATGCAGCCTGTCTTTGCCCCCTCTGTGCTGCTCCATTGGGCTCCATGGCAGAGCCAGGAATAACAGAGTCCAGTCTCCCTCTAACCCCTGCTAACTGCTTGACCATGCTCTGCCCGCCCGTAAACAAAGGAGTGGGGATCTGGCTGGAGGATAGGCTCAGGGAGGCCAGGAAAGAAATGAAACAGTCGGTAGCTGAGTGAATGATTCCCTATGGAACAATTCACTTGACAAATTTCAACTCATTTTCTGTCTGTGAAGTGCCTGAGACCACCCTGTGTTTTTTGTTATGGAATTAGTCACTGACCAGTGACGGCAAATAATTCTCAGTCTGGCAGTCATTTGAGAGTTGCCAGGATGTGACAGGTGAAATCCATCGCAAACTGTGGCTACATGGGTCACGTGGCTTGTTTGTGTCCCTGGATTGGGTGAGTGTAGCCGTACAATTCGGTTGATACAGATAGTCTCACCAATTTGGAATTCACTTCCTGTGACTATTCTGCACAGGTGGCTTAAAATTTCCTTTTCCCACGAGATTCATTTGCTGGGATATTTGCAGAAAGTGAACACCGCAGGGGCTCGAGCACAGTCAAACCAACAGCATTAGCAGACAGTGTTTTGCAAAACTCTGTTCTGCCCACTAGATCGGGAGGTCTATTTGCTGGAGTTCTCAATTGTACATTTTCTAGTGCTTTGTCCAGGCTAACGGGTGGTGTTTCTAGCACTCCTTGTGTGTATCTCTCCCTTGTTCCCAAAGTTTGAAGGTTGGGCCCCTATACCTGGAGCAAAGAAAATACACATTTTATGAAGAATCAGTGGAAAATATCCCAACATCTAGGTGCTATGTGGGCCTGACTAAAGTCAGTGGCAAATTGAGTTCGATAAGGGCAAGATTTCACCATGATTCTCCTCTCCTAATACTTGTTTTTTCCTATGTTTTGGGGAATAGATAAACTGCAATGGGTTCACCCTGAGTGACCAAAGGGGACTGCAAGCTGTCGGCGTGGGCGTCTTCCCCAATCTCTGCCTGGTGAATCATGACTGCTGGCCTAACTGCACTGTCATATTCAACAATGGCAAGTGAGTAACGTTCCCTTCTAAGGGACAGGGTGGAGGGGGAGGCATCTCCCCAGGGCTTAACTCATTTTCCAGATTTGGTTCCAAGCCTTGTGTTGCGTGCTTCAGAAAAATCCTTTAGTTTCCTCTTTTTCTGGGTTGTTTGTGGGCACAAAACATTAGACACATGAAAGCTGTTCCTCTTAGCGATGAGCTGCTTCTCTGCTGCTTTTCTCCTTTTTTGTTCTTATTGTTTTTTGGTGCACAACACAAATACCTAGAACACACCTAAGAGGCCTGGTCCAAACCCACTGAAGTCACTGAGAGTGTTTCCACTGATATTAGTGGGCTTTGGATCAGGCCCATAACACTCAAATGGAGTAAAATAGTAACAAGACATATAGGTCACACTTTATGTTAATATTCCATTTCTAACTCATTTACAAAGAGTTAATGGACGGTTATGGTAAAGCAATTGTTGTAAGAGTTCAGGTCAATAGGCTGCATACAGTTATGGCTTGTAACCATAAACTTGATGAGTTTATACCATCTGTAACACAAAATACTCATGTCTTGGCCTGCTTATAACATCCAGTAACCATCCCCTAACAAAGCATTTATAAATGGAACCTTAATATAAATTGTGACTGATGTGTGTGAGCTGAGACCCACATGCAAACATGGTGCTGAGGACCCACCATACCTCCTGAGGTCACATAAAAATAATAGCTGAGACTGAAAAGGATTGTGTGAACTACAATGGAAAACATAGCACCAGCAAACCAGTTGGACAGGGCTGGTAGGTTGCCAGCTGCCAGTGCATTTGCCCTGCCAAGTCAATGGGAAGTGAGTGTGTGTTTTCAGCAGATAATGCCCACAAATTTTAACCTACATGGAAGGCCAGCTCTTTAACTGATGTGACTTGGCATTGCCCCATTGACTTACACCGACCTATGCGAAGTTACACCAGCCGGAGATCTGGCACACAGTGTCTAAATCTACGCAAAAACTGCTTCCACTTTAATTAAAATAAGAAAACATCAGAACGTCTGTTATTGATCATCGGGTTTCACAAAAACTAAATGTTTGGGCCAAAATCAATCCAACAATGTCTCCTTAATTATCTTCCTCATGCATCCAAACTCCTTCTGGGAGCTTTAGGGGTGCCAGGACTCAGGCTGTAACCCTCACAGCATCTACCGACTATTCAAACTTTTACCCTGGCACAGGTGGGAAATGAGATAAGAGCAAGAAACTGTTTTGTAACTGCTAGATTTGGGGAGATAAAGACTCTTGGAGTGAATGGGAGTCTTTCCGTTGACTTCAGTGGACTTTGGATCAGATCTATGTCGTGGTGATGGGACCATATAAGAACCTAGGTGGAGAGTGAAGTGGTGAGGCCAACAACTCTAACATCTGGTCTTGGGTCTTTGGCAGGACTGTCGAGGAGTTATTGATAGTTTTGTTTATTTGACAGCATGTTTATTTTACGTTTTTAAGCCCACGTACATATTCTGTTACTGAATTTAAACCATTTGGTTATTATTTTTAAAAAGGCATTTCAGTTTGCCTTCAATATGGTCTGCACGCCATGGGTCACTTGCAGTGTTTTCTCTCGGGCCAAATGTTCGCCTTCAAAAGATGGAGAACATTTTGAACTGCATTCTAAACTCAGCTGCATGGCAAACGCTGGCCGGCCTGTCTCTTTAGGACTTCCCTACTGTGCATGCACTCCAAATACTCTCTCCTGAATGATCTGTGGCAGAAAGAGGGCTGGGGATGTTTTGAGGCAGAACTGTCTAGGGAAACAAAGACAGAGTAGCTTTCAGGACAGTACTGTTTCCCTGCTCCTACGAAATTTCCTTGTTCGGTGCTAGAAGGAAGTGACTCCTTCTGTGATTATTTGCCATTGCCATATGACACCGCTGCACAGATCTGTGCACACTGCAGATCTACCCAGGCTCTGGGGCTGCAGGAACGTTTCCTCTCTGCCCCGAGGATGGCAGTGCAGCTTCTCCATGCTTGCTGCTCCAGCCACAGCTGTGGGACTAAGTTCCACACTGCCTGGCCCAAGAATCCATATGGCAGCTGATCCAGTGGGCGCCAGCCTGCTCTCCAATGCCGACTGTGCAGCTGTGTGTAGGGACTCCTTCTGGAGTTGGCCTCTGCAAGGCACAGGGGAAGTGCACCTGCTCCATGGGCTTGCCAGAACCTGCCCCCTCTCTATTGTGAAGTCAGTGAGGTTCTGCTGCAGACAAGTCTCCTGGGCCCCCATCCTCTGAGATGTGCTGAGGAAGGAGTTGCTCCAAAATGTCTGAGCACACTAGCAATCGGTTACAGAGGCACACCTCAACGGCCACTACATGTCTGAGCTGCGAATCTGCCCCTTTGCTTTGGACATTGCTGTGTCTCATGTGTCCTGATGGCTGTTATGGTTTTAACTCTCAGTTTCCAGGGGTCTGTGTGGAATGAGTTGGAGATCTCGGTACAGTGCTTAAGAAACAAGTGTTCATATGACGAACCAAGGGACACTTCAACTGGCAGCTTCAGAATTAACTTCCCTGGAACACGTGGGAGGTGTTTTCTCCATGAAAAGTCATACATTTAGGAAGGTTTAAATCATGACTTTACAGATGATTTCTTATCTGGTTAATTAGTATGCTCCTAAATCCCCTCTCAAAGAAAGCAGCCCAAACTCTGGTGTTCTCCAGATCTCTATGCAGAGTTTCTCCCTCCCTCCCTTCCTGGGAAATGAAATTAACCTGACTTGCAAAGTGGGTAAAGTATTTTTCCATCTGGAACAAAACATGTGATGAATTGTGGGGGAGTCAGGAAGAACTGCTCCCCACCCTTGTAACTGGCTAGGTGCATTTTGAGGTTCCTTGTCTTCCTCTGAAACCTGTGTTAGTTAATGGCTAATGGGGTTGCTCACATGAAAATCAATGGGTGTCTGCCCAGGTGCGTGACGATGGTTGCTTGTCTTCCTCTGAAACCCGTTTTAGGTAATGTAGCCTGCTCCCATGAAAGTCAATGGGTATTTTGCCATTTCCTTTAATGGGGCTGATCAGATATGGTAAGGTCTACATTCCTAATAACTGGGCCTGATTTTTCTCTTACACTGGTTTCCAGCCTGTGTAAATCTATTGGTGTCCATGGAGTCATTCATTATTTATGGAGGAAAATCAGATCCATTCTTTCCATAATGTTGCTAAATAGGAGTCTCATGCAGTGACTGAAGTTTTCCATACATGTCCTGTTCCTAGCATTTAACACCTGTCCATGGCTCGACTAACTGCAGACAGAGCTGATCTTTCTGGGGTCTCACCATTTCCTCCTTGACACTCACATGCAGTCTTGTGCAGAATACGCCTCAAATTCCAGTGCCAGGACAGCTGTCAGCTGAAATTGCCACCGGCCACTGATGGCCGATTCGGTTACAGCAGCTGTATAGCGACAGCGGAGAGCTACATTGCTGCAGACTCCATGCTGCAAATGGATACATGTCTGTCCCTGGGGCTCCTATACATCTCCCGGACAGTGAGCAGCTACTGTCCCATATATTGTGTGTGCAGGTTCCATTTTGCTGGTGTCGTACGTGTTACACGCCTGTGTAAACTGCAGATGTTTGTTTTGTCTTTCAGTCATGAGGCTGTAAGATCAATGTTCCATACACAGATGAGGTGGGTTGGTCTTGTAATCATAATCCCTCCCCTTTGACCTTTACCCCTCATGTCCTCTGTTAACTAAAGGCCACAAGCAACAATGTCGAGGCTTTAAGCTGCCTCTGTTTGTGGATAGTTTCACTCTCCCCATTTTTCTGAATGTAAATGTTTCCTCTCCCCCACCCCGTCCCCACCTCCCATGTGTAAAATCCCACTAAACTCAAAGCCTCCCTTTGTAACCTCTGCATTTTGTAGTAGATTTAAAAAAGCTGACAATATTCAATATGATCAGACCTGACACTTAACGCCCTGTCTCCTCACTCCTTCCTTCGCCTGCCCTCCTTCCATATTTCCCTTCTGCACTTTCACTACTGTCCTCTCAACTACAGCAAGAGCATGAAAAGCAGACAAGGTCTTGCTAACCTTGCCCAGTGCAACATAATTGATTTATTATGCGATGACAAGTGATTGCATTACTGACAAACTAAATACTCTGTGTTCCTCTGTAACAAACAAAGGATGCATAGGCAATAATGGCAATATATTGAGATTTAGATGTCATCCATTTTTACCTTTTCAGGTGTTCCTTTTTTGCCTTTTGTGATGCCACGGTTACCTAGTCAAAATATTTTCCTGGGTGGTGTTTTAAACGGATTTTAATGGTGGTTTTTGTTTGTTTGTTTGGTTTGTTTCTTTAATTCTCTGGTTATCTCATTGCACTTGATACATTGCAATGCTTAGTTTAAAGGGACACTGTTGTTTTAACATGTATGGTCCAGAATCTCAACTCCAACATGTAAATCAGCACAGCTCTATTGACTTCGGTGGGATCTGCATCCAAAACAAGCAGGCAATTGTCCTAAATTAGAACGGGAATATTTTTAAATGACTTTTCACCATTAATGTTGTTTGTTTCCTCAATGTATTACATTCAACCAGGATCACGTGAATAGACTAGTGGGTTTCATGTTTGTTTACAGACATCAGATCTGGTCAACTTCACTTCCTGGCTGGTTTGTGTCAGCACAAGGCGTGTGCTCTGATTACAAACATGGCAAGTTCTTTGCGATTTTGAGGGGAGAGAAAGGTCATGGGAACAGTTTTCTTGGTCTTAAAGTCTTGCAAAACCCTGTTTTGACCTGCCATCAAGCAGACAGTGTCCCTTTAACTGTATAGTTCCAAACAACTCCTTGTATTTTTTCCAAAACGTTGCCAGTCCCTTCTTTGGTATAGTGGGCTGGTTAAAAATACCTAAATGCCTACAGTGCTAAGGCTACCAGGGGCATCAGAAAAGTTCAAACGCTTGATTTTGTTTCTCTGAGTGCATGACTGGCCTTAGTTAAATCCCCACTAAGTCTGAAAAGGGATGTGCATATATGTAAACCTTTGCTGTAGGTACTGTACCTTATGCACTTTCTCCTTAGGTCACAGCTGATTGCACCTTAATCTGTGTGCTTTCCTTTATGATGGCCTGTTCAGTGATGAGTCTAGTATGAAATATCCCATTGATATGATCTAATGCATCAGAAGGTCAGGGTCAGCTTCACAGGATGAGTAATTTAGTCGGCAGCCCTAGGAGTTTATGGGTGAGAGATTCAAAATTGCAACCCCTGCATAATTCTGGTCAAACATGGTTATCTTATGCAAACTAAATCCTTTGGGGAAAATGCAATAATGAAAAACCACTCACGTAGATCTGCTCTGTCCTTTGAAAATTCTCCGGGTATGCTTTTGGCTGTATTTGCATTAGGTGCCACTGTTTAAATGGAAGTCAGGCGTTCTCACAGGGCATACCCTGTACTACTGAAATCAATGGGAATTTTGCTATTGACTTCAACAGCAGCAGGCTCAAACCTTTCGTAAAAGAGGATAACTGTTTGAATTATTTCATTTCCCGCCCCACCTTCCCCCAGCTCAGGTCTCCATGTGCTGCTCCAGTTAGCTCTACAGTTACAAACTAATGCCATTGCTGCTTTCCATGCAATGAAGGCTCCCGATAGGGCTGTGTCCTGCTTTTACAGCCAGGGTTTCTCTGGACGTGATTTGCTGAAGTCTAGACCTCATTCGCTACAAACCCCCAAGCTCCGCAAATGAGCCTCGTGGAGAGGCACGGAGGGATGGGTCATGCGACTAGCCAGCTGAGGGATAGCAGGACTGGGAGTATGTTGATAGATTCAAACCAGGTAAAATGTCCTGTAGATCCAGTCACTGGACTAGCTCCATTTTGCTGACATGTAAGTACGCTTAGCTACGCACAAATACATTTTGCCTGCTAACTGGGGCTGAGGGAACAGTCGTGGGGCCCTGTTCCCCAGAATGTAGTGATCTAGGGCTAAGGAGGGCCAGAGTTGCTAATAGGTGAGTGGGGGGAAGGGTCAAAAAGGACGGAATAAAGGAGTTTTATATCTATAAACAGCCTAGTGCTTTTAACCATCCCCTAGGGCCTTATTTGCAGTCACTTGATGGCACTTTCCCCTGCCCTAATCTCAGTGATGCCAGGACAGCCCATAACTTCAGTGGGCTTGTATCAGTGTAAAGAAGAGGAGAATTTGGCCTGCTGCAGTAAAACTAGAGTGGACTTTTCCGTGTCCTCAGTTTTTTAAAAACACATGCTCGGGGATGAAAGGAAGATGCAAAGCACTGGCTCTTTAACAGGGTGGGCTGGCATCATGCCAGAGCTTTCACCCGTGTAGTAGCAATTGTCATTTTCTTTATGGTCAGTAAGGACAATAGTAACAGGCTGGCAGCTAGAGCCATGTGAGAGTTTTGTTAGGAACTCTGAAGCCCGCGTGAGATTGCCATCACTGTACCTTTGAAGCATGGCCATCTCCATGAAAGGGTTTGCTAAGGCTTTTGAGTAGAGATGGGTGAGAGGACATGGGGAAGTCACTTCCATAGTCCTGATCCAGGGCTTTGGAAAAAATAAAGAAGAGTCTCTCCCACATTTTAGGAATCCACCCCATGTTTTACACTGAGACCCATATGGCCTGGGTGCATAGGGGTGGCGGCGGGGTAGGAGACAGTTTAGTCAGCGCATTGTGAATATTCACAAGGTGCAGACATGACCAGAAAGGCTAGTTATAGCGGTAGCTATGTACTGTCCAGTGTCCATGTCTTCATTTGAGGAGATTCCCAATAAGCTGGGACGCAGCAATGGTCCGGAGCTAAAGACCCACATCCAAATACCTTTAAACATAATAAAAGTTTGGATGTAGATTCAACCCCTAACTATATAAGTGGATCCAGATTTGAACATCACAGTTGTGGCTCTTTACTACTTTCAAGTGAACTTCTGGTTGGGCCAGAGAAAGGGGCAGGAGGAGGTGAAAAATTTGGGTTGGGGTGTTGATAACGTGAGAGTAGCTGAAGTGCTGCACAGCTGTGTATTTTCTTCAGTATTTGAAGGGTTAAAGTGGTCCTTTAAGACGATGGTTTGCCTGTGGGAGGCAGGATCCTTATTAGAAATTGTCCCTGGCCGTTTTTTGAACAGAGCCCTGCTGGACTGCAGACGTCACTTTTTAATGCCACCGCTCTTCTTGTTTGAAACCAGAATCGAATTGCGTGCGCTGGGGAAGATCTCACCGGGGGAAGAGCTGACTGTTTCCTATGTCGATTTCCTCAACGCCAGTGAAGAGCGGCGGCAGCAGCTGAAGAAGCAGTACTATTTCGACTGCACGTGTGAGCACTGCGAGAAAGGGCTCAAAGATGACCTGATGCTGGCTGTGAAGGAAGGTGAAAAGAAGGTACATCGCTGACTTCGTTAGCAGCTCTCAGCTGTGGGATGATTCTTCTTTACTATTTGTATCGCAGCGCTGCCGAGGAGCCCCAGCCATAGATTGGGTCCCACCGTGCTAGGCACTGGACAAACACAAAACAAAAAGATGGTCCCTGTCCCACAGAGTTTACACCCTAAGGATGTTTCCAAACCCAAAGTGCAAATACTTTCAGTCTAAGATAGCACTTCGTTTAGATAAAGGAAAATGCAACAAGAAAGAACCAAAGTAAAGTCTCTGGAAGTGCGCACAGTGTGTGGCTCCTCTGTACCATGCTGCATCAACTGTCTTCTCTCTATGGGCTGCTCTTTACCGGAATATTTAGTTCTCAGCAAGCTGGAGTGTGGCTGTATGGTTCACTAGCCTGCCATGTCCTAACTGTTTGTGTGCGCCCTGCTGCCGTGCATTGACAGTTTGTTAACGGGCTGTGAGATAGCCCTGTTTCAAAGAGGACTAGATCACAGTGCATTAACAAATTGTTAATGTGCATCCGTACGGTCCAGGGGACAGTTAAAGTGCAGCAAGCGAGTGAGGTGTAAATTCACCACCCATCTTCCTGTGAACTAAATGTCTGCATAGACCAGGCCTAAGGTACTTACGTGGCTCCCATTGCTGTAATATATTTGTGCCTCACAATTTTTAATGCATTTAGCCTCCCCTCACCCTAATGAGGTAGGTCATCTTTGTTTCACAGATGGGGGGCTGAGGTGCAGAGCGATTACATAACTCACCCAGGACACAGAGGAAGTTTATGGCAGAGCTGGGAAACGACCCTCTGTCTCCCAAGTTCCAGGTTAACACCCTAAGCTGAACCATCCCTTCTGTCTTCAACTCTGCGAATAAAGTGGCTGCTCTCGCCCTCTCTAGCAGAATTCTTAGCCCTGTAAAAGCGCAGTGGTGTAGTACAAATGACAAAGGCACCAATTTCAAAGCTATGCACAGTGCAGATCAGATGTCGTTAGCAAATCCCAGATCAGATGTTGTTAGCAAAGCATCGTCTTGCAGCCCAGAGACAGAGGCTGGGATGTTGGAGACCTGGGTTCTGTTTTCCTCTGCCAGGGCCTCGCTGTGTGTCTTTGGCCAAGTCTCTCTACAAAGTGCCTCTGCTTATGCATCTGTAATAGGTGGGATACTGCTGGTCTCAATCACTCTCTCTGGCAAGGAAACCCACTGGAGGGGAGTAAATCACTGCCAGGTAAATCTCATTACATGGGGCAAGGGGCAGGGCTGGCTACTGTGGAACAGGCTACAGAGCCCAGAGGATCAGCAGAAGGCCACGGCAACCTCTGGATGCCCCATTCCTCTGCCCAGGGTCTCAGCTCCTGGTGTCATACAGCCCCAGGCAATACTCCCCATCTGCCCTGAGCTCAATTGGGTGCAGGAGGGAATGACGCAGATCCTCAGACGGGGGATAGAAGGGGTGGGTGTTGCCATAGAGGTGGCTGACCCCCCTTTCCATGTGGAATGGTGTTGTGAGGTTTCATTCAGTCATGCTTGTGAAGCACAGTGAGAACTGCAGATGGACGGTGCCAGGGAAATGCACAAATATTGTGGTGCTGAGAGGGGCTAATGGTTGCACTGGGGGGTGGAAGGCGCTTGGATCCAAAGACAGTCACAGACCTCATTAAAGCTAATGGCTGAGCCAAACACTCTCCTTCCAGCTCAACAGAGGGAGCATAGGTGGTAACAGAGCTGCTGCCGACAATGGGGCTACCATCCAGGCACTAGGAGACATGGCAGGCCAGAGGCTCGAGCTAGCTCAGGTCAGTTAAAAGGAGTTTCCCTGGTTACAAACACAAAATCCTAGGATATTCATTGTAGACCGTAAGTGTTGGAGGCAGAGAAAGCCAGGAGAAATTGTGAATGTGACCCTGAGAGGAAACAGAGGGGCAGGGTTTATTGGGCACGGTACTTGCTGGTTTGAGAGAAGTGGGGATTTCTGAGCAAGGAAAGTGCCTGCTGCTGTTTGTTTCTACCGTGTTCAGGGAACCAGGACTTTGCGTGCCTTCTTCTGCCAATAAACAAGAGGACTCCAGGAATATGCCTGACTCGTATCTCACTTTCTCCTCCGAACAGAAACAGCCCTGCAAGACTCTGAATTTATCAACCAACCACTTGGGCCAAAAGGGCTGGGATATTTAACATTCTCACCTGACAGTTCTGTCTTTGTGGGTGGTTGCTTTGGGTCGACTGCGGGGAGTTCACACGACCAGCTATTTATCTTTTGGGCAGAAACAGAGCGACTTGTCTTTGTTTATTGTTCTGCTTCCCCGGAGCTCCTGGAAGAATGGATTACGACAGTGGGGGATATTTGTGGGGTGTTTTGTTGTACGTATTTGGCTGTGTTCCTTGGCACGCTGCTTTGTTCTGGGAGGGTGCTGGTAGCTCCAGAGCGTGTCTGACTGAGAATTTTTCCCGGATTGCTGTTTCCTTTCTCAGCTAGCTTTGGTCAGACAACGAGCAGCCCCTCGCTAAATCAAACCACTGCTGAACTACATGGAGAACCCAGTCCTGCAACTTTGCACTCATGCAAGTAGCGTCTCTGGAGTCAGCAAAAGCTTGATCTTGCAAGCTGAGATTTTGTTAGGCCTGCTCCCACAAGTAAAGGTTTACAGGATCAGGCTCGAACTGAAGTCCAGGAACTATTCACACAAGTAAAGGCTACATGCAGCTCCCAGCTCCTCTTAACTGTTGGGAGACCAGCTCACCCATGCCTCTGCTGCTGTTACCTGTGCTACCTCAGCTACGCTGCTGTTTCTACACACGCTAGCTGGATGAGAGCTAGCATGAACATGTGTACACGGCCAGGGGGATCACACCCCTAGCTTGTAGCGTAGCCTTAGTGAGAGCAAGGGCTTGTTTGGCTCTGGATGCGTGTGTGGGTGGGGCTCTGCTGTACATACAGTCGGCATGTGTCACTTTCAGGGTGAATATTTTCCATACCTTTTAGTGCCCTCATGGAAAAATCTCCCTGTACCTATGCAAAGCAAGTATTACAAATACTCTCCGGGCATAGGTAATAAATCTTGATATTGACCTTAGCAGGAGACAGTGTCTGCTTGCTGCCCGGCTTTTCTACATTCTCCGAATTCAGGCTCAATCCCCAGTTTGTAGCAGCACGCACAGCTGCATGGAAAATGCCCTCCGAATATCTGCTGGAATGACAGATTACATACTCGACAGCCGTTCCACTCTCTGATCCTTCACCCCTGCGAATGACTGGCTAAGCTTCCATTGATTTCAGTGACATCCGGATTAGGCTCCTCATGAAGGCAGGAAATAGCTTGCATTTGACAATTCATGTAGGCAAATGGGCGAACAATCCTCATGAGCACATGCTGCTATTTCAAGTGCCCATGCTGGATTGATGCACTGACATCAAAATTCCCTTGGAACAAAGTCTGCAGGATAGGAAAGGACCCCAAGGGTATTTCTGCACAACAGCTGGGAGGTGTGATTTCCAACCTGGCTGGACAGACATGTGATAGCTTGGCTTTTGCTAGCATGCTAAAAATAGCAGTGTGGATATTGCGGCACGGGCTAGCCCCCTGAGTGTGGACCCTCCACATTCAGGTGGCTAGCCCATGCCGCAACATCCACAGTGCTATTTTTAGCATGAGTTCGAGCAGAGCTAGCATGTGCCTATCCACCCCGGCACAAAGATTCCCCAAACCTCCCGCAGGTCACGTGTTAGAAGCACACAGTGGGATAAACCTAGAGTGCTGAATCCAAAGCCCTTCCTCTGTCAGGAGGGATCAAATCTATTCCTTATGTCCAAAGCCAAGGGTACTGCTTTGGTTCTTGGTCACATAATCAGTGTTGTCAACTCTTGTGGTTTTTATCACGAACCTCGCGATAGATGGAGTTTTTCCTGAAGCCCCTCCTCAGGGCATCATGTGATTATGTACCAACTTCAGCTTTTCTTAGAAACAAAAAAAAGTAGGTTTCTCACCTGTGTGATTGCAGAGAAGCGGGGACCCCAGAAACTCAAAAACCAGAAGGCAAAAAAAAAAAAGGGCTCAACATGAATTTAGTTTTTATATCTCATGATTTTTAAGACAATGGCGTAGTTTTGGCCACGTCTCTTGTGGCTTTTGGAATGCTGGTTCAAGGACAGGTGGGAAGTCGTGGTCTGGCCCAAGATGCTGAAAGTCTTTTCCAGGATGTAAATAAAATAGAGGGTTAAATTCCTATCTGCTATAACTCCATGGAAGTCTCAGTGTATGGCCCCAATCTTGCCATATATTGTGCATGTCCATGTAGCCACACCGAAGGCAGCCTATTCTCCGTCTCTCATGCTAAGTCTTTTCCATTCCCCTTTGACTCTCTCAACTGCCAATCACCAACTTTTGACATTTTGCATGAACAAACAAACCAAAACCAATCCCCGCAAGCCCCTCAGGTGCCCCTGTCCCAGCGAGGGCAGAGTCAGGCCATATATATTCGGAAGCAGGGCCGAGTGACACCATAGGTTGGTACAGATAGGGGCTGATCCTGGCTTCTATTGAAACCAGTGGAGGATTTACTCTTGAGTTCAAGAGTGGCAAGTCTCAGGACCTCAGTGTAGCATCTGGTTCTATTCTGGGGAGCCTGGGTGCGACGTCAGAAGTGAATTCATCTCAATAGCTTTCCAATGCCGTCCCCAGCCCACCCAAGACGTAGTGAAGGAAGTTCTCCAGTTCTCCAAGGACACCCTGGAGAAGATCAACAAGGCCCGCTCCGAGGGGATCTACCATGAAGTAAGTCACGGTATCTTTGGTCTCTTGTTGCACCTGAATTTCAGGGAAAGGAAGCAGGCTGACTGTCTTCTGAGGCAGCTCATCTCACCGAGCCACTGGGCGGACTTGGCTAGCATTGGTGTTGTAATATTAATGAAACAATACAGCAAACAGGGGGCCTGGCTGCACACTCCAGCTGACGGGTCAGTTTGTTGATGTCAGTTTTTATGGGGCTGAAAATGAATGAATACACTGAAATAAATTTACCAGTATCTAGTTACTTCCTCCCCGGCTCATGCATTCTCCTCTGCCCATCTTGGCCTCCTCCTTTCTGTCCACCATGTGGCAGTTGGGGGAACCCTTCCACTGGGGCTGCCCATCACACTGGATCTCTCTCGTTCTCTCTCCAGGGTGATGAAATAGGGATGGGGTGAAGTCACAAGGTTTCTAATCTGGATCAAATGCCCTCAGTGTTCAAAGGGATCAGATCCAGTCTTTCCCCTCAGATTTATCTGACAGAGGATAAGCCTGACCTCCAGGGCTGACACTTGATCCATCCTTTCCCAGCATGTGAGAGGTGTCCATCTGGTCCCAGCTCTCTGCTGATGCACATTAGTGGTGGGGAGAAGTTTGTATGATGGCCACCATCTTTGCCAACACACCAGGGATCTCCCAAGCTGAAAGCATGAGCTAAAGAGACAAGACTCCCTAGGGGAGGCTGTAATAGTTGCATGTCCTTTGTGGATGGCCACAGAGGGTTACATTTCCACCCTTCACTCTGACTCGCCACGCTTGTGTCTGACTGACTGTCTCTCCGCAGAGCGGTTATTGAGGCAACAGAATAAATGTGAAACATACGAGATACAGCGCTCTGTTGTGGCGGATATGCAGTTCTAGGTCTAGTGTGACGTTCTCTTTCACTCTTTTGCCTTTCATGGGTGCCTAGGTTGTGAAACTCTGTCGGGAGTGTCTGAAGAAACAGGAGCCGGTGCTGGGAGACACTAACATCTACCTGCTCAGGATCCTGAGCATCGCTTCGGAAGTGCTCTCCTACCTCCAGATGTTCGAGGAAGCAGCGGGCTATGCAAAGAGGATGGTTGATGGTTACCTGTATGTGATCAAATGACCTGTTTTCGCTGTGGTTCTTTTTTATTCTATAACTGAACGAAGACATTTCTACAGAGAATCTGCACCTGATTCTGTTCTCACTTTACAATGGTGTAAAACAGGAGTAAGTCCGCTAAGGTCAATGGAGCGACACTGTTGTAAAACCTGTATAACTGAGCTCAGAATCAGGCCCTCCTTATATCACCCGAGAGAGAGTTTTGCTCATTTTGTGAATGGAAAGTTCGAAAACAGGATCATTTTGCAATTTATCTCCGGGTAAGTGTAGAGGTGACTGTACAGGGTTAATTAACCCAGCTCTTTTGTCTGAGAAGCTGCCCAGAGCTGCTTAGATGGTGAGTCATAGAACTTAGACAACTTAGACCGCCCATCCTTACGTAAGGAATGCATTTTGCTCTGGTAATGTGATCCCTGGTAAGCAGATGCTACTGTGATAAGAAAGTTGCTGTGATTGCACTGGTGTCACCGAGTGCAAAATTTTGTCTTGCCCTTTTACTTTGCACCACTTCAGGTCACATCGAGCCCTTGCCCTTGCTAGTAATTGTTCCTCACAGTTATCCTGAGTGTCAGAGTCGGCATTTAGGGCCAGAAGGGACCACAGATGATCCAGTATGACCTCTTGCATGGCACAGGCCTCTGACACTCGTCCAGCACCTGCGCACTAAACCCACAACTGAAGTCAGGCCACAGTAAATGAAACCCACAAAAGACTGGAGTATTATGTGCGACAGGCAGAGAACAGGAGCGACTGAGGTGCACAAGGGCCCGGCAGTGGCAGGGAAATGATTACATGAGATTACCCGGGGCTGGTGCAACCACTAGGCAAACTAGGTGGTCACCGAGAGCGGCAAAATTGGGGGAGAGGAAAAACGGAATGAACTATTCATGAAACTACGCGAGTAAACAAAGAGGCTTCAGCAGTGGAAACGAAAGGCCGATGCGAATGTACAACCAGTATCACAATATTTTCCTTTTTCGTATAAGATAAATCTGTAATTATAAATGCAGAATTTTTATTCATACTAATGCACAATCTTAATTTTGTAAGTTAATTGTGAGCGGGAGGGGGCGTAAGACTGACGGGTCACCTACGGAGCCTAATACTCTTGCACTGGATCTGGATATACCCAGATAATCCTGGCAAGTGACGGTGCAGAGAAAGGTGCAAAATGCCCACATTCCCTGCCAATTTCACCTGTGGGAAAATTCCTTGCCGATCTCACATGGTTTGATTCTAGGCAAGACAGCAAGAAACAGACAACTGGGTGCCTGAGAGAGGAAATGCTTGATGCCACCTCAGAGCCCTGGCTTGCCTCGCCCAGTGTCCCATCTCCGGCTGTGGCATCCCTGATGCTTCAGAGGCAGGAGATTAAAAAAAAAGCCCTCCCAGAATACACTGGGTGGAAAAAATCCCCCACTGACCCCTTACAGGTGGCTTTGTCCAGTCACATCTTAAAGGACTCAAGCCATGGAGGGGGTGGGTTCCTAATAGATTAGGAAATAATATATATTCAACCTTGTTTTGGCTGTTGAGCCTTTCCATTGCAAAATAGTTTCTTGCTTTGTTGAGCCATCTCCACCTGGAAGCTGCCTTCTTTCCTTCCAGCAGTTGGTAATCCAGTAGTGATTGGCCGGAAACAAAGAGCCAGTTGGTCTAGAAAGAACCTCAAACCATCAAGAATTTCCCTCCATCTTAGCAGGCCCAGCAGTGTCTTATCCAGGTGCTGCCCCCACGTTGTAATAATTGTAATATGATCTGATTTTGGACAGCTCAATCATACATGGTGGAAATCGCTGTCTCCTTTGCACACTCTGCGTTTACTTCTTTACTGACTAAAACAAGAGTCCGGTGCAAAGCCAGTAAAGCTATGGAAAAGTGAGCTGGGTTTTATTCTGTTCAGACGAACGCTCTCTAATTTTTGCTTTTCCTCCCTTATACTAAGTTTAGCTCAAATGGCAAAGTGAGCACAGATCCTTAGAAATCACAGGTTTTAAAACTGCCTTAAAATCATAGACATTAGATGTGAAATAGGCCTATTGCATCATCTAATTCATCCTCCTATCGAAGAATAATTGTTCCCAGGAGTATGTTGTTTACCATTTTGTCCAATTTAATTTTAAATGCCTTTGACCACTGTTGCTTCGAGAGAGTCAGTGTGGTCCAGTTGAAGGGCCATAAGACATTGGGAAAGTCATTTCACCATGCTGTGACTCAGATGTCCCATCTGTAAAATGGGGACAAAATGCTACTTTCCTTTCTTTGCAACATGCTTTGAAATCTACAGATGAAAAATGCTAACTAAGCGCTCAGTATTAGGGTTCAATGTAAATCCAAGCAATTGCTCCCTGTGCCTGAACTGCAACATTGCACTGGATTCTGACTGAAGTTACAGCAGTGCAATCTGGTGTTACAAACCTTTGGAAACTGCACCAGATCCTAACAGCCCTCACTGTCAGCACGTTATTCATTCCCAGCCAGGTTCTGCCACACTGAGTAGCCGCTCTCAGTTCCAGCCGTTTGACTGATTTCAGTGGGGCTACTCACGGATTGAGGTAGTGCTCAACGTGAGTAAGCGTGACAGAATCTGGGCCTCAATAAAGAGTGTTTTCATGTAATACTTACATTGGGAAAGTTAAACTCTCACCAGAATGAAATCTCTCAATGTTTTTCCAGGAAAATATACCATCCCAACAACGCGCAGTTAGGGATGGCGGTGATGCGGGCAGGGGTGACACATTGGCACGCCGGTCTCATTGAAGCAGGGCATGGCATGATCTGTAAAGCCTATGCTATTCTTCTGGTGACCCATGGACCTACCCACCCAATCACCAAAGACCTGGAGGTAGGTGGCCAGCGTCTCTCGGACAGTTCCCACTTGTCTTTACTTGACATATGTCTGTGTAATCTGTCACTGTACAAGAAGAGCTCACTTTAAACTAACAATAAAAGCAGCTGCCTGAAAAGCTGGGAATTGATCATATAAAGATTAATTCATACAGTGTGATGTTAGTCTGTTTTTCATTAGATTACCAGAGCTGGCTGGAGAATGGAATTCCTATCCTCTTTTAACATCAGTTTTCGTCCCAAATTGGGAGGAAAAAAACCAAAATATTGAAAACCTTCATGGAATGAAAAGTGACCCATTTGGAAATGTTGCAACAAGATATTGATTTGAAATGAAGTTTTCATTTTGGACTGTTGCTTCGAAGCGAAAATGTTCCTATCGAACTGACATTTTGACTAGACAATGACATTTTGAAGTAAAGATGTCAATTCAAAAAAATATGTTTTGTTTCAAAATGTGGCCTCAGGAAATTGAAAAAATGGACATTTTCCAATCAAGTTGTTTTGCTCAGCTCTACTTTAGAGCTGGGTGGAGGCTTTGCTGGGCCTTTGGTGAAGCGAGATGTCCTCCTACCATCTCCGTCCTCACCTGAACTTGGCCTGTGGCCCTGTGACTGCTAGGTCAATGTATGTGAGTGTGGGTATGAGAAAGAGATGCATAGGACTTTATGCAATTGCCTCAGTTGTATAGGCCTAAAGCCACTGCCAAATGTGCATTTTACTTCCTCAGCCCATAATAAGGGGCAGTGTGCTGTCCCAGGAGCTCCTTAGGAAAGGAATTGTATTTTAGGAACCCCTTCATTTCATGCTCTTCCCTTGCTCCAGGCATCATAATTTATTGCTGGCCTACAGAAGCAACACATTACTGCCCCCTCCCCTCTGCCACACTGGCTTAGCTCTGTTGGCTGGTGTGTTGGAGGGTGGTGTCAAGTTCTGCCCATTCCATATCGCTTCCTGCCCAGCTTTGCTAGGAGGGGATTAGTGGGCTCACAGCACCCACTTACCTCTGTGTGCTTGGATCCAAAGCCCAGCTAGCCTACAGAGGGGTGTAAAGGACGCCTTGGAGCACCTCTTCTCTGCCTGTGCCGACGTACGGGCTGTTCTGTCGTCTAGCACTGGCAGTGAATCTGTGCTCATGAAGAACTCTGGTTTGAGAACTCTGGGAACAGGAGCTTTAATTTGTCTGCAGAAAAGCTACCGCAGACAGAGGCAATGCAATCTATTCCCACACTGCCTCCGTCTTGTCTAGAAGGGACCATGACTGGGAACAGACCTGGGCAGCAAGAAGCCCCTATCCTATCTTAGCAGGTATTTTGTTTCTTTACTTTGAGAGCTGTTGTCATGGAGTTTTCACCTCTTGCCCTGCCCTTTGATTTCATCCCCGCAGGTCATGCGTGTCCAGTCGGAGATGGAGCTGCGCATGTTCCAACAGAACGAGTTCCTGTATTACAAAATGAGAGAAGCAGCCTTGAAGAACCAGAAGATCCAGGTCATGCCTGAACCCACCAATGATGCTTCATCAGGCCTCTTCCACACAAAGCAGTAACCACGTAGCTTCCAATTATCTGTATTCCTGCACATCTAGTGTAACATCAGCTATTTCCATTCCAGATCTGAAAAGGTTGTTTCTCATGACCACAAAGCCATCTGACTAAGAACACATAGCTCTCCTGGGGGTGGATCTGGATAAGTATTCTTCCAGGAGCTCAGCGCACCCCCTAAGAAGTATTTCACAGGAAAAAACTCCTTTCCACAAATAATAAAAAAGGCCATTATAGCATCGCTTCAGCAATAATTCATTTTAGGTCTAGTTCTCTTCCTATAAGACCAAGTCTTGAAGTCCTCACTTAGACTTTCAATCAGTTCTTTCTCAAATAAAACTTCCGTTGGAGTCAGTGGGTGCTTGTCCACATGAGGATGGGTTTAGGACCTAGGAAAAATTTGTATGGAATACAGGGTTTGGCCCAACAAGAGTCTTGTCTGTGTGAGAACTGAGTGAAAACTGAGAAAAGCTATTAGGATTTGGCACTGGGGAAGATTTAAGTAAAGCCACTTTTCCTGCCATTTTTCTACAATTTGAAAAGGATTTTGTAGTGTAGCAACTAAGCTGCTGAATGTAGCAGACTTTAGGCAGTACTATGCCAGTATGCAGACTCACTAGACATCCTACCTTAGGTAGAAGAATTTAGATACCGTTAGGAACATATAAACGAGGGTTACAATGGCTCAGCTGACATTGGCCTGCAAGAAAGCTTTAAAAAAGTACATAGAAAATAATTTAAATCTCAGCATGGATGAAGTCAAAACAGGTTAGGATAGTGATCAAAAATGGTGCTCTGGTATAGGTCCAAATCAGAGACCAAAGCAGATGGAAATAGAATGGGGAACTTCCATCACACCAACCAATCCCTGAGGTTGGGAGTGGAAAGGAAGCATTGCTTCTGTAGGCCATGGGTGTGGGAGCTCTGGTTTTCTGTCCATGGAGGAGGGGGAGATGTCCTTCTCACTACTCCTACTTACGTTAGTTCTCAGTCCTAACCTAGGCTGGAGCTAGGGTTGTCAACTTTCTAGTTTCTGAAAACCAGACCTCCCCTGGCCCTACCTCTTCCACATAGGCCTCATCCCTGCTCCACCTCTTCCCCCCAGGTCCCGCCCCCTACTCACTTGTCTCTCCCCTCCCCATTCTTCATTGTTCAATACGCTCCACACCCACCCTCCACCCCGCAGCTGGGCTCCCTCTGCTCCGGGGCTGGGATGGGAGCTGCAGCCTTTTGCAGAGCCTACTGCCTACCTGCCCATGCACTACAGGGAGGAGGTGGCCCCGGCTGGTGTGGATCGATGACCCGGCGCTTCCCCTCCACTCCTCACGGTAACTGGACTTTTAGTATCCAGTCAGTGCATCTGACTGGACACTACCTGATCCCCTTTTCGACCGGACACCTGGCAACCCCTGCTAGAGCCCTCTCGTCATTCTAATGTGCTCTGGCCTCTTTCATGCTGGCCAACTAAACGGTGTCACGCTTACCCTGTTTCCATATGACAACATTTAAGCCACACTTAGTCCTGGTGTGTCAGTTAATTTGTGAGGCACATGCAGATGGGGCCTATAGTGAGTACCACAGCCAGATCTGATGTAGTATATAGCTAGGTAGCTTTAGGAATAGTGTGCAGTAGGAACTGAACCCTGAAGGACAGAGATGGGGTAGGACGGCCATTCGTTTAGGGAGAGATTGACAGGTGTCATTGCCAATATCTTTCCTGCACACTTGGTTTGGCTCAAGAAATGTCAAGTTCAGCTTGTATGTCTCTGTTGATAGGGACTGTGGTCTAGTGCAATGGCAGGGGAGCCACCGTCATCTGTGTTCCTGTCTCACCTCTGTCATTAATTTTGGTAAAGTCAATGACTCCCCTTAGCCAAGTTCAGAGTTGAGTCTAAATGAAGCTAAGAAAACGTAGACTCCGATGAGGCTGGAATGAAATGTAAACTACGTTAGTTTAGATTCACCTTTGTATTTGGCCTTCTGTGCCACCATTTAACAGGCAGCAGGTTTAAAACAAATAAAAGGAAATATTCTTCACACAACGCACAGCCAACCTGTGGAACTCATTGCCAGGGGATGTTGTGAAGGCCAAAACCATAACTCGATTCCAAAGAGAATTAGATATGGTCCTGGAGGATAGGTCCATCAATAGCTATTAGCCAACATGGTCAGGGATGCAACCCCTTGCTGTGGCTGTCCCTAAACCTCTGACTGCCAGATGCTGAGGCAGGATGACAGGAGATGGATCACCCAATGACTGCCCTGTTCTGGGTCATTCCCTTTGAGGCACCTGGCATTGGCCACTGTTGGAGAACAGGATATTGGGTTCGACGGACCATTGGTCTGACCCAATGTGGCCATTCTTATGTTCTTCAGCTGTAAAGTACAGATTTATAAATTCCAAGGCCAAAAGGGATCTTTGTGCTCATCTGGTCTGACCTCCTGTACAGCACAGGCCAGAGAACCCCCTGAATTAATTCCTGTTTGAATTAGAGCATGTTTTTTAGAAAAACATCCAGTCTCGATTTTAAAATTGTCACTTATGAGGAATCCACGGCACCCTTTGGTCATTTGTTGGTCTAGCCTGAATTTGTTTAGCTTCAGCTTCCAGCCATGGATCTTGTTCTACCTTTGCCTGCTGGATTGAAGTGCCAGGTACTCATAAGATTGTGATTAAGTTACCACTTAACAACCTCCTCTTGATTAAGCTAAACAGACATGGCCTGGAGTCTGTCTCTATAAGGCATGTTTCCAGTCCTTTAATTGGATAACAATCCATCTCGCATGGGTGCTGGGAAGATTGATTAGATAATGTTCAAAGGGTGTAAAGTGCTGTTGATTTTCCCTGCAGGGAAGAAGCACAGCTTCCCAAGTCATCCCATTATAAGATGATTTGGGCTTTTTTGCAACCCAGGCACTCGGTGTCAATGAGCAGTGTGGATTGCTTTTTTGGGGTCTGTTCCCAGCAGGCTCCACATCCAGGTCGTTTCCCCAAGTTTGGGGCCTGGTCGATTCTGGAATTTCGGCTTCCGACACCACGTGACCGGAACCAGAAATGCATAATTTGCTGGGGTTTTTTGGTGGGGCACAATATCCGGAAATGCAAACTCCACCATCTTTGTTATGGTCAAAAATTGGGCAGGGTTGGTCGTGTTTTTGCTGGATGTGCTTCTCTCTCTCTTAGGGAGGGGCATGGCAACTTGCCTGGCATGTATTAACACAGCATCTCTTTAAATCTTCCTGTAACTCATGTTATACAACAGACGCACCTACAAAGCCATTCTTGTTCACCTTTAGTGAATGCTAGATCATGGCCATGCTGCTAATATAATCCTTGGGACTGATTTGTGCTCTGTACAGCACCATTAATAGGTTATGTCACTAAGGCTTTTGGCTTTATGTTAAAAAGGACATACATTAAAAACAGCATTTTTAAACAAAAAGGTGTTTTCTATCTGTACTTCAGAAAACAAACTCTTCAAATCTCCAGTGGTTAGTAGCAGCTAAAATTAATGGTATGTTCAAGAAGTTTCTCACTACTCTTGACCAGAATAGCCAGGTTCTTATCTCATGTTATTCACTGACTCTGCTGGAGTTACTCCAAATTAATATGGGTGTAATGCAGATGAGACTGTATCCCGTAGGGCTCACCTTACCCTTAGTCCACCATGTGTGGTAGATGGCCTGCAGTCTGGCCAATCCTTGATGATTCAGGAGGATGAATTTTTTTCTTGACCCCTTGCAGTGAACATCTCACATCCTGAAGCATGAGAATTTCTTACCTGCTGCTGTTGTCCATAGCTACTGATATAATTAAAGGGAGAAAAGATGGGTGAGGTAACATCTTTTATGGGTGAGGTAGCAACTTCTGTTGGTGAGAGAGACAAGCTTTCAAACTTACACAGAGCTCTTCTTCAAGTCTGGGAAACATACTCAAGGCAAGTCTACATTTCAAACGCTGCATCGCCACAGCACTGTGGCACTCTAGGGCGGGTCTACACTACAAATGTACAGCAGCGTCGCTCTAGTGCTTCTGGTGAAGACACTCTAAGCTGACAGGGGAGCGAGCTCTCCTGTTGGCTTAATAACTCAACTTCTTTGACAGGAGGTAGCTCTGTTGGTGGGAGAATATCTCCTGCCGATACACCGCTGTCTAGACGGGCGCTTAGGTCAGTAGAACTACATTGCTCAGGGGTGAAAGGAAGGGAGGAGGGGGAAAGGCAGTTAGGAGGGTTGTTCGTGAGTTATAGATTGTTGTTATAAGCCATAAATCCAGCATCTTTATTCAGTCCATGGTTTTCAGTGTCAAGCAAAGTTATGAATTGAAGCTCCCAGGCTCATCTTTTGAAAATGTTGTGCAGGTTTCCTTTGAGATGAGGCCTGATAGTTCCGATACAGAGCGATGGCTTTGTGAAAAGTATTTACCCACCGGTGATGTGGCATTTTTGTCTTTCCTCTTTTTCCTGTGTGAGTTCATTCGAGAGCACAGAGATTGCCTGGTTTCACTCACATAGTTCTTATTTTGGCACTCCGTGCATTGGATGAGGTACACCACAGGTTGTGATATTACCTGACCCACCTTGTCTCTCTAATATCAGACCAACATGGCTACAACCGCTCTGCGAAACATAAAACTATTCAGTCCTTTACATATGAGCTACAACATTTCACTCTGTGGTCTCAATCGTTCAAGTGAACGCCCCGCTCATGTACCCTGTAAAGTCAGTGTGAGTTTGCTATTGATTTCTGTGGGGGGTGGAGAATTAGGACTGAGGAGGCTCATGCTATCCACCTGCTCAGCAACTTCCAGTTTGAAATGCTCTCATCCTTCCTTACTGCTATGCTAATGGGAGCGGAGGAGGAAACAGAGAGGATGCCATGGAACTGAGGGCTTGGGTGGGTAAGACAGAAATTGCTCCAGGGCCATGGCAGTAGGGGTCATAATTATGGGTAGAGGTAGGGGGACAATTTACCATTTGGAAATCATCTTGTTCTCCACATGGTCAAGTGTAAGGGGCATGCCCACGTGTTTCCTTTTAGCCCAAAGCTGCCGGTCCATAAGTGATGGTTTAGGTTGTGTTCCTGTGTTCTACTGCCCTCTGCTGGCCTGAACATCACCCCTAGCCAGGCTTCAGTGCACTGGATGAGCTGACGGGGTTACCCCTGAGTTTTGTGACTGAACGAGGTCACTTGCTCTGCTTCTTTGCTCCCTGCCCTTGGCCGATGACCATGGTCTCTGTCTGCACACGTCTCCACGGATCACTTGTTACACATCATTCTTTGTCCCCACAGAGCTGCTGAGCAGACACATATAAGGACCTGTTGTCTGGGTCAGTGCACGAGATCACGAGAGTGTCCCTGAAACCAACTGGTATTGCTGTTAGGCCTGCGGGAGTGAATTCTGCCCCCCCACCCCCCAGCAGAATCAGCAAAAACTCACATTGCATCAAATATGCATCCTGATTTTTTCTCATGGCAAAAGGGAGGAGAAAGAACCAATTTTCCACCTGTTTGAAGATATATATGCTACGTGAATCAGGTACAGATTTGAGACGGGGGCCTGGGCTGGTATATCTGATTTCAGAACAAGGGGCCAGGAACTCCTGAGTTCAAATCCTGGGTCTGCCACTCATTGTTTTTGCATCCTTGGACAAATCACTCACTAGCTTTTCATCTGTGCCAGAGAGATGATATTAACAACTGGATGAGAACATCATGAGGATTAACCCACTGTTATTTCAACAAGGTGCTGAGGATTAAAAGCACGAAGTGGTCTGTGAAGGAACAAAACAAATGAGAGCGAGAGAGGAAAAAACCAACCCAACTTTTGCGGGGGTGGTTCTCGGAGCTCCCGTGAGCTAATGTTAGGAACAGATGAGGCAGTCAGACAAAGATGCTGACAACGGACACTGGAAAGAAATCAAAAAGACCGACCAGAGAAGAGATAAATCTTGTGTGGATAAAGCCTCTCCTGCCACACCTGATTGTGTGGGGGAAGTGCTGCTCTAAAACAAGGACACAAACTGCCTGGGAGGGCTTGAGCTAATAAGAGATTTGGGGTGGGGGGAAGGGATGCAAGCCCAGGAAGTTTGAGAACATAGAAGGAGCAGCTGCCCCAGGAAGAGCAGAACCAGCTACCCAGAGCAAGGGCCAGGCAGGCACCAAAGAGCTGCCAGGACAGCTGAAACCATGCAGCGGGATTCTGAGTGCCCGATGCGGGGGCTGTGTGCTGTACGGTGCCTGCCCCAGGCTGATTCTTTATGGTGTATCGTGGGCATGGCAGTGCGTCACGGCTGCTAGAGGTCTGCCCCTGGGTTTACGCCTGGGTTTGGCTGGCATAGGTAAAAGTGTTCTAGCATTAAGCGTGGTATTTTTTGCAGGGGTTTAACTCTGACACACCTTGGAGGGAGGGTTGGTGTGTGCATAGGACTGGGACCCCCTTCCTCCACTCTGGGAATCCCCATTCCAACATTTGCAAGTAATTTGGAGAAAGTTCCTCTGAGAGGTAGTTAAGGTTTCAAAACAAATTCTGGACTCTCCTATTTCCAAACACTGACAAAGGGTGCGACATGGCTCCTGTGGGGGAAAGGCATGACAGACTAGCCTGGGGAGTATGAACAGCCTCTCGCTTGTTTTCCAGAGGCTCGGCTTTTGTCTTCCTTTTAAAGTAAGTCTTGGGCCATTATAATTGCAAAGGAAACGTCATAAATGTGTGAACAGTTTCATCTGCCTGAGTCTACAGAAAGCCTGAAACGATCGCTCTGAACTGCTGAATTCATGTAAATGGGTGTAAACTCAGGGGCCGACGGAGACACTTTAAATATCAAAGCTGTTCACTTTTTGAATGCCCATCACATGTAAGGCAGGAGGGGGACATTTGTATTATGAAGAGCTACAGCAGTATTTCCCAAAGCATGGGGCATGCCCCACTGGTGGGTGCAAAGGAGTAGTGAAGGGAGAGACTTGTGGAAGATGTGAACATTAAGATGGGTCATGCCTTTAACAACCCAATGAGGCTGAAGGATGGATGTGTGTGGTTGGTTTCATCTTCCTCAAGCTATGTTCAGCTTTACAAATGTTTGGTAACATCATCCTACTGGGGCATTTATTATCTGGAAAGATACCAGAACAAGTTATTCAGCAATCAGTTTGTGAGCAGCTAGAGTGATAATGAATAGCCAGCATGGATTTGTTCAGAACAAATTATCCCAAACCAGCCCACGGTCTTTCTTAGACAGGGTTACTGGCCTAGTGGATAGCAGGAAGCAGCAGACATGATAGATCTGGATTTTAGTGAGGCTTTTGACACAATCCCACATGTCATTCTGGTAAGCAAGCTAGGGCAATGTGGTCTCGAGGAAATTACTATAAGGTTGGTGCACAACTGGTTGAAAAAACCGTAGTCAAATAGTAGTTATTAGTGGTTCACTGTCAAACTGGGAGGATGTCTCTAGGGTCCTGGGCGGGGTGTGGCGGGGGGGAGGGGAAGGGCTGTCTGCAGTCCAGTACTATTAAATATTTTCATTAATGACTTGGCTGATGAAGTGGGGAGGACACACATAAAATTTGTGGATGACACCAAGCCTGGAGGGGTTTTGCAAGCACTTTGAAGGACAGGATTAACATTCAAAATGACCTAGATCAATGGGAGAATTGGTCTGAACAATGAAGGGGCTTTAATACGAATTGGACTTTATTGGGCACGTTTTACACAGTAAAATGATAGGCAATGCACAGGACATCTAGATTCTCTTGCTGATTCGTTTGTAGCTGATGTCTCCCAAGATCATTGTCTAAAAACCAAATGAAAAGCACAAAGCTTTAGACTTTCACTGAAGTAGTCTGCAAATATCACACATACCACAGCCCCGAACCTACAGACCACAGGACACTCTTCAGAGTGGGGCCCAAGTATGGTCAACTGTATCTCATTTAAATTGCACTGCTAACCCTTGTACTATATTAATCAACGCTCTAAAACATGTGTGCACGGTTTGGCCTCGCTGATTTGAAAGCAATCAGCTGAGGCTCTTCTTTCTCTAAGACAGGCTCATCCTTCTCAACTTCTACTACAATGAGAGCGAAAACATTCGTCACTTATCTGAAACCTTGATTATTCTCATTTTTCAGTGCCCCCCCAATGCCAACTGGATAATCAAGAGTGTACAGTGTGTGTCCTAGTGCCCAGACTCATTGAAAATGGCCTTACATGGCCTCTTGGTTGACCAGGCAAACGTAATCATCTGGTAGAAGTTGGTCATTAACAAAAGTCCAAATGACGGACACGCTTGTACGTAATATATGTAAAATAACTGACTCTCACACAATACTGCATAACAGGCCAGATCCTTAGGTGGTGCGAATCTGCTGAAGTCAGGGGAAATAAACTGATTTATTCTTGCAGAGGTTCTGGCCCAATGTATAAAGCAGTACTCTATGCTAATAACTACTTGCTCTTGCTGGTCTCCATTAGAAACTCCCACAATTGTCTTATGCTGTAAATAATGACCATTTTTCTAATATTATAAAGAACCTCATGTACTTACATTGGTGACTACGTCGCCATTTATTTCAGTGACGGATTTAATTTTGTTCAAGTTCGTGACCAGTTTCTTGTCACCTTCCATTTGAACAACAGCCTGATAGAGGGGGGAAGGGGAAAGTGAGACATGAACATTATTGCCTGTGGAATAAAGACCAATCTGCACTCTTCTGTGTCTAATTACTAGATACATTAGGCATGTGTAAGACCCCAAATGAATTAAAGGTGTGAATCTGAAGTGGATTAGTTAAACCATATTGAATTGTGGTGTGGATGTCGATATTCAGAATAAAAGTGGTCTTAATTCCATTTACTTTAATTCACTTTGGAAGTGAATTATACTAAACTGAATTAAGACCACTTTAATTCTAAATGAGGGTGTTCACACAGGGGTTTCATGTGGTGTAAGTAATCCACTTCAAATTCACATTTGTAGTTCATTCAGACTAACTTTCCTGGGTGTCCCCATGTAGACAAGCCCTAAGTGGTTTAACATCCCTTCTAACTGAAATTACACAAGTAAAACCCTTCATTAGGAAAAATTTATCTGTCTACCTCCTTAGACTGTAAGTTCTTTGGGGGCAGGGAATGTCCTTTTGTTCCGTGTTTGCGCAGCGCCTAGCATAGTGGGGCCCTGGTCCATGACTGGGGCTCTCAAGCAGTATGATAATACAAATAATATCTATCTACCTGCTCCCTAATGACTGTTCTATAGAAGGCAAGACTCTCATAGCCACAGGTGCAGAGAATTCTCCTTTAGCTCAAGTGATGTGGTTTTGCTACAGAAGTTCCCTATAGAGCACATCTGTGATACCAGTGACATCTAGGTGTGGAGCATTGCAATGCTATTTTAAGTGACTGAGAAATTCCTCCAGCCTTCAAAACACCTACAAAGTCACCTGCGGATGAGGTAGAGATTTGAGGCAGGAGGATTTGAGATTTGAGGATGAGGCAGGATTTGCCAATGCTATGGCTTTAATGTCTGGTGAACCACAATCTGTCCTTTCCCTTCTAGGTACAGGAACCATCCAGTTTAAAGAGCTATAAACTCTAACTCCACAATCACCCACCCAAATGCAAACAAGGGCAGAGAATCAGAGCAGCCAATGAGTTTGTGTGCATTCCTTCTTTAAGAGAGCAGGTTTTTGTTTTATGACTACATCTCCTGCCACATTTCTTCCTCCCCTTTTTTTAATGAAATGGAGCTCAGTGTTTCTTTTGTACTGCAACCAACCACAGAAAGTCACACCTTATTCAGCTGACTAGTCTGGAAGAACAGTATTTAGCACTTTCACAGAATTGGCCCATCTGTGGTACTCAAACGCGTTACACATGGGGAAACTGAGGCAAAGAGCGGCTACTGCCCACATTTTCAAAAGTGGCCTATAGTTTTGGCTGTCTAACTTTAGCAATCCAACGCCTGATTATCAGCGGTGCCCAGTGATGAGTTTATATAGGAATCTGGGAAGAGCAAGCAGTGACACACTCAGCTGAAGTCAATGGAAAGTGCTTAGCACCTCTGAGACTTAAGCCTTAGGGTTCTAAAATAAGGAACTCAGAAATGGAGGCACCCAACATTAGAGGTCCCAACATTAGAGGCCACTTTTGAATCTTTGCCTACAAAGCCAATGGCAGTCCGCAGCAGCAAGCCTGTGCCCAGGTGGACAGATTTGGGCTCCTGCTACAGTGCTAAAAACAGCTGTGTAGATGGCGCTCTTAAGCACCAGCTTGGGCTCTAAAGCCCACGCCCATCCCTAGGTTTCCAGCCCGAGCTGCAACGTCTACACAGCTATTTTTAGCACTGTGGTGTGAGTCCTGTTGACCTGGCCTCGGAGGCCCTCTGCCACAGGCTGCATAAACATACCCTAAGAGGCTTGCTGAAGTCCTGTCTAAAGTAGAGCCAGGCATGGCACCCAAGGGGTCAGATGCCCTGTCCATTGTGCAATGCTGCACCTGAGCTTCGGTTTGGAGCTTTATTTCCCCTCCACTACAATAAAATCACACGTGGCCAAAGTGTGAGCCAAGTTCACTCCATGAAGTTACACAATGCAGTCTGTGGCCACCTTAACTTTACTACCTGGCTCTTACACCCCAGCAACGACAGGTCCCAGCATGCAGTGCTCCACTTTGCTCCATGCGGGGCCAAAGTCTTTGCTAGTGCAAATGGATGTAATCCCACTACAATTAACAGAGCTGCACCCATCGACACTAGCAGAGAATTTAGCCCAGCAACGGATATGGCCTTTGATGCATCCTCTGGGTCTCTGGGCAAGCTGATGGAGCAGCTGTTTGTTGAACAAGTTTGAGGCCCTTTTGGGTTAGATGAAAGGGAAAGAATGTGCTACAAGTCCACTAGAAATCAACCGCCTTATACTAGGGGCAATGTCAGTTCAGCCTTTTCTGTGGGCCAGTGTTGCTGGGCCACGGGGTAAGGGCAGAATCCTGCAAGGTGCAGAGGGCCCCTTCCATGGGACTGAGCACCCAGCACCCCACAGGAGATGTTCAGCAACCCACAGCCCCACATGAAGGGAAGACTGGGCACCCACCTTGACCTTCTCTCCAGTTGGGGTCTCCAGCTCAGCCTCCTCTCCAATAGTGAACTCGTTGTGGAGCACTTTGCTGCCAGTTGTCACGGTGACCTTGAAGCTTTTGCCATTCTGCACAATTTCTGAGATGCTCTTGATGTCCTTGCCCTTTTCAATCAATTCATCAGGCAGACCTGGACGGAAATAAACACCCAGGCTTAGACAGAGTTCTGAGGAACGCTACTTCTGGGGCAGGTGGGCCAGCCAGACAAACAGAGCCAGCTTTCGGGGCTGTGGAATCCACATCTGAGAGGGCTGCTAGGCTGGTTAATGGTGGCCCCCGTCTGAGGGACGTTCTCTAAGTTAACATGCAGTTGGCAGTTGTTTGAGTGTAATAAAAAATGTCATTCACAGTCTAGTCTGGGGAAAAGTCTCCAACCTCAGGACTCATCCCCTGTCCTACATGGCTGGTTAGAAGGAGGAAGACATGCCATTTCCCTTCCCCCTCCACTGAAAGTCTAAGGGGAAAGAAAAGATCAAGCTGAAGAAAGGGGACGGAGGAGAAGAGAAGACAGGAATTTTTGAGGGACATGTGGGAGGAACAGGGGCTCCAAGAATATCCTGGCTGGGATCTCTCAAAACCTTGAAGCCAATCATACATATGAAGGGTAAAAAGCACATCACAATATATGGAACAAATAATAAAGCAGATCACTGATGAATAGTTAGAGAGGCTGGAGAAAATATAATCCTTGGCTAGAAAGTTATTGAAAATTAAGCCAACATTTTCATACTCGAGTGCCTAAAAGTAGGCACCTAAATCTACCTTCAGGCACCTAAATAAGTGGCCCATTTTACCAAGTTTTTGATGAGCAATTGAATCAGAGGTGCCATACAAAATGAAGAGAGTGACAATTAGCAGAGTCAAGACAATCAACATAGATTCATTTAATAGATTCCTCAGACCAGCTCCTCAGCCACTGTAAATCGGCACAGCTCCACTGACTTCAATGGAAAGTCACACCGGTCTGAAGTAGCTCAGGATCTGGCCCACAGACTCTCAGGCCAGAAGGGCCATTCTGATCATCATTCTAGATTGACGTCCTGCATAACGGCCAGAGAATTTTATGCAGTGTTTTCTGCATGTCAACATGCAACTGAAGAGACTTCTTCAGTTATGTGTTCTTCTCATGAGTCCACGTAACACTGTACATTTGTTCTCCAGGTATGTTACTTGTGTATTTTAAAAACATATTAATATATAAAGATTAACGACAGTAAAATTCAATATTAGAAATGAAAATGCTTTTGATCTAAATCCTGGATGCCTGCACACAAAAGACTAATTTTAAACAATGTTGGACACTGTGGACAGACAGAGGCAACACACACTAAACATAGTTACATTTATCTGACACTTACCAAGGGCTTTCATGAAAGGCTCAAAATTTTCATGGGACTGGAGTTCAAACTTGCCAGTGAAGCTCATGATGGAGATGTTTTCTGTGGCCCTGTTGGGAGAAAAGGTAGCTCATCAGTAACCAGAGCTTGCCTTTATAAAGATCTGTTGCCTTGAAAGTCGGTCAGAGGTAATGTGATGTAATTCTTTTATGGCCTTGCTCAAACATTAACGTATAACTGAGTGATAAATTGCCCTCAGCTACAGACCTAGATTTACAAAGTGAAGGGAGGTTCTTTTCCACAGAGACTTTGAATTACAGATGTAACGAAATACAAAGCAGCATCTGTAAAACTAAAGAAACGGGGGGAAAAGCTGTAGAGACCTTTTATCTGTTGATTGTCAGATAAAAAGCCAAATGATTCAAGCCCTAGAGCCCTGGAAAAACACATTAGAAAAAACACCAGGGGAAGTGGGAAGATATTTTGGCATTTGGGTGAGGTGCTGTGTGAGATGCAGGGATTTTCAGTTGCTGTTGCCAGATGTTAGTGTTTAATATTGGCACAAAGAGCAATGGCTATGATCCAACAGTTACACGTATCACCCAGCTGTAATGCTTGGCAGCCTCAGTGTAACTGCAGGTTGTGTTGCAATACAGGGTTATCCCTGGGTATAGAATCATAGAAGATTAGGGTTGGAAGGGACCCCAGGAGGTCATCTAGCCCAACCCCCTGCTCAAAGCTGGACCAACCCCAACTAAAGCTGGGCCTTAAAAACCCGTAAGGATGGAGATTCCACCACCTCCCTAGGTAACCCATTCCAGTGCTTCACCACCCTCCTAGTGAAAAAGGTTTTCCTAATATTCAACCTAGACCTCCTCCACTGCACCTTGAGACCATTGCTCCTTGTTCTCTTACCTGCCAGTACCATGACTGAGAACAGCCTAGCTTCATCCTATTTGGAACCTTCTTTCAGGCAGTCGAAGGACTAAACAAGCCTAGTTCCCTCAGCCTCTCCTCATAAGTCATATGCTCCAACCCCCTAATCATTTTTGTTTCCCTCAGCTGTACTTTCTCCAATTTGTCCACATCCTTTCTGTAGTGGGGGCCCAAAACTAGACACGGTACTCCAAATGTCACATCACCAGTGCCGAATCTCCTGGCAATGCTCCTACTAATGCAGCCCAATATGCTGTTAGCCTTCTTGGAAATAAGGGCACACTGTTGACTCATACCCAGCTTCTTATCCACTGTAACCCCCCAGGTCCTTTTCTGTAGAACTGCTGCCTACCCAGTCAGCCCCCAGTCTGTAGCAATGCACGGGAGTCTTCTGTCCTAAGTGCAGGACTTTGCACTTGTCCTTGTTGAACCTCATCAGATTTATTTTGGCCCAATCCTCTAATTTGTCTAGGTCACTCTGTATCCTATCCCTAACCTCCAGCGTATCTACCAGTCCTCAAGCCTAGTGTCATCCACAAACTTGCTGAGGTGGCAATCCACCCCATCCTCCAGATCATTAATGAAGATGTTGAATGAAACCAGCCCCAGGACCGACCCCGAGACACTCCACTCTAGCTGCCAGCTAGACACTACCTGTTAAGCATGATGATCTAGCCAGCTTTCTATCCACCTTATAGTTCATTCATCCAACCCATACTTCTTTAACTTGCTGGCAAGAATACTGTGGGAGACAAAAGCTTTGCTAAAGTCAAGGCATATCACGTCCACTGCTTTCCCCACATCCACAGAGCCAGTCACCTCATCATAAAAGGCAATCAGGTTGATCAAGCATGACTTGCCCTTGATGAATCCATGCTGACTGTTCCTGATCTCCTTCCTCTCTTCCAAGCGCCTCAAAATAGATTACTCGAGGACCTGCTCCATGATTTTTCCAAGGACTGAGGTGAGGCTGACTGGTTTTTAGTTCCCCAGATCTTCCTTCTTTCCTTTTTTGAAGATGGGCACTATATTTGCCGTTTTCCAATCATCCGGGACATCTACTGGTCACCGTGAGTTTTCAAAGATAATGGCCAATGACTCTACAGTCATGTCAGCCAACTCCTTCAGCACCCTCGGATGCACTGCATCCGGCCCTGTGGATTTGTGCATGTCCAGCCTTTCTAAGTAATCTGGAACCTGTTCTTTCATCACAGAGGGCTGCTTATCTCCTCCCCACACTGAGCTGCTCAGTGCAGTAGTCTGGGAGCTGACCTTGTCTGTGGAGGCAGAAAAGGCATTGAGCACCTCAGCTTTTTCCACATCCTCTGTCACTAGGTTGCCTCCCCCATTCTGTAAGGGGCCCACACTTTCCCTGACCTTCTTTTTGTTGGTAACATACCTGTAGAAACCCTTCTTGTTACCCTTCACGTCCCTTGCTAGCTGCAACTCCAATTGCGCTTTGGCCTTCCTGATTTCACCCCTGCATGTTCGAGCAGTATTTTATGTCACTATAGTATTAACAAATATTTTATATGACAATAGTGTTAACAAAGCCGTGGTCGTCGTCCAATAGTTCAGTGAAGAGACAGATGAGTCTGAACCAAAACGCCAGATCCAAACTTGGAGAAACTTTGTTTCAGATCCAAGCTGGATCACTGGCCCTTGTCTTCACCTCAGGACTGAGCCTATTAAGAAAGAGCTGGTTGCCACTAGATCAGTGATGGCAGCAGAGGTAATAATGCCATGTGCTACCACAAAAAACAGGGGAAAAGAAACAAAAAAGCCATCCCTAAGCTCTCCCTTCTTTTCCCTCCCACCACATACATACACACCCATGCTGCTACCCAGTTGGCTACTTAAGGATAATCGTTGCATTCAGATCTGTATCTCTAAAAAGCCGTGTAACCTGTGAGGTGAGCAGCAGCCTCCATGCTAAACCGTTGCATGATCCATCCATTCAAAATGCTTCTGTGAAAATCCTCCTCACTCCTTGGAATCACACTCCCTGTCAGTCCCTTGGCTGGTCCCTGCCTGGTTTGTCCATCAAGTCCAAGCTCCAGCTGTCACCCTTAGCGCTCTGCACAGCTCTGCTCCTTACGCCATCTCTGCTCTCATCTCCTCCTACGTCATTCTCCTCAAGCCACCAGCCTCATTACTCTCTTCTTTTTCCATCTTCCATTCTCATCATGGTGGCTTCCTGGTGACTCCTTGTGCTGGGAGGAATCTCCTGGTTTGCTACATGACCATTAGGGCTCGGAAACATTTCGTATCAAAACTTTTTTCTATGGAAAATTGGGGGTTACACTAATGGTAAATGTTTGTGGTGTGTTTCTATTTCCCTCTCGCTTTCTTTTTTGGGTCAGAAAACCAAAACCGGAAAACCCACATTTTTTTATTTTCAGCCCAAAATTTTCAGTTTTTCAATGAAAAGTCAAAAATGTCCACAGAAAACAACCCCATTTTCCAACCAGCTCTAATGACCAAATTCGCTTCATCCGAGTCCCTCCTTAAACCTCACAGCTTCCCTCAGCATTTCAGGTATGACCAACTAAAGAAATACATAACTCTTCACTGTCTGAGACAAGACTTTTCTTTGCTCACCTGGTTATTGCAGCACATGTCTGAGCTGTATTGTCTGGGCTATTGTTAGCCCAGCTGGCTAGCTAATTAATCCAGTTAGCATCTGCCAAGTAAACTTTGACCCAAACAGTTAGTTAAAAATCTGGGGTCTTGCAGGCTGTTCCAATTAAAAGAGGAAATTGATGATGGGGCCAGGTATCTTTGATGCAGTCCTATTTATGTACAAAGGATGCACAAAGTCCTGTTTCCCTGAACACAGGAGGAATCCAACCACAGGAGCCAGTTGTTT
Organism: Mesoclemmys tuberculata; assembly: GCA_007922155.1. NCBI lineage: Eukaryota > Metazoa > Chordata > Testudines > Chelidae > Mesoclemmys > Mesoclemmys tuberculata. The sequence goes on from ML675624.1 coordinate 79,642,373, forward strand.
TTCTTTCCGCTCTAAGCCTCTTTCAGCCAGCACTCAGCCCCAAAAGTCTCTCTCCAGCCTTTCTAAAGGCCATGCTCCCAGTTCTTGTTGAGGTTTTGTCTGTTGCTTCATTGCTGCCTTCTCTCTCAGCTTCTCAGGTCTTTCTGCTGTTTCTCAGACACACACATCTCCCCAAACAATAGCCAGAGAACCCTCTCCGCCCACAGGTGCCTTTGTTTTGGCCCATGACACGGAGCTGTGTTTGGGAAGGAGGCTGTCTTTGTTTTGGCCACCTGGTTACATAAAGAAGCATAATGGCTTCTTACATCTATGTTAAGGGAAGCATTTCCCTCTTCCCCGAGCTTGAGAGTGGTTTAACCCCACCCTCAATACATAGTTAACACACAGTCATGGCAGCAGAAACAGCTGCTGGGGAGGCTGCAGCAGTGGAAAGCAGCTGTGGCCTCCTTGCTGAAGGATGGGCTGGCTGGACGGGACCAGAGAGCCCCAATAGGCAGTGCTGGTTGGGAAGAGGGCATGGGCTCATTCAGCACACTCTCCCTGCAACCTTTGTAGCCCGTGGCACTAGCCTGCTGGCTGACTTATATACATAGCTTTATGAGTTCGAGTGTTTGTTTTATTATAATAGGTATATAGATATGTACTAGAGTACTTCTGGCTATGACGCCAGGAACCACAAGCCACATGCTGCATGCTTTGCTAAGGCAAGTCAGCATGTATATGTTTGCGACGTTTAGCATAGATAAGCGAGGCTGTGTTAAAGACAGGGAGGGGGCTACCTAAGATCACAGCCTCTAAACTTAGCAGGTACAGCACAAAGAACAGGGAAATAACTGGTGAGGCCGGAAATAACAGATGTAAGAATGAACGCATGGGCATTGATAGCATGAATATGTCGTTAATATGCATGAACATACCAGCCTAGAAAGTAAGTGTACCCTGGTATTTTGTGGGTGAGGAAATTAAGTTTGGATGTGGAAGGAGGACACAAGGGGCAATCACCATGGGATTAGGTTTTTAATAGTTTCTTAGTTCTTTGTTGAGTCCAACTCTAAGTTAGATTCTATAGTTTTGCTACAGCTTTTAGCTCCCGAGCTTCTCCTAAACTCTTCAACTCCTACTCAAACACCTGAACCGTCAGAATCTTTTAGCATGGCAGAGGCGAGGCTGGTCCTTTGTCTCTTACCACCAGGTTATCAAGGAAGGGTGTGAGCCTGTTAATCTAAAAGCTTTATAGTATGTAATACCACATGTGCCTCCGGAACAATATTATCTCCTGTGTAATTCTAATAGATTATTTGTTTGATCCTTATTCCATTTTATCTCAGGAAAAGTCTTCAAGGCTGTATCTTGTTCTCAGCGTGAGTGTCTATGTCATGCAGCCCGGGGTCCTTGCAAACTCTGTGTAGCTTGATTCTGGGACAAAAACCTTATTATTTCTGATTATTGGCGACTATCACCAATATTATATAAATAATAATGTTAATCTCCTAAAAATCAACACCTTCGTAGGCAGGCTTCCTATGGAATCCACTTGCCAAGGGGAATTAACCCTTCCCAGGGGGAGGAAAACCAGTGGCAGAGCAGGTGACAACAGCGTTGGGGGGAACGTCCCTCTGGTTTACAAAGGACGTCACCGGTGCAGGGACCCATTTACACCCTCTTCAGCCAGCTTCTGGGCATCTTGCCCTCTGCATAATTCAGATAACGAGCCCCTCATTGCAGGGACCACACTGAACTGAACGGAGGTGAGAACAGCAAGAAAGCTCGATAGATGAGAAATGCTGCTAATATTTATGTGCGTCTGTCTCCTTTGTGAGAGAGGATCCCCCGAAGGGACTGTGGAGCAAGAGATTTCCAGCTCTGCATATGTTACTGTGAGGCTGCTAACAGAAACAGACTGTCTCATTGGTGTAATTTATCACTCCCTTTTGTTGGAAGAATCAGTGTTCCAGGGCCTTTAGACAGTGTTTGGCCAGGCCCAGCCTCTGATTTTGATACCTGCAGAAGTGCGGGTGGGTGCAAGACAAAAGGTGGATTTTGCGTCAAAAGGGAATTAGTTGCTCGGCTGCAGGAGTTTCCGCGAGCCACTCAGCCAGTCTGAGATCCAATTGCAACATCCTGCACTCAGGGACCTTGCATGTGTGCACCATTCCCTGGGAGATTTTGGCTTCATTAACCAATGGGCAGATCAAGGTGAGACAGCAGTGCTGGGACAAATGAAGCCAATGGCCCAAGCCTCTATTGCCTGAGCAAGGGCCATGTAAAAACACCAGCATCTGACTGACAGTGCTTTAAATTGTGACAGAGACAAATCCTAGTGAATCAGTCGAACTGCAAGTGGAGCTGAACACAGATTGCTGAAACCAGGGTTAAAGCCTGCTCTCATCTTGCATTTAGACTGTGGTCATCCCCATTTCAGTTTCATTCAGTCCTGGTCTGTCTATGGGTACGCCCTCACTGCAAAGTTAAGGCCTGATTGTAGGGTGGGGACTGGGTACGCATGCCTGTGCTAGCTTTAATCTAGCAATAGCAATAAAGATATGGGGGCATTGTCTTAGCGACCAGAGTATGTATCCAGGATCCACAGTGCCCTTGCACACAGTTGGCTAGCCTATGCTGACACCCAGGCCATCTCATCTTCACTACTTTTGTTACCCATGCTAGCTAGATGAAAGCCTACCTGGGCTACAATCCCACCGTTACTTGCAACGCAGACATATGTGATGCCCCAAAATTCCAGCTGGGGTTAAAACCATTGGCCCTGTAGTGTAAGTCAGGTGTAGGCTGTCTGAACCTTTTTTATTGACCCAGTTACAAAAACCACTTAGGGCAAGATACCTTTGTTCTCTGCATTAAAATAACCAGGTCTGATAACCAGGCTGGTGGTCAGGTTGACCGGTTACAGAATGAGCTAAGTGACTGGCATAGCAAAAGTTGAATGATTTCATAACTGGTTCAGTAAAAATGCTTCCAGTTCGCCTTATGGCTCCAGCCACGTTTGAGCTACATCTGCACTGCATGTTTCTTTCAGCAGCATGTAGAATGCTTGCCAATGGACGCCCCAGCATGGCTATAGATAGCAGCATGGCCAATGAGGCATGGCTTAAGCAAGTAAAAACACACCTGAAAGGCCTGCGTATATATGCGAGTATATACCCTGCACATTCTCTACTCGCTCAGGCCCTGTCTCCCTGTCTGCACCGCTATTTTTAACAGTGTAGTGTCCTGCTGCCTCCCTGCTGCTGGACTCTTGAGCCTTCCCCCAGTGAAGAAAGGCTGTGGAAGCGGGTCTTTCCCATGCCTGCTACAGGGAAAGACTCCAGCAGTGGGAAAAGACTCCAGCTCCAGCAGTAGGGAGCGGCTGAAGCTTTTCCTTGCTCTCTTCCCCTGCCAGAGCCTTTCACTGCCCCTTGTAGCTGCATGCCACAGTGTGGCCGTAGAAGGTTTCCACTGTGGTGTGTAGCTTGACATCCTTACAAGCCCCCACCAATGGTGTGTAATGTAGACACAGCCTTAAAGTCAGGTTAGCTGAACCAGTTTTAAAGCAGTTAAAGTTTGGGTGAAATTTCTCGAGGGTAGGCCCCATCCTTAAGAACTGGTAGGTTTCCTAGCACAGACCAGGTGTTAAAGAAGCCCTTTTGTCTCGTCTTGGTATTTACTACAGTAGATTTCACTCTAACCTGATTATCTCAAGGCTGTTCAAATAAATTGCTGTTCATGAGTCTGGAAAACCAAAACCCAAAACTCTATTCATTTTTGTTTTATGTTGTTTACAAACATTGATAATGCTAACTTCCCCGCCCCGCTATCGGGGGTTTACACCCTTTGTCTGAAAATCCTTTGGGGGCTTTACGGTCTTTTATTACACTCAGATATACAACACAGAGGAACGTTTTTAAAAAAAAGAAAAGAAGACCTCACTGAATGAATTTTGGCTCAGGTAATTATTACCTAGACAGGCTTGCTGACAAGTGAGATAAACGTAATCTAAGTAACAAAGTTCAGACAATTTCTCTCTATTGAAATGTGGATTATTTTTAAACATGAGGTCAGTTTAACCTCGCTAGCCCAAGAAAGAGTGTCCTGAGCTGCATTATTATAGGATCCATATTGAATCAATTGATTGCTGGGTTAAAATTAATTCATTGCTCCCTAAACCGGAAATCTCAAGGACAGGCTTCCAGTTTTTTGGGGCAGGGGGAGGTGGGAGGGGAAGGGATATTGAGAGATAGCTAGGCCAAATTTTTCAAGCGTGACTACTAATCTTGGAAACCTCCATTTTTGGGTGCCCACCTTGAGACTCTCTAAAGTGGTCTAATCTTCAGACTGCGGGTGCTCAGCCCTTGCTGAAGATGACGAGGAAAATTTTCAAAGTAGTGTAGGTGTGTCAGTCCCAGGATATTAGAGAGACAAGGTGGGTGAGGTAATATCTTTTACTAGACCAACTTCTGTTGGTGAGAGAGATAAGCTTTGGATAAGCTTCAGGTCACCTGAAGAAGAGCTCTGAGTAAGCTCAAAGGCTTGTCTCTCTCACCAACAGGTGGTCCAATGAAAAATATTACTCACCCACCTTGTCTCTCAAAAGGGCCTCAGTAACTTAGAAGCCCACATTCCATTTTCAAAGTGATGTAGGAGCCTCATCAAAAGTCTCATCAAAAGTCTCATCAGATGTCAGTAGGACATAGGCTTCTAAATGCTTAAATCACTTTTGAAAATGGGTCCTACGCCCTTCTGAAAATTTCAACCAAGCTCCCTTGACGGTATCGCAAATTGGACACCCAAAGCCACTAGTCACTTTAGAAAATCTTGGTCATCGGTTAGTCTAAAAGGGCATGGCAACCATCAAGAAGCAGAAAACCATAATCTGCTGTGTGTTTTGTCACCGACCCTTCTCTTTCAGTCCACATTATCTGTTGGATCGTTCCATAATTTCATTGTACTTCTACCCGTGAACTGGATTCCCAGTGTAGACCTCACACCTTAGGTCTGGTTATTTCTAACACAGAGGGTAAAATCTCTAGTATGCTCGGTGGCTCTGTTTTTCCAATAGGTTTTGCTGCGTGTAGTTACACACTGTTGTTCTGCTTTGAAGCATTCTGTCCTCCTCAATGATCCATCCCGTGTAGGCTGGGTTTCTAACTGCCCGTCTTTTGCCAAGAGTCTTGAAAAAGTGGCAGAATCCTAACTACTGCAAGAGCCGAATTCAATCCCCACTGAAGTCAACTGGCATTTTCCCTCTGACTTAAACAGATGCAGGGTCAAGCCGTATGTGATCATCCGACCCACACAGACCGTGACTGACAAACTGCTGATCGTTTTTTTTTATTAATCGTCCCTAGCTCTTGTATAATACTTTTCAGCAGTAGATCTCAATGTGCTTTACAAAGGAAGTCGGTATCATTAGAGAAGCATTAATGGTTATTTTTGAGCTCTCATGGAGAATGGGTGAGGTCACAGAGGACTGGAAAAGGAAAACATAGTACCTATCTTCAAAAAAGGGAAAAGAGAGACCCAGGGAATTACAGACCAGTCAGTCTAATTTAGATAACTGGAAAGATACTGGAACAAATTATTATCATTATCAGCTAACTGGAAGATAGCTAACGTGATGTCAGTTTTCTAAAAGAACTCTACAAGTGATCCTGGCAATTACAGTCCAGTAAGCCTAACTTCAGTACCAGGGAAACTGGCTGAAACTATAATAAAGAACAGAATTATCAGGCACATAAATGAACACAGTTTGTGGAGGAAAAGTCAACACAACTTTTGCGAAAGGAAATCATGCCTCACCAGTCTATTAGAATTCTTTGAGAGGGTCAACAAACAAATGGAGAAAGGTGATCCAGTGGATATAGTGTTCTTGGACTTCCAGAAAACCTTTGACAAGGACTCTCACCAAAGGCTCTTAAGCAAAGTAAGCTGTTGTAGGATAAGAGGGAAGGTCCTCTCATGGATCAATAACTGGTTAAAAGATAGGATACAAAAAGTAGGAATAAATGGCCAATTTTCAGAATGGAGAGAGTTAAATAGCAGTGTCCACAGGGATCTGTATTGGGATCAGTGCTGTTCATCATATTTATAAATGATCTGGAAAAAGGGGTAAGCATAGAGGTGGCAAAATTTTCAGATGATACAAAATAATTCAAGAGAGAGGAGTCCAAAACAGACCGCAAACAGTTACGAAGGGATCTCACAAAACTGAGTGACTGGGCAACAAAATGGCAGATGAAATTCTTTGCTGATAAATGCAAAGTAATGCACATTGGAAAACATAATCCCAACTATACATATAAAATGGTGGTGTCTACATTAGCTGTTACCACTCAAGAAAGACATCTTGGAGTCATTGTGGGCAGTTCTCTTAAAACACCCGCTCAACATTCAGTGGCAGTCAAAAAAGCTAACAGAATGTTAGGAACAATTAGGAAAGGGATAGATGATAACAGGACAGCAAACATCACAATGCCACTATTTAAATACATGGTACACCCACACCTGGAATACTGTGTGCAGTTCTGGTTGCCCCATTTCAGAAAAGCTATATTAGAATTGCAAAAGGTATAGAGAAGGGCAACCGAAATGATTAGGGGTCTGGAACAGCTTCCATATAAGGAGAGATTAAAAAGACTGGGACTGTTCATCTTGGAAAAGGGGGGTGAGGGTGTGATAGAGGTCTATAAAATCATAAATGGTCTGGAGAAAGCAAATAAGAAAGTGTTATTTACCTTTCACATACCACAAAAACCATAGGTCACCCAATTAAATGAGTAGGCAGCAGCTTTAAAACAAACAAAAGGGAATATTACTTCACACAGTGCATTGTTCAACCTGTGGAACTTATTTCCAGGGATTGTTGTGAAGGCCAAAGATATAACTAGGTTAAAAGAGGAATTAGATAAGTTCCTGGATGATAAATCCATCAATGGCTAGTTAGGCAAGATGGTCAGGGATGCAGCCCCATGCTTTAGGTGTCCTAAGCCTCTAACTGTCAGAAGCTGGGAATAGATGACAGGGGATGGATCAATCGATAATTGCCCTGTTCAAATCATTCCCTCTGAAGCACCTGGCATTGGCCACAGTTGGAAGGCAGCATACGGGGCTAGATGGACCATTGGTCTGGCCCAGTACGGCCATTCTTATGTTCTTAATGAAGGATAGAATGATAGAAATGTAGGGCTAGAAGGGTATTCTAAAAAATCAGGTTGTTCAAACCTCGGGGATAATAAGATAATAGTCATAATGGATTTATCAAGAACAAATCATGCCAAGCCATTCTCATTTCTTTCTGTGATGGGGTAACCACCTGACAGATGGAGACGAAGCGGAAGATGTGATATACCTGGACTTAGTAAGACTTTTGATACTGTCCCTCAGGACATTCTCATAAACAAACTAGGGAAATAGAGTCTAGAGGAAATTACTATAAGGTGGGTGTACAGCTGGTTGAAAAATTGTACCCAAAGACTGGTTATCATCGGTTTCCTGTCACACAGGGAGGTAGTGTTAAGTGGTGTCCTTCAGGGATTGCTGGGGGAGGCGGTTGCAAACACTTTGGAGGCGAGGATAACCATTCAAAATGACCTTGATAAATAGGAGAATTGGTTTGGAATCAATGTAACGAAATTCAGCAAAGGCAACTTCAAAATACTACGCCTAGGAAGGGAAAACCAAGTGCACAAGTACAACACAGGGCATAACTGGCTAGGTGGTGGTACTGCTGAAAGGGATCTGGGGGTTAGAGTAGATGACAGATTGAACTAGTCAGCAAATGAGACTGCAGAGAAAAAGGCAAATGCCATTCTAGGGTATATTAACAGGTGTAAAACACGGGATGTAATTGTCTTGCTTTACTCAGCACTGATGAGGCTTCAGCTGGAGTATTTTGGTCAGCTTTGGGCACACACTGAGGGTGCGTCTACGCTGCAACTGGGAGCATACGTCCTAGCTTGAGTAGACAGACATGAACTAGCTCTCCTCGAACTCGTGTGCTAAAAAAATTGGAGGGAGTCCACAGGAGAGCAACAAAAATGATAAAATGTTTAGAAACCCTGATCTGTGAGGAAAGGTTGAAAGAACTGGGCCCAGTTAGTTTAGGGGGCCAGGATAGTAGTCTTCAAATATGGAAAAGGATGTAAAGGAGCGATGATCCACTGCGCTCTATGTTCTCTGAAGGTATGACACGAAACAATCGTGTGCAGTAAGGGAGAGTCAGGTTAGGTTTTTGGACAAATGTTTTAGTGAGAAGGATAGTTAAGTGCTGGAACAGGTTAGCTAAGGAGGTTGTGGCATCCCCATCACTGGCGGTTAGGAACATAAGAATGACCATACTGGGTCAGGCCAACGTCCATCTAGCACAGCATCCAGGTGCTTTAGAGGGAATGAACAGAACAGGTCATCATCAAGTGATCCATGCTGTCACCCATTCCCGGCTTCTGGCAAACAGACTCGGGACACTTCAAAGCAGAAGTTTTTAAGAACAGGTTAGCCAAACACCTGTCAGGGGTGGTCTCGGTATACTTAATCCTGACTCTGTACAGGGGGATGAACAAAATGACTTCCCAAGGTCCCTTCCAGCTCTACATTTCTGATTATCCCCACTTTACTGAAACCGAGGGAGAGAGTGGCAAAGTGACTTGCCCAAAATTATCCAGCAGGTCAGTGGCAAACCCAGGATTACAACTAAAAACTCCTGAGTCCCAGGCCAGTGCTCTTGCCACTAGCTCACACTGCCTTCCCATGTTTTAAAGGATGTCACCAGTGGGCTTGTGACACATGTAAAGAGCAGACCTCCAGAGCTGGTGAAATGTTCCTGACTTGGGGTCTCGTTACCAGTTTGATACAGAAGCACAAACGGGCAGAAGTTTAATTTTTTTTTTAAATTCTTTTTCTTTGCAGGCCTCTTTTAAAGCTACCTCTGTTTTAGGGCCTAGTAACTACATATGAAAGTTATTCCAGAAGAAGGTAGAGTGTGAACTTAAAGCAGAACAAGAAAAGGCTTCCCACACATGGTGCTATTCAGGAATAAACAACCCCATAATAAGAGGATTCTTGTATCAATATCTTGTTTGATTTCACTCAGCGGTAATTACCAAGTACCAGTCCTTGATGTATATTTCCTAGATTAAATTACATAATTATCAGATACCTGATAAGTCTTTGCAAGGGCAGCAGATTGTTCAGCAGGCTGCAACATGATTTACTTCTATGATTAATGCTCACAAGGAGAGAAATTCACTGCTGTGCAAAAGGCCAACCCAAGGCTTATGTACTGTGTAGGTTCCTATTTTGGAGGCTTAAAGGGGATTTATGCAGTGTATAGCCCTGGGGCTGGCTCACACTGAACAGGGCTAAATTTCACCCAAACAGCATGTCACACCAAACCTTAAATTACTGTCTTAGCTTTTGTCTACCCAGTGCTTGAAAGCGGAAGGTATAGAGTTGATGACCTCAAACAGCAGGTCCTCCTCTTATAATGAGAATACGATGGCGCCTGAGAATCTTCTCATTTCTTACAATGAATGAATGTGACAAGGTGGGTGAGGTAGTAGCTTTTATTGGACCAGCTGCTGTTAATAAAGAGACAAGCTTTTGAGCTTACACAGAGCTCTTCTTCAGGTCTGGGAAACATACTCAGAGAGTCTCACAGTTAAACACAACCTGGAACAGATTGTTAAAAGTAGTTTACACATATTTCAAGGAACCAATCAAGGTGAAGTGGCCAGTTAACTACGTACGCTAATCAATCTGTTCCACCTGTGACACTGAGTACGTTTCCCAGGGTATGTCTACACTGTGGAGTGAAGTCGATTTATTTTAAATCGATTTTCACCCACCTAATTTTAGAAGTCACAGGAGCGTGATCACACCACGCTCACTGCATCAGGGTCTTGGGTCCCCACTCGCCGTGGTTGGGTCGACAATCAAAGAAGTGCACCATGGGTAGGCTTTTGGGAAGGTTGTCATCCTCCCTTGATGTGGCGTGCTCCCTCCACCTCCCTTCTTGTCCCAAACAAATGGCAAATGGTTTTTCGTGCCATTTTTCTCTGCCACATGCACGCTCTTACCAAAGAGGCATGGAGCCCGCTCAGCTCTGCACTATTGTTACATCACAAATACTTCTCGACTTATACTGAAGTATTTTCAAGGGTGAGACAGGAGCCACAGAGTGGAAAGTTGTGATGTTACAGAGGCTGCCCTGCTACAAGCCAGAGAGCGAAACAATTCCCATTTGCTGCAGGCTATCACATGCCATCTACAGTTGGTGGAGCGCCAGTTCTGGTTCCAGGAAACAAGCACAGACTGGTGTGATCGCATAGTTATGTAGGTGTGGGATTATGAGCAGTGGCTGTAAAACTTTTGTATGCGAAAGGCCACTTTCCTTGAGCTTTGCGTGGAGCTGTCCCCATCCCTGAAGCACATGAATTCTCGCTTGAGACCTGCTGTGACAGTGGAGAAGCAAGTGTCCATTGCTTTGTGGAAGCTGGCAAACCCCAGGTTGCTACTGGTCAATTGGAATCAGTTCAGAGTCAGTAAATCCTCCGTGGGAGTTGCTGTGATACAAGTGTGCAGGGCCATTAGTAGACTTCTGCTACAAAGAATAGTGTCTTCGGGTAACATGCAGGACATAGAGGACATAGGTTTGCCACAATGGGGTTCCCAAATGTTGGGGGGCGATTAATGGCACAAATATCCCTATCTTAGTGTGACCCATCCGTGCCTAGGGTAACCACCTGAAAATGCCAAGGTCAGGGCAGGCTGCAAAAGGAGAGCAGATTCTCCCAACACTGGTGGGTGACACTGAAGTCAGAAATCCCAACCAGCCACAAACTACGGTTCTGATTCCCCCACACTGGTTCTCAAGAAGTTAAAACAAAAATATACACAGCCCCCTTTACTGTACTTCAGTCTCCGGCTCCTAGTCAGCCACTAGGTCCAGTAAAGAGGTAAGTTCTTTAAAACTCTATGCTCTTTACCAAAAAGTAAAAGTACCAGATCAATATAAGTTTGGATCTTACCCAAAATACCACGCTGCCAGCCAATCCTTTAGTAAATAAAAGTAAAGGTTTATTGTAAAAGGAGAGAAACAAACTATAAGAGAAATGTTAAAGGATCAAAGCAATCACATACATACAAATGACTGTATACATCAGGTTTCCAGTAGAAATGTGGAGTTTGCAGGCTTGGATAGTCCCTCTGGTGTATATCCAGTACCTGGATGGGCCTCAGTCCTTTGATTCACAGCTTCAGTTGTAGATGAATTGATCCAGAAGAATGAAGAGTAAATAGTCTATGCGCCACTTAATGAATTGTCAGTAAGGACCAGATTGCCTCTGGTCCTTAAAGGGTGTGCAAAAAACTGTGTGGGAATAAGTAGACTTGCTGCTTCTTGAATTCTATGCGCAAGGGTCAGGGACAAGTGCAATCTCTGCTCTTTGGGAAGCACAGAAGCTGCTCACTCTATGCACCTAAATATGATCTGGCTCTAAATTAGCCTTTTCCCTGCTATGCAACTGGCATGGTTGTAAAGCTGTGAAGGTTTCATGCACCACCCATTATTCATTGAAGCTTGGTGACTCCGGGACTTCACGTGCGGGAGACATTACTGCTGTCATCAGTAGGGATCTGCTCAAGCCCCACCAAATGTGATTAGATTTGGAGCAGGGACTGCCTTTTTGTTCTGTATTTGTACAGTGCTTAGTACATTGAGGTCCTGGGCCACATCTGGGACTCGTGGTCTCTACTACAATGCAATATAATAAATAATAATAGGTTCTGATTTATATCACCCCCCCAATTCAGGATGGGCAGATCTGGGGGTTACAATTTGTGCTCACCTCAAGTAATTTGCTTGATTGTAATCTCACGTACACCAGTTTGACACCAATGCAACTGCAGTAACCACAGCAGAGTCACTCCTCATTTGCACTGGGCAAATCAGATCTGAATCAGGGCTGGTATATGTAAAGTTTTCCTTTTAAGCTTTGCATATGCATATTCATTAACAATTATTAAAAAGTTACTGTTGCTTATTAATCATTATAATTAAATGTATGAGAGTTATTAATCAAGTTATTTTTCCTTCTGGATGTCACTTGGGAGACAGTGTGGATAAAGGTGACTTCCACCATGTCCCCTCTTTAAATAGGACCACCACATCACCAAATTTCCTACCCCAAACCCTGCTGTGTTGTCTGTCTATGCACCCCATCACCCTTGGCTCTGAGCATCCTACACTAGTTAACATATTTATCCTCAAAACACCTCTCTGAGGTAGTAAAGTGCTACTGTCCCCATTTTGCAGATAGGGAACTGACACACACAGAGAATAGCTTGCCCAAGGTCATAAAGGAAGTCTGTGGCAGAGCAAAGAATTGAACTAGGGTTAGACTGGACCCTCCATTCACTCTGGCTTGGGGCACAGGGCCCAAGAGGTCTTCCCCATTTTCATTCACATGTATGTGCAGCTCTAGGTAAAGTTTGGCCCTTCCATTTAATTCAGCTGCCAGACTTCTAGGGCTAGATTGTGCAACCCTTCCATTGGTCACTCAAACAATCTCATAGATGGGAGAATGAGTTGCACAATCTCACCCTTAATCTTCCTGTGATCTCTGTCTTCACAACTGTGTCCTGCCCTTTGCTCTACAGCACAAAATCTGAGGCAGTGGTGTCCTTAGAACTTATTGTGTAACTTCTTGCTGCTGTGATAGACTGCAGTGTGAAGCTGCGATGGAAGGACTCAAATCCTCTTTCAAATTCTGCCAGCTTGTCTTTTTTCCCACAGTGATCTTTGGTCTTATTACCTATTGCCCTACAAAAATACATTATACTCGGGGAAGCTTGGGAGGAAGTGGGGAAAAAACCACCCATGTGGAAATGTTATCTGTGAGCCCATGCCGGGTGATAATCATTCTTTAATATACACTGTATCTGGAAGGGAGGATTTATATTTGTCATGCCAACAGGGCAAGTTTGTGCACTTTGGATTGTTTGCAGATTTAATAATATATCTATATAAATATATCAATAAAAAGGCATAAAAAAGATTAAAGGTGCATAGTTACATGATCCAGAAGGTATATCTACTGCAATCACAGGATGTGGTTGCATCTCATCTAGACATTTATTCTAGCTAGCCCAAGTAACTATCTAAGGTTGTGAGAAGGCTGGTACAGCCTTTACAGAAGACCATGGGTGCCACAGCTTCTTTGCTAACACCACCCAAGTTAGATAGATTAAAGTTTGCTCTGGAAATGTCCACACAAGCTGCAATCACACCCAGCAGACATACCCCAAGTTAGGGAATGCTTGAGGATGCATGCGCAGACTTTGTTCCGGCCCCTTGTCTGTATGTATCATGACTCCAGGGATCTCACAGCAGAGTTTAGTTCCAGCTTGCCACAGAATACACAAGCCTTGGTTAGGCTACAGGTTTGAAGTTTCAGTACACTAGGGCCTTTTCATCTGGCAGTGAAACTAGATTGCAAGTGGGGGTAAATGCAAGCTAGAGGAATGTAAAGAGCCTTAGGCTAGGTCTATAGTGACGTAGAAATTCTATAGAAATTCTATAGAAATTCACCACCATCAGATTGATTTCTCTGGATCAACTGAGTGGTCTGTGAAGACCAAAAAACCTAAATGTGTCAGCAGAAAATCAAAATATTTTGATTTTGAAATGATGCTGCAGTGCCTCATGGGAGTTGTGGTTCAGAATCCACATGGGCTGTGATCCCCAGCCAGAGTATATCTCCCGTGATGCACCACAGCCAAGTGATTGCCATGATGCAAGCCTCCCATCACCAAAAGGGAGAACTATACTGCATCATGGCAGATGCAGTCCAACTAAGGAGCCTGGTCTATAGAGGGGAATAGAAGCATGAGGCCCCCAAACGACATCTCCCATGAGACACCATACTGGCATTTTAGAATAAAAATATTTCAGCTTTGGGCCACAATAGTAGTTTTCTTTGAAATATTTTAATTTTTTATTTTTCAAATTTTTATTTTTCTCAAACTTCAGTGGTGAGAAAATAATTTTTTCACCAGATCTGGTCTCTGGTTATATGTTAACAATACAATATGAATTGACTTGTTTCTCAGACAATACAGTATAAATTGACCCTGTCTCTTTCGCAAACACCTAGCAGTAGACAGCAATACAAGATACTACATACCTGAATCTAAAGCTGTGGGAAAATATTGTATGATATTATAGATTTTGACCTTAAAATCAATAAAACTACATTTCCCTATAGCCTTGGAACAAACCCACAGAATCTGCCAGTGCTATCTACTTCTCAGACAGAGACAGAGGAAATACCATGACAGATTAGACCAATGATTCATGTATTTATTTACTTACTATTTAAATCTGTTTGATTTTAGTTTGAGGGCTTAGCATCTAACTGTACAGCACTTAGCTGATGGGAAGGTTGGGGTTCGTAGTCCGTGTGCTGAGGCATTCCTGTAGAATTTCTTCATAATGTGTGAACTGTAGAAGAACTTAAAATATGTTTCTGACTTGAGGATTTATAATGACATTTGAGTGGAATATGATATATTGATGGATGACTGCACAGAAAATTAATATTTAACCTAAAAAGATAATCTCCTGATGGATAAGTTATTAATTGTTTTCTTCTACAAAGGGGAAAACATTGCAAGCTTTTTGGGCCAGGGACCTTCTGTGTTAAGAATGAATCGAGGACCTAATTTTTCTAGCGCCTGCAGTTTCCCCTGGAATTGTGACAGGTGCTCATCACTGCTGAAAATTAGGCCCCTTTGACTTTACACATCTGCAGAAATGTTAACTGAAGGCTTTAAACAACGCCATGTGAGATCTCACAACAGGAAGGGGTATGAGCTTTGTTGAGATTGCTTTCTCCCACCAGTGAAATGCAGCCACTTCTGGGAGGAGGGAATACAGCAGCTTTGCACTTCACAGCAACATTACACCACAAATTAGGACAGGAGACGGAGAATATCCTTTTCCAAAAGCGATAGGGGAACTGAAGTAAGGAAAGTGTAGTTACCTGAGTTGCAATTTAGCCAGAATAATCGAGGTAATATTGCTTATTTTAGAGAAAGTGCCACGAGAACTTTAGCACCACAAGGGGTCAGGCCCTGGCTTTATGTCTTAGCTACAAGAAAGAGGAACAGGAGAACAAAGGCTGGGTTAAAACAAAGATACAAGTGAAATGAAGCTACCGCTGAGTGGTCTCCTTCGTTCTCAGCTCTCAGGATCCCCAGACTCTACTGGAGTGAGGAACTGAAGAGGGCGAAAAGGTCAATGTCTGCATTATCCCATGGAGGGGCGCTGGTAACATTGGGTATGCCTGGAAGGACACGGCTGCTAGGATCCTGCTTTCCTTTCCATCTGCTCCTCCCAGCCCTGTCCATGCTGAAAAAGGGCTGTTTTCAAGGCTAAATGTTACACGTAACGGTTTCTAACACCCATAGCTCTTGCATTACTAGCTTGGCTCTGTAACTCAGTTCAGTGTGGCCACACGCTGCACTCCTTGGCCAGGGCTTAGTGGTTCCAACCCTTAGCTGTGGGGACAGGCCTTTAGTTTTGGGTGGGCCCAGGCCTGCCCAGCCTAGCATTTGCAAACAGTACACAGCACTCCCATGTCGTAGCAGTGCATTGTGGGTTTCCCAGTCCAGTTCCCAGCACTCGCTGCTCCCCAGTGGTTGTGGGAGAACCTGAAAAGCCTTGTGGAAGCGGAAAGGTATTCTGAGAAACAGGGTGAACATCCTACAACCGCCTTCCAGCACCCGCTGAGTGCACGAGGGCAGCCCTAGATGAGTGCAGGCCTTTACGGACAGGTACAAGGCAGTTCATTTACTGCAAGTGATCTAGGCAGGGGGCACACAGTCCAGGAAGCCATGCAGGATGAGGCAGGAGCATCGAGGGATTGTGCCGGAGAACTACAACAGTGCAGCTGTGACATCTTCCCAGCCTCCCTAGCACTGGAATGGTTTGAACCGAACCAGTTTGCGTGGAGGTGCTTATAAGACCTGCCCGGGGATGGTGCAGTCATCATCTGGCAACAGGTGGTTGTGTGCGGTTTGCAAACATCGGCCTGCCTAGGTTAGCACACCAGATGTCCCTCTCTCCAGCAGGGGGTGCGGGAGCCTGCCACGTCATGTGCAGCCGGGAGAAACTAAACCTAACTAGAACAACATATTCCAACCCAGGCAGAGGACAAGGAGTTCTGGTTGCTCTCTTTAAACTAGCTCCTGAGGAGGGCAATTGCCAGTCATAGGGCGCGGTGAAGTACAGCAGAACATGGAGGGCCAGCTCTGTGCCCGTAGTGAGCAGGTGTCGTTCCACTGGCCTCAGTAGAGCCTTGTCCAGCTATCGCACCTGGAGATCTGGCCTGTGGCATCAGAGCACAGAGTCAAAGCGTTTCTGGAGAGCGTGGCAGCAGCTGCCGCCTCTGGACAAATAGACTCGGGGACTCCCCACAAGCAGGGACCCCTTCACGGCTTTGAGACGGATTCTGAGGGATGAGCCCTTGCAACTCATTGCCACCTCCAACGTTCAGGCTGCTGGCGTTCAAGCCCTCATGATTCCTTCCCGTGCTCCCTTTCCCCACCCACCTACCTCTCAGGGAGCTCGGAAAGGCCTAGGGATTTGGAGGCTGGCTTGAGAAATCTCTGAGAAGCTGAGCGTGTGGGTGCAAGCTGGGAGTGGCAAGGAACCTAGGCTTATGGGAGAGCTTAGCTTTATTGAAGTGCTGCTTTGTGACCTCCCTTTGTCCCAGTTTCCCCAGCTGTAAAAATGAGGATAATGATATTTAGCTCCTTTCGAATATATGTCAGAGATCAGCATGAACATTAAGGGTAAATGTGCACGCAGGCACCCATCTGTGTTCTGTAAGTGCTGTGTACTCTCAGTGCGCTCTATACATGATATCAAAGACAGGACTCTTGCAGGCAGGGTCCGCACCTTCAAGTACAGGGAATTTGAAGGTAGGTGTAAGAGAATTAAAAGGGAATGGGGGAGAAATCTGGGCAGAATCACTCCTGGCTCCCCGGAATTTTACCATTTACAGGGTGGTGAATAAACCGTCCCTGGCCAAAGAAATGCCGTGCATCATTTTAACAGAATCTGCTTGGGGGAGGAAAGGATCTGTACAATCCAACAGCTGGCCAGACCTCTGCCCTCCTATTTCATTGTTTGCAATTTGCAGGATAGGAGTGACAAAAAGCTAACGCCGCATGCCACTCTCTATGGAAGTGGAGGTGTCTGCCACCTAGTGTTTAAGAAGAACAGTACAAGCTGATCTGATGGAATAAAGAACATGGGAGTCCTGCAAGGTTTGGTTCTTGTGGGTTAATTATGTGATCCCTAAAGTATCTGTTGTTTGGGGTTGGCCGACTGCTGGTTTGCTTGGAGGGTCTGGTTCCACTCAACCTAAATCTCTGATGGGAAAGACCCCCCTGCGTTAGCAATCCCCAATCTTGCTTCTTCCTTCCTCCCTCCCCCCAACTTTATCTTTAGAGGGTTCTGGAGGGTGGAGGGACCTAACAAATCAAATCCACCTTAATGAAAACCAGTGCAGTGTTTTAAAAAGCTATGCATGTCCAACAGTGGCTGAACGCTACTGTGCTTGATGCTCTGTACACACAGGCGATTGTAACCAGCAAGCACCACAATCAGTTTAATTCCTGTGTATTTTTAATGGTAAGTGGTAGTATCCGCGCTGGTATGGAAATGCAGAGTCAGCCTGAAGGCTGGGACCTTAGCCAACGTCTTGCTGTTCAGTTAGCTTTCAGGCTTGTTATTGACTAATGAGATTGAGACACCAGCCAGCTCATGCACTCAGAGAACTGAGCACTCCCCACCACCACAACCCCTGTGTGCACGCTTTTTTATTAATTAAGAAAAACACCTAACAACCTAGAAAATGAAGTGCAAAAAAATACATGAATACAACACGAAGGCTGTAGGGTTGGTGCACAAACCACGCCCCCTCGTGCATAGGCTTTATGATGCAACCTTTACATATATGATCACTGGTTATATGAATTACTTGGGGAGCGTCTAAGGTTTTAGTCGATGGTGTATTATATTATACACTTATCAGAGAACTAGCATGGAGAGATACGATTGCTCTCTATAAATACATCAGAGGGATCAATGCCCCGGGGGGAGAGGAATTTTTTAAGTTCAGCACCAATGTGGACACAAGAACTAATGGATATAAACTGACCATCAGGAAGTTTAGACTTGAAATTAGATGAAAGTATCTAATGATCAGAGGAGTGAAGTTCTGCAACAGCCTTCCAAGGGGAGCAGTGGGGGCAAGAAATCCTAGCTGGCTTCAAGACTGAGCTTGATAAATTTATGGCAGGGATGGTCTGATGGGACAGCCTAATTTGGCAATTGACTGATCTTTGACTACTGGTGGTAGATATGCCCAATGGCCTGTGAAGGGATGTTAGATGGGTGGGTTCACAAGTTACTACTGCGTTACCGAGTTCTGAGCTACTACTACTACTACAGAGAATGCTTTCCAGGTGTCTGGCTGGTGAGTCTTGCCCACATGCCCCAGGGCAGATTGAAATAGACCCAGGTGGATTCTCTGTATCTTAAAGTCTTTAAATCTTTATTTGAGGACTTCAGTAACTCAGTCATAGGACAGGGTCTATTACGGGAGTGGGGGGTGACATTCTGTAGCCTGCGTTGTGCAGGAGGTCAGACTAAATGATCATAATGGTCCCTTCTGACCTTAGAGTCTATGAGGCTATGAGCATTCAGTCACATGATCAGAGACTCCCGTCATCATGCATAGGCCCAAGGACAGCAAAGCTGTGGGAACGGCCCTAGCTTCTGCAGTTCCGCACTTTTGCATGCTTAATTGTGCAGCTTTCGGCCTGGTCTGCACACAGTGTTCGTGCTGATTCGGTGAGGGGCTGATTTCATAGTGCTATAGTGAAAGCAATACAAGCCCTACTGTGGAATAAATGAAGGGGAATAAGTTATACCGGGGTAACTCCAGCCACACTAGGAGGTTCGGCTTTTACTCTAGTGGTTTTTCTATAGTTAAAGTGATCATACAACTGTGTGTAGACCGGCCCTTAATGTTGCACTATCACCATTTTTGCATTCAATAGCCCACGGTCTGCTGGCAGTGGGATCACAGGGGTCTAAGCAAGAGCAGCATTTGGCTGATCGTTCGCACAGTCGCTACGACTTTCCTTCACTTCAGTGTTTGTTCGCTCCAGGTATAGCTCAAGTGTTACCCTCAACTTGAATCCTGTGCACGCACAAAAGTTCAGTGGTGTTTTCAACTCAAGCTAGCTGGCCTGTGAGGGGGTAGAGTTTAAAGTTTAAGGGTTTTGGCCAGCCGATCACGCACTGGGGACACAGCAACACGGTGCTGCTAATGCAAACACTGCTAATCAGTGCAGCTCGAGTGTTGCTTTGTTGTGTGAGCTCTGAGGAGCCAGGCAACCCCAACGGGTTTAACTCAGATGAAGACATGCTGTTAGTTGCATGTGTGGTGCACATTGCTACCCACCTGGATGAAAGCCCCAAACAAATGCAGTATCATCAGTCAGTGCATCCAGGTGTTGGCAGTCTTTTAATTGCTTCCTGACATTTGCTTGCTGTCGTGTCTGCTGAAGGCATTGCATAGACTTGAAAACCCCTTTTTAAACGTTGTAATATTTTTATCCCGCCTTCTTCTTTCTTTCCCGTCTGATTTTCAGTTCTACAGTTAACAAACGCCTAAGGGCAGGAAGACTGGCAGTTGGTATAGATCAGCATGGAGGCTCTGAGGTCAGTGAAGAGATGCTGATTTTCACCAGCGGAGGATCAGGCCCCACATGTTGTTCTATGTTGCTGCAAAGCACCTAGCATGCTTTGGAGGCAGTCAGAAAGGCTTGAAAGAAACTTTAATGTTAGTCATGATTCCCCGTCAGCACAACTCGGTCCTAGAAGCCTTGAATAATGAGAACAATTCTTTCACCCCCCCATCCTGTTCCTCTTCCAGTCCACAGTGAAGCTTCCCTAGGCTTCAGGGGGAACTGGTTCGGATCCCTTTCCCCCACTATCGCTGTAGCAGCTTCTGCTGTCATGCAAGGACAAGGGTCTGAAAAACCATTTCTCCTGCAGGCCAGAAGCAGAGGTCATTCGGAGTGCAGTAGCCGAGCTGCAGACTGCCTTTATTACTAGTCATCATTTGTATTTCAGTCCAACTGAGTGGCCCTTAATGAAATGGTCCCCCACTCCCTGGGCTGAGAACTGTACATACACTGGTCCCTGCCCTGAAGAGTTTGCTGTCTAATGAGACAAGAGGTTGGGCGGCGAAACAGAAGCACAGAGAGGTGAAGTGACTTACCCAAGATCATAGAGCAGGCCACTGGTCAAGCCAGTTAGAGAACTCAAGTCTCCTGACCCAGCCCAGTGCACTAACCACTAGACCGCACTGCCTCTCGCCACACTTTCTGTACAAGAAGCTCCCAAAGTGCCCTGCAAGCTTATCTTCATTGGGGGGGGCCTAAAGGAACTTTTTTTATTCACTGTGGGGGCAGAACAAAGTGTAAAATCAGCTACAAATTTAATAGATAAGTTTCTAGGAGTGTATCCAACAACCTAAGAACTGCCCAAAGCCAGAAAGCTGTAACGGTGAAAAAGAATCATCATAAGGGGCCAGTACTGCAGATTTTAGCCATGTGAAACTCCTTATTGGAAAAGGCAGGGTACATCTCACTTAATAGACATGAGTGACTACTGCTGTATATGAAGGAGTCTGTGGCTGCAGTTGCTTAGAGAGGAAGGATGGTCCAGTAGTTAGGGTGGTAGTCTGGACCCTGGGCAACTACAGTTTCTGCTCTACAACAGATTTCTTGTGTGACTGTGGACCAGTCACTTAGCCTTGCTGACCCTCAGTTTGCCCATCTGTAAAATGGGGATAATAGCACTTCCCTTTGTCACAGGGATGTTGTGAACTGCTCAGATATTACGGTGATGGGGCCCACAAGTGTATCTAGGCTGGACAGTTTAGCAATTCTTTTAAATGATGGTCAAAAGCATCTAGAGTTTGAGAACAGTTCCCCTTTTTGATGCATTATAAATCTAAGTAATGCAAATTCAAAGCTGAACTTGATATCCATCTCCAAAGGATGGTTCAGGAGTAATGAAATAAGACACACATTTTTAACATTAAGGGCAATTAACGATTGGAACAGCTTACCAAGGGATGTGGTCAGTTCTCTGTATCTCTGGAGTCTTTTCAATCAGGATTGGATGTCTTTCTAAGAGGGATGCTCTAGTTCAACCACAAATTGTTGGGCTCCAGGCAGGAATTCTTGGGTGAAATTCTCTGGTCTGTGTTATGCAGGACTAGATGATCAAAGGGGTCTTCTCTGGCCTTAAGATCTATGACAGCTAGAAAATCATCTCTACCACAATGTACAGGGGAAGGACTAGACAACCCACTAGAGTAGAACTTTTTTGTGGTGCTAATTATTTTGTGAGCACACAGCACTAATGACCGAGACAGCTAGATGAACCCTGTTGCTCTTTTAGACTTTAACCCTGTAAACTTTTGTGCATGTGCTGAATTTTACTCATGTGCATAAATGAAGCATGTGCATATGCATTTACAGGACTGAGGCTTTCAACTCAAACTCAACTGTAGTTGGTATCAGCACGACTCTGTACCTTTGGATCCGATTTTTGTGGGTCGAAGTCCCCTTAAATGCCATAGCACAGCTTGGACTGATATACAGTGACGCTGATCAGCATGTGCTGTTCACAACAAGGCGGCATTATCCATTATGAGAAAATGATTCCTGAGCGTACAGAAAAGAGTGAGCATTACTCTCAAAAACACAGAATAACAGAAGTTCGAAATGGAAACTATCGGCTAAGACCAGTCAGGGAAGCACAGGGTCACAGACAGAAGACATATAATGTGTTCAGCTGATATTACCTTGAATCTTAGCCTAAAAGGTCAACTACATGTAAAGTGGTTTTTACAGTCAATTATAGGAGCTCTTGCAAACAGACTGTCGGAGATTCTCTCTGGTGAAATCTTGGGTGATACAGAACTGTGTTTGTATGTATCTGAGTTATTCCTGTATGACAGCTGAACAATCAGCTAAATAAACACCTGGGGCAGCCCTACTCGTTCCCTTATGCAGCGTTTATGACTTACCTGTTCAAAACATCTGGATTCCCTTAGTCACAAAGATATTATTGTTCAGAGCGCTTTACCAAAAATTGTCAAGAGCCCTACTCCAGAGTACTTATTATCTAGCATGCCTGGTAACAGCTAAAGTATTAGGACTTCTGATAGGTGCCTCCCACTATTTGCACCAGGCACATCCAGAGCTCCCAGGGAGTTGTGATCATATACATTTGTTTATCTGTAGAGGTTTTTACACCATGCACCTTGCTGTAGCATCTGACCCCTTTACATGGAGACTGTGGAATATTTTCCTCTCTGCTTTCCCCGAACGAATCAGAACAACTTGCATGTCAATAATTCTCTCTGTGTGTCTCTCTCGGGCGCACACGCATGCTCACACACAGGAAAAGCCCTGTAGGACTTGGGAGTGCATTTTCCAAATATCCAGTGTGCAGCTCACTTTGTAGCACTGAAGCATCCATTCTGAACTCACCTCCTCCCCAAAACACAGCCATGTGAAACAAACCTATATAAACTGATGCAAGAAAAAGCTAGGAAAAAGAGGAAGGATGGTTAAGGCAGAGGAATGGGCTCTAGGAAAGCTGGGTTTTGCCCCTCACTTTTCCACTAGCTTGTCTGACTTCGGGCAAGTCACGTACCCTCTCTGTCTCAGTCTCCCCATCTCTAAAACATGGATTTTAGTGATTACCTACCCCTCAGGGGACAGTGGAGCTTTGTTTGTTAACGTTTGCAAAGCATCCTGAGATCCACGGAGGGATGGAAGTGCAATTGCAGATTTTTGGTTTAGACAACTGGATTGAGTCCTATTTATAGAGGAACTTTCAGTGCCCATGTGAGTTGAAGTGGGGAGTATTTTCAGGGAGCTCACAGAGGAAAAGGCTGGCTTGCTGCCTGGAGGGTGGTTTGTTACTGGCTGATAAATAAAGCAAAGCTCATTTGGCTTGTTGGAGGCCCCTGGACTCAGTGTAGTCGGATTGTGCATGCCTTGCTAATTAGTAAGTAAATCCCCGCCGCCTTGGGGAGGGCAAGGAGGGATTGAAGGTTAGGAGCTGGTTTCAGCCCTACCTGTAGGAGAGAGAGCAAGGGAGATCCTTGCAGCCAGCTGGCTTGCCTTCCTCACTCACAGTCTGTGGGGCTTAAGCTAGAGCAGCTGACACTCTGGGCTAAAGCTTCTGGTGCACCCAAAGCTCCAAGGGTCTGAAGCTGGTGACTTTAGAGTGGGGGGCTTTGTGTATTTGCTTGGGGTCCTGCACCAGACGGACCGCCTCCTGGGATCCTGTGCCAGTTGAACTCAGTGCCTCTCAAGTGTTTGCAGAGCGTCCTGTTGTGAGGTGGTGACTAGCTCTGATTTGCTGACAGGTGTGTTTTCCAAGGCTGGGACAGACAAACGCTACCTCTGGCAATAAGCTTTGGATTGTGCATTGCAGGGCTACTGCCTCTGGCTTGAACTGATTGCAAAATGCTGCTCCAAAGCTGCAAACATAGATGTTGGAACCGGAGAAGCTATTGCACCTGTTGGCTTGAAATGGTTGCCATTACAGGCACTGTGCACAGTTTGGTTCCATGGCTTTCTGCACCCCCACGGCACAAATTGTTCCAGCAACCAGGCTGCAAGCAAACATTAGAAGAGCAAGCGCTCCTCACGGTCCAATAACAGCGCTGGGCTAATAATTGATTTTTCAGTTCACTGCTGGCCATGTTTGTTTTGGGTCCAGCATGTGTTCTTGGGCTGTGTAAACTTTTTTTTTTCCCCACACCAAATTGAAGTAGATTGAAATGAAATTTATTTATTTATATTCAGAATTACAATAATTTTTGTTTTGAAAATTTCTGCATTTTTTTTTTCCAATTTGGAAATGCTTTAGTTGACCCAAATCTGCATTTTCCTTTTTGAGAAAAAAAAGTTTCAGCTGAAAAATTTCACTTGTTTCTGGCTGAGAGCTGTGCGAGTGGTACAGGGACACCTCGTTCTTCTACTGCTGCATGCATGAATCAGAAAACCTTGGGCTTTCCTATTGTATTGCAGTAACGTAAGGAGGAGCCCCAGTCATGGACCCATTGTGTTAGGCTTTGTGCAGACAGGGTGGGCCCTACACCAAATTCCATACAGTCCACTACTGTATACAGTATTGTCAATCCTCCCAAGTTGAAAAATCATGATTCAGGACCCTTGCTAAATTGTTTCAATGCTTAATTACTCTCACTGTTTAAAATTTATACCTTATTTCCAGTCTGAATTTTTCCAGCTTCAGCTACCAGCCACTGGATCATGTTAATCTTTCTCTCCTAGAATGAGGAGTCCATTATTAAATATATTTGTTCCCCATGCAGGTATTACAGACTATAATCAAGTCACTCCTTAATCTTCTCTTTGTTAAACTAAGTAGATAGACTGAGACCTCTATCACTTTAAGGCATGTTTTCTTTCCTTTAATCATATGTGTGGCTCTTTTCTGAACGATTTCCAATTTATCAACTGCCTTCTTGCATTGTGGGCATAGAACTGGATGCAGTATTCCAGCTGCAATCAGACTAATGCCAAATATAGAGGTAAAATAACCTCTCTATTTCTACACCAGATTCCTCTGTTTATGTATCTCGGGATATCATTAGCTCTCTCGGCCACAGAGTCCCCTTGGGAGCTCATGTTCAGCAGATTAGTCAACGCTGAGTCCCAGATCTTTTTCGGAGTTGCTACTGCCCAGCATAGTTTCCCCCATCCTGGAAGAATGTCCTACGTTCTTTGTTGCTAGACGTGTACATTTGCAGTTAGCCTTGTTAAAACACATCTTGTTTGCTTGCACCCAGTTCACCAAGCGATCCAGATTGCTCTAGATCAGTGACCTGTCCTATTTATCATTTACCACTTCCCCAGTTGTTGTCCTCTGCAGCTTTATCAATGATGGTTTTATGTTTTCTTCCGTTGTTTAACACATTAAATAAAGTAGGCCTAAGAACTGATCCCTGTGGAACCACACTAGAAATGTACCTGCTCTGTGATGATTCCTCATTTACAATTACGTATTCGGACCTATCAGTTAGTCAGCTTTTAATCCATTTAATGTGTGCCATGTTAATTTTATACCATTCTAGTTTTTTAATCAAAAAGTCTTGCAGTACCAAGTCAAATGCCTTAATTCGAAGTGTATGACATCAACACCATTACTTTTATCAGCCAAATTTGTAATCTCATAAAAAAATCACGGTAATTTTATAGGATCCATTTTTCTTACACCCATATTGATTGGCATTAATTATATTACTTTCCTTTAATTCTCTATTAATTAACTTCTGTGTCAGCTGCTCCATTATCTTGGCTGGGATGATGTCAGACTGACAGGCCTATAATTACCCGGATCATTCTGTTTACTTTTTTAAAATATTGGCATACCTTTGGATTCTTTCAGTTTTCTGGAAGTCCCCCATGTACCAAAACATTGAAAGCGACATTAATGGTCTAGCAAGCTCCTCAGCCAGCTCTTTTAAACTCTTGGATGCAAGATATCTGGGCCGGCTGATTTTAAAAGGTCTAACTTTAATAGCTGCTATTTAACATCCCCCTGAGGTATTAGTGGAGTGGAAAGCATCTTATCATAATTATATGATGAGAACGCATCTGGTTACCCCCCCCAATACAAACAAATATTTATTGAACACATCAGCCTTTTCTGCATTATTACTGATAATTCTACCTTTTCCGTCTAGCAATGGACCAATAACATTGTCAGGATTCTTTTTGTTCTTAATACATTTTAAAACTCCTTATTGTCCTTGACACATAGACTCATAGACTCATAGGTCAGAAGGGACCAATATGATCATCTAGTCTGACCTCCCGCACAAGGCAGGCCACAAAACCCTACCCATACACATTTATAACAACCCCGAACCCATGACCGAGTTGTTGAAATCCTCAAAAATGAGATTTGAAGACCTCAAGCTGCAGGGAATCCACCAGCAAGCGACCCATGCCCCATGCTGCAGAGGAAGGCGAAAAACCTCCGTGGCCCCTGCCAATCCGCCCCGGAGGAAAATTCCTTCCCGACCCCAAATATGGCGATCAGCTAAACCCTGAGCATGTGGGCAAGACTCACCAGCCAGCACCCAAAAAAGATTTCTCTGCAGTAACTCAGTTCCCATCCCATCCAGCATTCCCACAGACCATTGAGCAGACTTATCTGCCGATAATCCAAAATCAATTGCTCAAATTAAACTATCCCATCATAACATCCCCTCCATATACTTATCAAGCTTAGTCTTAAAGCCAGATAAGTCATTTGCCCCCACTACTTCCCTCGGAAGGCTATTCCAGAACTTCACTCCCCTAATGGTTAGAAACCTTCGTCTAATTTCTAGTCTAAATTTCCTAATATCCAATTTGTACCCACTCCTGACCATGGATTTTTCCCTGTGTCCCTTTGCTTCTCATCAATTTTCTATAATTCCTAGCTTCTGATTTATATTCATTACTATCAGCTTCCTCTTCTGTTTTCACTTCCCCTCTAAACCAGGTCAGTATTTTAAACAATTTGATTTTCTTCCTCCATTGTGGCTTTTTGGGTATCTAGTAAAGTGTTCTTAAGCAATTCCCAGTTATCATAAACATTTTTCTGCTTAAATTCTTCCTTCCACTGATATGACTCGGAATTGTTTTCAGCTTTGAAACTGACTCTTTGAAAGCACCAAGCATATATATTACTGGTTTACCTTTTACTCTGTTTGCATATTATAAACATGATCATAACTTGTACCTAAGCTACCGTCAATTTTTAGTCCTGTGATCAGTTCCTCTTTGTCTGTCAAGACAAGGTCTAATATAAAATTCCCCCGTGTTGGATGTTTTTGAGTTAGGAAATTGTCATCTGTAATATTTAGAAATTCCCCGGATGTTTTAGTACTGGTGACATGAGGCCTTCAGCAGATGTCACTGAAATTAAAGCCCCCCACGATCACACAGATTTTTCCCCCTACACCGGAGCTTCTCAACCTTTTTTTTGGCTGGGACCGCCTCTGAAAATATTTCAGGCTGTGATGACCCCCCCGCCCATACTATGCCACCCTTACTTCTGCGCTGCGGGTGGTGGTGGTGCTGCCTGGAGAACTAAGCACCTGACAGCAGCCATTATTCTCTGGCCACCCAGCTCTGAAGTCAGTGCTGCCAGCGTTGGGGCTCCCCTGTCCTGTCCTTCTCAGGTCCCAGACATGTTCACCGACAGAAAGCAGCTGGCCAGAGGCCAAAATGTAGGCAATGGGATGAGTTTATTGGGGCTAAACAAGCAAGCATAAAACCGTAACTCTCCACACCAGTAGAGCTTTCTTCCCTATAACCATAGCACTAGTCTACACGCTCATAGAGCTTCCTTCCCCCTCCTTCTTCTTGGTGGGCTTAATTATACCTCTTATGCCCACCTCGGTACCACCCCATACAAGTTATGGTCATATTCTGTTTTAGAGGGGCTTGAGTCTGGGGGCTTTGGTACCACCTCTTTTGTACCCCATGGGAGAGGCAGGGAGCGAGGTTATATTTTGGCCATGGCCATTTTTATGGCTCTTTAGTGTTTCTTTCTCACACCTCCCTTTACCCCCTTGCTCCTTCCAACCAGTTGCTCGACCTTGCTCTGGCGTCGCCTGTCTTAAAGAGGAGTCCGAGCTAGCCTTCATTTGTGCATTTACATATCAAATCCCCACTACACATTGAAACATTTTATTTACGTCCCTTCTCTTTTCTCACAGTAATAAAGGAAACCCATCTGGTTGTGGGTAGGCAAAAGTAACACACAATGTCTTTGGTCTGTTCTTCGTTTACAGAAGCATCCCAAAACCCCGCAGGTTTCAAGCAGGCAAGCGGGTCTAAAATTCTATCTTCCCTCATTTTACCTTCCCCTTTTGTTATTCATGTGACTCAGCGCTTCAGACTTTAAGAAAAACATCAGAGTTGGCAACAGCGTGTAGGGAGAAGGCAACAAGTTGAAAATAACCTAATAATAAGGGCTAGTAGAAAAATAAACCAAAAGAGCCCTTCAGACATAAATAGACTTGTTTCACTCAAAAGTTGCAAGCTTTTTGAGAAGTTTTGTTTCATTTTAGTTTTCAAAAGTAAAAATGAACACTGAAAAACTGTATTTCTTTTTAATTCCTGCTCCTCTGCCCTATGAAACAGAGGAAAAGTTCATTTTTAGAAACGTTTTTAAAATGAAACAAAACAAAACCATTTAAAATTTGAAGTTAAATTAAAATTTCCATTTAGAAGTTTTTAACAAAAATGTTTTTGAATGAAATGAAAATTTTCGGTGGGTTTGCTGTTCAAAAAGTCTGGTTTTGGTTGTTCTATTTAAATAAAGTTGACTAGTCCTACTTACAGGTCCTTCCCTCTCCCACCCCAATAATTTCTTGTTTTCCCAAAACTGTAGACATTCCTAGTCCAGAGTCTATTCAGTCTTAAACTTCTAAGCACTGAAGTCACTTCTAAAAAGGTAATTGACCATCTAAGACCTGGCCTACACTTAAAAGTTAGGTCAGCATAGCTATAGAGTTCAGGGGCGTGAAAAATTCACATGCCTGCGTGCCATCGCTATCCCAACCTAACTGCTGGTGTAGATGCAGCTAGGGTGACAGATGGAGAGCTGGATTTTCCGTTGCTGTGGGAGGCGTCTACACTACAGTGGCACAGCTGCACTGCTCATAGTGTAGATGTCACCTTGGTCACATAAGTCTTGCAACCCTGAGCAGAGCAACAGCTAAAAAAATACCTCTAAAAACCTGGGCCTGAGGACAGATCTGGGCTGATAGACACACTGAGGACACGTCTACACTGCTCCGCTCTTTGGACTTAGGGCATCTGATAGCAGTGTTCTCCAAAGTGCTGTCACTCCCCTGCTATGGATGCTGCAAACATAAACTTAGTTCTCTTGAAGACTCTACATTAGTGCAAACTGAGGACCATTATGTTTGTGCCCGCCGTGCCCACGGGAAGTTACAGCATATTTTATTACACCCCTGTCATCCAAACTGGAAGGCAGTGTAGACATCTGCTGGGTCAAATTCATCTTTAGTGTAAACCGTTGAAGCAAATTAAGTTACATTGCAGAGGTGAAGCTGGCCCTCTTTTAAATTCTTAAACACTTAGGCTATGAACTTATACCCGTGTAAGCTGCGGTTTGTAACGTTGCTCCAGGGTGTGAATAGACCACCCCTCAAAGGGACGTAAATTACACCAACCCAAGCACTGGTTTGGACGGATCAGTAACGGCAGAAGAGCTGCTCCTGCAGACATAGCTACCGCTGCTCGCGGGGGCTGGAATAAGTAAGTCAATGGGAGAGCTCTCTCCTCTTGGCTTACAGCGTCTGTACTAGCAGCGCTCCAGCGGTGCAGCTGCAAACTCTGTAGTGTAGCTATGGCCTCAGTGCAGCTGGAGTGGTCTGACCTGAGAACTGAAGGGATGGGAGTTTTCCACGTTCAGACTATAATCTCTTCTGAGCAGGGACTAGGGGCCAGCTTTTTAAAGGTGGGTAGTGGCTTAAAGATGCAGATGGGTGCTTAGGTGCTTTTGAAAGTCCCATTAGAATACCTGAACACCTGTGAAAACCTGGCCCTGGGTCATCATATATTGTTTGTACAGCATCCACCACCAGAGGGCCCAGATCCTGATTGGCTACACAGAAGATACAGCACTGGTCTGAGTGTCACCAGCTGCCCCTGTGCTGCTCATGCCAACGGGCCATTCCTGGAGGGACCCGTATAGGCCTAAGGAAATAGTTCTGTCTCCAGCCTCATCCAGTCCTCGGATTCTTAGCTAGTGCCAGCCGATATAATGTGGCCACTGCCTCTGAGGGGCTGGACTGAGGCCAACGTGTTCATTGCTGTGTGAACGTTTCCTCTGAAGAGCTCAAAGCACTTTATAGATATTAATTAAATAACCCTGAGTGGTGTTATTTACAGGTGGGAGAAACTTCAGGCACAGATGTTAAATGGCTTGCCCAAAGCTGCAGGGGAGGGAGCGAAAGTCAGGGATTCTACCCGCGATTCCCCTGTTCTAACCACTAGTTCTTCATTCCCTCAAACTGAACAGCCAACAGACCCCAGTAACACTGGTAACTATTGACACAGAAGCGAAAGAGGCTCCAATAGCTGGAAGTTGAAGCCAGACAAATTCAGACTGGACACCCAGGTGCAAATGTTCCACAGTGAGGGCAATTAACCATGGGAACGACTTCCTGGGATTGTGGTGGATTCTTCCTCTCTGGCAATTTTTAAATGAAGATTGGATGTTTTTCTCAAAGATCTGTTATAGTTCAGTCGGGAACTAATTCAGGAAGGTTCTCTGGCCTGAGTTATGCAGGAAGTCAGACTAGATGGTCACAGTGGTCTCTTCTGGCCTTCTCCTGCTTCGAACCTGTCTCCTAAATGAACGTAAGACTCATCGAAGTGAAGTCTGATAGATGAGCGCATTGATCTCAGCCTGGCTCAGCGCAGGCACGCTCAGAATTTTCCCCTACAGCTGACGGGCACAAATCCCCACATTCCAGGTTGAGACCTCTCAGATGGGTCAAACGTTGTAGCTGCTTTTATGATCTGCCTGAGGGAGGTCTAGAATGAGCTGTCCCTTACCGCTCCCATGCTGCAAAACCAAACAAAGTCCTGGCTTTGAACAGCACCGATGCAGTCTAAACAGAGGCTTCCCACTGAATTCAGTGGGAGTCTGGCCATTGGCTTCAGAAAGCGGGGGTGGGCCTTGTGCTAGCACCGTTTTTTAGAAGGTGCTGAGTTTTAGTGTCGGTCTCTTACAGTGCTAACGTGGCTTCCCCGCTTGCTCTAAGCAGGGTCTCTCTGATGCACTTGGTGTCCACTGGCTTGAGAACTTGACTTACTAGGCAATCCTCAAGCCCAGGTCTCTGGTGTGGTGCTATCTTCCCTTTTAGCTGTGCTAAAGTTATATAGGCCTAAACTCTGAGAATTAGGCCCCTAAATGTACCCTGATAGTGCTGACCCCCCTACCAGCTCCCTCCCACCTCAGTAGGAGCTGCAGTCGTGCTCTGTTGGCAGGACCCATACCAAGAGAAGAGTTTCCATAGAGAAATCGGTTCTCTCTTTCCCCCAAATAAATTGCCCAGTCCCCATGGAACATGCAGGGTCCCTCTAATCTCCTCAGAGTCCTGGCGTGTGAATAACCCCTTGCACTTCCACAGAACCAGTTGCCATGGTGAATTAGTCTTGAAGCCAGTCCTGTTCCTAGTTTCCATGACGCCGATCAGTAAAGGGCACAGCAGCATCCACAACACACCTGTCTGTCTGTCCTGTGATCCCCTAGAGGACCCTGGTGTAACTGTCATGTCTCTTGCAGCAGTGCTGGAAACATGAGGTACGTCAGCACTCGAGGAGACACCAGGAGCGTCGACTTTGAAGCAGCTCTCTTTTCTGGCTATGCACCAGATGGTGGCCTTTACATGCCCAAGGAAATCCCTACCCTCGATTCTAACACCCTGCAAATATGGAGTGCCTTCTCCTACCCAGAGCTGGTGAAAGAGCTGTGTTCCCTCTTCATCTCGTCTGAACTAATTCCACGGAAAGAGCTGAATGGTAAACGGAAACCAGACAGTAATCCAAGCAGCATGCTGTAGGGCTCGCTCTATTTGTTTGAAAGCTTTTAGATGAGACTGTTATTTTATCCTGTAAATAACACATCAAGCTAAGAACTCTGATCCTCACTGGATCTATGAAGACCCTTAGTGAGCAGAGTCTCAATAGTTAATATAATGTTGCCCTGTCCTTTTTCTCCCCCATTTGTTTCATCCACTTGCTGCGTCTTGCTGTTAAACTAGATTGCTGGAGATCTGCTCCTCTTCTGAAGATTAGCAGAAGATTCTCTGTAAACAAACACAGGGCCAAATTCTGTCACTGTCTGTAAATGTCATTTTCTTAAAGCGCGAAGGCGGTTTCCCAGATTGCTGTAGGAAAACAGATTTCTGCTGCAAGTGGGTGCAAATACAGTATGTACAATGCTGCAAAATCAGTGGTAGTAGGCACCTCTGTGCTGGCTGGCAGCAGCCCCAGCCCACACTGCTGTTCCATGTAGAATATTCCTTCTAGGAACATGGGAGAGTATCCGATGGGGGCATTTGCTGTATCAGAGGGCATGCATGGAAAAGATGAGCAGGCATTGTCACCTTTGTGACTCCTTTCATTGAAGACATGTGGAGTCCTATGTGGGTTTTGAGAAGAGACAGGATTAAGGAGGAAATTTTCTTTCTTGTTGTGAGTGTGGTTTTTCTCTGCCTTCTTAGCAGCTTGTCAGAATTTGGCCAAGACTGTTTTGAGTAACAGAAGTAACATATATTTATAAATGGATGTTCCTGGTTCTATATTTTCCCTGGGCAAAATGGATCACAAAACAAGCACATAACATGAAGCCAGGTGCTGTTTTTGGTAAAGAAACCTTGTAACAAATCCATGGTCTGATGGTGCTTCATAGTTGTCTCTATACTGCACTTCATGGATGCTTAAACTTCCCTCCAACAGTGGGGAAAGATTTTGGATTCTCTTGCTCTAAAAGCAGAATCTCCTTAGCTGTCAGCTGTAAAGGGCCTTTGACACACAGTTGTGCAGTTCTGTTTACACAGCTAGATTTGAATATAGCACCTAGCTAAGTCTCATTGCATCCACTAGAGGGCAGCGTTGACCATCCACCCAAGCCATTTCATTACAATGTGCATTGATTCTTTGTTTTAATTATTAAATTAGTTCTGATTGGGTCAGATCCTCAACTGGTACAAAGCAGCGTAGCTCTGTTAAGGTTTCCATTGAGGAGCAGACTCTTAATTTGTCAGAGAATAATGTATTGTGCTTCTGTCTATCACTTCTCTACCTCTGCGGTATTGGAACGTCTTTTCAGGAAAGCATCTGATGAGCTTGGCAAACCATGATCATGCAGATGCTCTGTTGGGGATTTATTCCTGGTACCTATTCTAACAGTCCCTTTCAACTGCTTCCTTCTAGAGCTGATTGACAAAGCCTTCAGAAGGTTCAGACACAAAAATGTTGTGCATCTGGCCAGGCTGAAGAATGGGTTGAATGTTTTGGAGCTCTGGCATGGTGTAACTTATGCCTTTAAGGACTTGTCCTTGTCCTGCACAGGACAGTTTTTACAGTACTTCCTGAAGAAAAGGAAGAAGCACATCACTATCCTAGTAGGTAGGTTACTGCTAAACAGATGGCTGCAAGCAATGTAGTTGGAATTTACCCTGGTGCAAACGCTACCAATATGGTGCAAAGGGCCTTATGTGGGTCAGCTATATACTATGTATACTGTACACTCATATTAGTGCTTATGAGTGGATTGATAACTAGGATGTAAGTCTCCAGGGCTATATCCAGAACAGGATCAATATGGGCAGTGGCATTATGTTTTCCCCTTCTCTACCCAGTATGCCTCACTTGATCTAGAGAGGGCATTTTTACTGGTTCAGCCTCCCATTCATTCCTTGGTGCCTCTGTTGAGACCACCATCAAAGATGCCACTGGTAGCAGTGGTTTGTGTTGTGGTTTGTTCATTGGGGAGTAACTGGGCAATGTTTGTTTTCCAGTATTAAATGCCATATATCTGGCACTAATCAAAAATATCCCAAACTGACAACTGCAGCCTTCTTCTGTGTGAAAACACAAATTTGACTGAACTTTCCATCTTTAATTAACTCTTAATTAATAGATATCGTTATTTTATCCTTGATTATTTTAATGTGAAACAGGAACTGCGGGAGACACCGGTAGCGCGGCAATTGAAAGTGTGCGAGGGGAAAACAATATGGATATCTTTGTTCTATTACCCAAAGATCTCTGCAGCCAGACACAAGAACTGCAGATGACGACTGTGATCGAAGAGAATGTCCATGTGTTTACTGGTTTGCATTTTGTTGGATGATCTACTTTATGCTATTGCTGGGTTGGTGTTAACGTCAATCGCAATGTGAACTGGCCATTAATTCGAGAAAGCTTCGGGAGAATTGTGTTACAAACTGCTCCCACTGTGACTGTACCATATTGGGCTATCAATCAGCATGTCTTATATGCGATGTTGTTGAAGCCCTGTGGGTCCCTGGATATGAGACACACAAGGTGGGTGAGGTAATAACTTTTATTGGACCAACTTCTGTTGGTGAGAGAGAAGAACTTTCAAATTTATACAGAGCTTTTCTTCAGGTCTCAAGAGGTTTCCCAGACCTGAAGAAGAGCTCTGTGTAAGCTTGAAAGCTTGTCTTTCTCACCAACAGAAGTTGGTTCATTACCTCATGCTCCCCCTCCATCCCATCTCTCTAACCAACATGACTGTTACTTCCGTGTTTCGTTTTTCAGCACCCCATGCCTCTGACTAATGGGAGGCTAGTTGGAGCCCATAAGGAAGGTTGTTTTATTCTCTCAACTGCTGATCAGCTGACTCAGAGCTGGCCAGGTTTCCCGTTTTCCTAGTCATAGGTTGAAAGCCATTCCCCTGAGGGCTGGATGGTATTTATACAGACCGTTGGTTTGCACTAAAAGAATTGAGATCTCCCTTCAGAGTTAATTTATCCTCCTTGCTGCTCCAGCTTCTCCTCCCTTGTAAATAGTTTGAGTTGTTACGGTGAGTTTTCTTCTTAGAAAGCTCTCTCATGTCTCACTTTGGCCAAGGCGGCACTCTGAGTTACTGAATAGAACCGGGAGCCAGAAGACATGGGTTCAAATCCTGGCTCTGTCACTGGTTCATGTTGTTGTTGTGACCTTGGAATAATCTAGAGAATAACCCAAAGCAAAAGCCAACATCCAAAGACCCTTAAAAGTTGGGAATTCTGAGTAATTCAGAATTGGAACCCAAAATATTGCTGTTGGACCTCTATCTGTGTAATGGCTGCACCAAAACCCCAGCTCCACAACTCCAGTTTGATGGCTAGACTAACTTATCAGACTTGAATCCTATTTGGTAAGTGAAAACAAATATTTTATGCCTAATTCACTAATTTCAGCAATTAATATTCCTGATTGTTCCTTCCTCTTTTCAACAGCTCAGGGAAATAGCGATGAAATTGATGAGTCGATCAAAGAATTGTTTGCTGATGCAGATTTTTCCAGAAAACACAATCTGATGAGTTTGAACTCGATCAACTGGTCTAGGATTATGGTGCAGATCGCTCACTACTTCTATGCTTACTTTCAATGCACTCCGTCCATGGACATGACTCCACTGCCAGCTGTGGAAATCGTTGTGCCAACAGGGGCTGGAGGAAATGTCACAGGTTAGGTGGGAGGGGAAACATTTTGTGGATCTTAAAAACAAAAAAAGATTTGCAGTAAAGAGGGAGGTTGTATTTTTTTTCTGAACCACTTAAATCATGATTAGTAATATTTAAGTACCAACCTGTATTGTTGGTGCCATACAAGGCATAGTTAATCCAAAACTGTGCTATGCTGCCATATATAGGTGATAGGGGGATGAACATGTTAGAAATACACATGGACAGAATGGGTTGAACACTGAAGAGAGAAAATATTGAGTATCTGATTTTCTAAATTAGATATGAATACTATGTGTAGTAGTACAGCTAGTCTGGCCTGTGAGTATCCATGGCTCACTATACACCCATTTGCACATGAACTTTATCCAATTTTTTTGTGGGCACTCATGGTAACAGCCCTTTCCTAGCTTTACAATTCTGTCTTTTTTAACTTTAGGAGAATCCGATCTATTGGAAAAACAATACAAGGGTTGATGTAAAAAGTGTCATTCATGCTATTTCAGGACTATCTGTCTGAAGCTGCATTAGCATGTTGCTGAGAGCTCAAAGGCCACATCCCATTTGAATGAAAAGCATCTGCCAGAGCCCCTCTCTTCACTACATCTGTTAATATGAAGGTGGGGTCCACAGAGACTCCAGGGCCAAGCATGCAGTGGTTTCTCTTTCTGTGAGGCTGCTCAAATGGGCATTGCATACTGGGCAGTGTAGTTTCTTTGGACTATCCTTGTATATTAAAGAGAGACCTGCATTACGGAATATAAATTTTGACCTCTCCTGATATGTTTGCACAAATGGAGGAGCAATAATTTCCTGATAAATCTGATTTCTAAGTGTTTCATCATGGGGCTGAAGACCATGGTTTTGAATTTTTTCTTTCCTAGCTGGCTATATCGCACAGAAAATGGGACTTCCGATCCAACTTTTTGCTGTGGTAAATAATAACGACATTATCCACAGGGCAATTCAGCATGGAGATTTCTCATTGTCAGGGAGTGTTAAGTCAACTTTAGCTTCTGCAATGGATATTCAGGTATGTGTCTGGTTAAGAAGGAAAGATCATATACGCTACTTTGAATGATACATCTACTGAAATTATTACGCTGTCCATATTTTGTTCTACAAAGGTTCTTATACCACGCTTATGACTGCAGAGTGTGTGAGTGCCTTCCTGCAGTGCATTAAGTGATGTGACTAACATGTCATTCTTTCTCCCTCTGATGTCTCCCTAGTGGGAGAATTGCATGTGCAGTGTAGTGTTTGGTAGGGATTTTTTTTTGTTTACGTGTTGCTCTGTGTTTATAGTACCAGCGGCGGGTTGGAGAAGTGCTCCTGGGGTTTGGAGACGGTGTGGCAGATTGTGATGGTCCGTAGATCCTGAAAGGGGTCATTCCACAGTCTCAGAGTATCCTCGAGAGAAGCTCTGTCTCCTGTATAGACGAGCTTTTCCCCGGTGATAGAAAGTTCCACTATGCCTGAGAAGTGGAGTTGTCGACCGTGTTCTTCATCCTGGAGCTTAATTTAAAAAATCCTGGGTCTCGGCCAAGATGTTAGTTTTTCTGCTAAACTTCTTCCCGACCTCTAGCCGGGTCACTGCATAGTGCCCCTGTTCTGCAGTAAAAAAGTCCCCCCAGACAAGCGGTTCAGATGTTGTCTCAAGCAGTCTTCTCTTCCAGTTACAGGTCCTGTGCCACTTTGCCAGTGGTTGGTAGGGGAGCTCTGGCCCACCTGCTACTCTGGGTTGCAGCCCAGGGACCCTGTGATTAGAAACCTAGATCTGCTTAGTCTCAGACACTGTTGTTGTTTCCCGGCTCCTACTCCATCTCCCTTGTCTATCTCTGGTTTACCACCCGGGATTCCTGTGCTCCCCGTGGCTGTTTCACCCTTCTTAGCCTCTTGCCGGAATCTCCTGTCTAGGGCAGGACCCCAGGCTTACTCTCCCCTCAGATCTCCTCCTTGTCCCTGGCCAAATCCTCTCTCTCTAGGGAGTGAATGCAGATCTCCCTGCACCTGTCTTCTGCTCTCAACTTCCTGGCTTTATACTAACCAGCCTGTTTCTGCCTACCAGGGTTCATGATCAGCTAAGCCTGGCTATCCCTCCAGGTGCACCCAGGTACCATTATTGGCCTCTCAGGCCCACCTTAACCCCTTCAGGGCCTATGCTGGGTACACACCCCATCGCAGGGCCATATAATGGGGTGCTATTGTCTGTTTTGTCCTCCTGTTGTACCTTAGGGCTGGCCAACACTAAAAAGTTAGGCCGACCCAGCTACATCGTTCAGGGGTGTGAAAAATCCACAGCACTAAATTCTTCGTCAATCTACTGACCACTTCTAAGGGAGGTGGATTGCCTATGCCAAGGGGGACAACCTTCCCCTCGGTGTAGATAGCGTCTACACTGAAGCGTTTTGAGTGTAGATAAACGCTTAAACTCTGAGCTGCCTTGGGTTGGGACTGTCTTTTCCCTTTGTCCATACAATGCCTGGATTAAAAGGGCCTTCGTCTTTGACTCGCGTTCCGGAACCTACCATAATAACACCACCTACAAAATTTCCCATCGTGTTGGTGTTTTTCATGGTGTGGTTTACTAGGTCTTGATTAGCAACTGGACCGAGTCCTTGTCACTGAACCTATTTCATTATGTTTCTCCATGTACAAATGAGGATTACGTGAAATATCGCAGGTCTGCTTAATTAGCGAGTGCTGTCCATCGTTTGCACCGAATGAGGCTGGAGCTCCATGGTGAAAAAAGATAAGGCTGACAAAAACTGAAGTTATATCAGAAAAATCTCTCCTGTAGACAACTCCTTTAAATGTGAAATGAGCTGTGAATTGTTTTCTAGGAGGAGCTGTTCCAGGGTAATAGCAACCGCAAGGTACAGCCCAAGTGTGCTGAAGTACCTTATAAATAGCTTGGACTGGAGCCAGAATAGCTGGAGATTTTCCGGCCCTGGTTATTTTGATTCAAATATATGAGGTCTGATCTGCAAGGAGCTGAGCATCTTCAATTCCCATTGAGCACACAAGAGCTGCTCAAACCTTGAGATACAGTCTCATCTATAGCACTAAGTATGCAACTAGAGATTAGTGGTGCTTCGGGTTCTGAATTTAATCCTCTGTAGATGGAGGCTTACAGGTGTAGTGTGCGTGTGTTGTTTTTTCTATAGGAACCTTACAATATGGAGAGGATCTTCTGGCTGCTTTCTGGCTCTGATAGTAGCTTGATTAAAGCTCTGATGGAAGAGTTTTACACATCGAAAAACCTTGCACTCCCAGAAGAATTGCACAGAAAGGTCTGTCCCTTTACGTGTGTGTAGTAAATACTTTTCCATTCCAATTTTATTTAAAAATCAATTGTTTTCAGAATAAAGATTAATATCGCAAGTGTATTGAAGGGATCGTGCCATATGGTCTCAAACCTAAAATGTAGGTAGCTAAAGGTGAGAGTGGTGGAAGACAGGATTTTACAAAATCTTGTCAAATTATCCTTTTTTAAAATTACAATTATTTTGTTGGGATTTAAATATTGCCCTGCAGTCCTAGACACCTCAGTCTAGTAGCATGTGCATTTTTGTACATAGGACCAAATCAAAGTAATTTCACTGACCAAGACCAAGATCCAGTAAAGCTTTTAATCAAGTGCGTAACTTTAAATTTGTGAGCGGCTGTATTGATTTCTGCAAGGCTACATGCATGCTTAACTTTTTAAGCGAGAGCTTTGATGAATCAGGCATCAGGTTGGGAGACATACAGAAGGAGAAAAATAAAAGGTGAAAGGTGAACTAATGGTTTCAGCTTTTATTAGCTCCATGGAAAAGAAACACTAACAAACTCCTTGTTAAATAGTAAAAGATATGTATTATTGCACTCATCACACACATCAGGGCGTTCTTTAGATTGTTTGAGACTGATACCCTCAAATTTTGGTATCAGTTGCCTCATGTCCCTCAACAAAGTGCAATTATTAACTGATGTGGATGTGGTCAAACCCTAGATAGGCTGGATTGACTTTGATGCTGACATTAATGTGTCTGACAGCGGTGTCTGTATCTCTTGTGGGTAGGACCATCTTATTTGTTAGTATCTTAAATACAAGCAGTAACGTCCTAGAATGGACTTTTAATAATTTTTAAAAATGATTTGACATTGATTTGCAAATTCCGCTGGCTTTGTGTATGATTGTTTGGGGGGGTTGTTTTTGTTTCCCCCCCCCCAACTCTTGGATCTCCAGCTTTCTGAAGTGCTGAGCTCATGTTCAGCATCCGACGAAGATATTGTTCAAGCAATGAGACGCTGTTGGGAAGAGAATCGCTATCTGTTATGTCCCCACTCAGCTGCAGCTGTTCACTACCATTATAAGCAGCTGGATTGCCATCTCAGCAAGTAAGAACCTACTAATAGAAGCCAGATTCCTTTCAGGAAGTGACTAACACCACGGGTGATTTTATGAGACCAGCACTTGTGCTTCTTGGTGGGGGGACATCCTTAAATAACAGTAATTTTTGGTACGAGCTTTTGCCATTCTGTCTTTTGCTCACGTCTCTCCGATTCTTTGAGCTGGCTGTTGGACGCTGAGGATGCACATGCTGTTGGCAGTGGTGTAATTTTCGTTTCATTGTTCAATGAAAGGCAGTATGTAAGGAGACATGGAACACGCATGTTTCAGGCTGGCGTTTGGCTAGCTGGCCTGGCGGGGGTTATGAACTAGAGCAGGAGCTGCTTTCACTCAGGTTAGGAGCCCGCCCACTTTGTAGTGAGGATGCAGGCTAAGCCAGTTGAGTGCTGCTAGACCTCCAGCGCCTCCCTGCAGTCCCTACACCTCGTGAGCCCAGACGAGTTCCCCCTGGGAGAGACTCATTGAGCGGCTTGGCTTACTTCAGCACAAGGAACCATGGGAGTTGGAGCAACACACACGCGAGAGGGCAGCACCCATGAGGACAATTACACTGCAAAGCCGTGCCGGAGTTCCTGTGTCCTCACGGGTGCTACCCTCCCGCATGTATGTTGCTAAAACTTGGGCCAGGCTGACCTCATTGGCTGCATGACATCCAGCCTGTTCACCTCTGAACTGCATCCAGGAAACACCTGTACGCACTCATGCATCATGTTATTTACTTCCTTGCCCTCGTGTCCCGCCCGGTACAAGTGGTGGGACCTGTTGCCACCTGATGAGGTGAGGAACTCCAGGGGACCAGGCTGTATTCCACTTGGGTCCCACGGCCTTCCAGGTGTAGGGATGGGTGGCTCCTTCACGGAGCTATGAGCACAGGTGTGTACCTGGTGCAGTTCCTTAACTCCCCTGACATCTGTCCCTTCTGCGGCAAGAGGGGGACGCCGGCACACATCAGCGTGAAGTGCGTCAGGCTCTCTTCCAACTCCTTCAGAATGGAGGTTGTGGCTGCAGTTTTCCCCGTGCCTCCTGATCCACTCATACCCCGTCTGTGCCCCACAAAGTCACAGGACCTTCTTGTCAACCTTCTCCTGGCACTGGCCATGTCAGCCATTCATCACACCCAGGAGGAGGAGGAAGCTGGGTGGGTGGATGCTCTGTGCCCATGTTGGGCCTATCTCGGGTCCCCTGTCTGATCACGCCTCCAGGCAGAATTCCTCTGGGCAATGTGCACGGACTCCTTAGACACCTTTGAGGAGCTATGGGTGCTGTCTGGAGTTCTCTGCTCGGTGTCCCACTCTGCCTCCTCGCTGTTAACCTTTGACCTCACTCCCGATCCTGTTGTCTCTTTCACTGTCCCCAGAAATCGCTAGTAGCCTTGGCTCAGTGGTTCCGTCTCTTTAGCTGAGGGGCGGGCCTTTTTGTTTTGGGCGGGTCTACAGCCGCCTGACCCCAGAACTGCTACTAGAACACTTCCATTCCAGCTTCCGCCGACACCCCCCATCTCTCTCTTTTTCGCAGCAGACCCAGGTGTTGTTTAGCATCTGCCTCAGCAGTAAAGTTCCCGGATGCCGTGCTCAGAGCAAAGCTTGTTCCTGAAGTTCCGCCTGAGATACGAGCTTTAAAAGAGATGGAGACCAGGTCCACAGTGCTGACGAGAGAAGACTACTGGGCAAAAACACTAAGAGACAGAATAGAAGCCATCGCCAAGCACAGACACACTTAGGTGCAGTTAATCTGATCCTGAGTAGTGCAATACCTGGGCAGTTGCATAGGTTATAAAGACAAGGCTGACTTAATGATACTTCAGCTTTCTGATGCTTTCCTTTCCTAATGAACTCCGTAGAGGATTGTAATCCCTCCATATAACTTGTAACCCAAGATATGGAATTCTGTAGCAGGAATATAATTCTTGATCCAATTTTATAGAAAGGCGCTGTCTGTTAAATTCTACAGGGTTTTTGCATAACTTCAAAAGAATCCTATTTAGACTATCTAGACCCACTTTTATCCCTGTTAACCCTTATAGAAAAGTTCTTTCAAATGTATCTTCAAAGTGCTTTGCAAACATGAATTGCTAACAGACTAAGGCTTTGCACAATTATTAGAAACCCATAACTCTCCATCTCTGAAAAAAATCCCTAAAGGAATAACATACAAATTGCTGTAATGATTTTTTTTCCTGAACAGTTATGTTGTAATTTGTATAAGTAACAAAAATGAACTACTGTCCAAAGCATGTTAAATAAAATCAGTGCTGAATTCTGGCTGCTTGTATCCGTTGTTGATAGATGGCTAATGCTGAATTTTATCCGTTTCTTTAACTGTCCACCAGAGGGAACTGCAACCTAACTTTCCCCATAGTTTAAACTAGATTGTAAATTGAAAGAGTGGTGAAGAGTTTAACTGTTCAAGCAGTGTGAATCTTTGGACGCGTGGATCTCCATTTAGGCGTGCAAAAAATGCTGGCTCATGCTTCAACAATACTTCCAGGGATTAATCTTCACAATTCAATATGTGTATTTTTGCCATGGGCAATTGCTTGCCTTATTTGCATGTTCAGACATCCACTGCAAATGG
This sequence comes from Mesoclemmys tuberculata, assembly GCA_007922155.1. Classification (NCBI taxonomy): domain Eukaryota; kingdom Metazoa; phylum Chordata; order Testudines; family Chelidae; genus Mesoclemmys; species Mesoclemmys tuberculata. The sequence continues at coordinate 79,684,766 of ML675624.1, forward strand.
GGTACTTGCGCAGACCGTAATGCATTCGTTGGCCCTTTGCATGCACAGATAGTGGCCCTGCATATGCAGTTGGAGTAACAGAGCATACGGGTTATGCAGGCAATTTGGCACTCCTGAATGTGGGCAACTAACTTTCAAATAAGTCACATCACTGAGAATAACAGGGAGTAGCCAAACAATAAAACTCTTGGGGTGTGCGGGTCAAAGCTACGCTGCATCCGAAGAGGAGAAGCTCTTTCAGTTAAGGGAAGATGGATGCTGTGGAGAGCTATTTCGTCATAAGATGTGGATGCATGCGCTACCAAACAAAACCAAAACCAAACCCAGCCTCAAACAGGTCAATGTTAAATTCTGGCACATGTGAGGCTTGTAGCAATGTCATGAGCTCAAGCAGGGTTTGATGCCACCAGAGCCTGATGATGGGAATTATAGTCTTGTGTGTCTCCAGGTGGGAAGAAGAATGGTAGGGCAATTGCAACTGCAATGTACATTTGCAGACCTCAGATTCTCCCTTTGGTATCAAAGGTCTCTTGATCATTTTTTTACCTGGGAAGATATAGCACAGATTCTTGTACTAACAACATATAAGTGCATTCTACATTTCAGGTTGGAAGCTGCAGAGTTGGTTTGGGATTAGGTGGCCAAACCAGGGATTTTCTGGTTATGGCTCCAGCTGAAATTTAGTTGAGTTTTGCTGCTAAAACAGGGATTCTACCTCTGTTAATACAGTGTAACCTTCCCCAGTTTACTGCGGCTGGATTCCAATTCAGGAAAGCACTTATGCTTAATGTTTAAACACATGTTAAGTGCTTTCTTAATTCAGAGCCTAACTCGACAAGTAAATCTGTTAATTAGCTTGAGTTAAAATTACTTTACAAATTAGTGCTTTCAGTAACTTAGGAGTCTATTGTTCCAAAGCATCGTAATAAGAGAGTAACACAGGGCACATCTAGGCTACGAACTCTGGCATACAGCTGCCACGGTTAGTATATCGCCTGCGTTAGCACTGGGCATGCTCCCCAGGAGTGCTTGTGTCGATGCACGATGCGGTGCACCATGGGTAGGCATCCCAGTGTGCAACTCGCCACCGTCCAGTGCACTGACTTTTGGGAAGTTTTGGCAATGGTGGGGTAGAAACGGGTCGCACATGGGGTGACTGTGACGTAGGGGGTCAAAGTTCCCATCCTGCAACTTTCTCCACCCCATAATGCCATCTCTATGCCATAATTTTCACTCCTATTTTGAAAATCCCAGGAGCCTATGCAGGATTTGTGTCCGCTATCTCTGACAGAAGCATGGCGCCTTCCCAGCTCTGTGCTATTGTCATGAGTGTTGCAAGTCAAGGGCGCCTTAGCTTCCAGTATTTGCAGAGCTACAAGAAGACCTTTGAGGAACGTGCTTGACTGCCCGGACTGTGGTAGTCTCAAACAGGACCTGGGTCACACCATAGCTGGCTCCTCTGGTCGCACGTCCCCCATCCTTGCTGTTCGCACCAGGTCTCTGTGATGAGTCCCTTGAAGTTATCCACCATGCCGTATGGGGGGAAGAGGGGTCTTTGCCAAGTATGCCATGCAGCTCTTTGTAAAAGTGGCAGGTCTGCAGCTCGGCACCAGTCAACTGTTGGCCTTCTGATATACCTGCTGCAATCCCCTGCGCAATCTGCTTGTAGATGTCCACGTTTCAGCAGCTGGCCCGTAGCTGTGCCTCTTCTCCCCACAGGCCCAGGAGATCCAATGGCTCCTGTCTCCCGAACGTGTCTGGAGCATGTAGTAGCTGAGAATGCAGAGGTGCTTAGTGTACTCATCATGCCAGACAATCAGGAAGAGGAATTTCAAGAACTCACATGGTTTTATAGGGGATGGGGGAGACAGGGGAGGTCCAGTCTCCATGATTTCTGGGCAGTGGAGCTCACAGCTGAGAGCAGAGCAGGCAGTGTTGAGCGTTTGCGTCCTACATCTACTGGAGGATTGTTAGGATGAACATAGATAACAGCGTCTACATTCGTTTTGTGTCAACCTCCGTACATCAACCCTGGCTCAACGCTACTCAGGGAGGTAGTGTTACTGTGTGGGCATAATGGAGAGCGTACGTCTGTGGGAGACAAATTTAAGTGTAGACGTATGCACAGCCATGTTGATGCAACACGGCTTACGTCAATCTAAGTTTGTAGCGCAAACCAGGCCATAGACACTGACATTTTTTTACATATAGTGAAAGCTTGTGCATGGGCAAAGTTTGACGAAATTAGGTTGTAATTAAGCTATGTTATTAACTATTGTTGTATCACATTGTTATGCTTTAGAGGGGGGCCAAATCAACAGCTTGGGTCACTCTGGGCCATTGTGACATCTGAGGTAAAGCAAAGAGGGCGGACAAGGTATAGGAGGGGATGCAGGGATAATGACATGATCCAAGTGCACAAATGGGGTATCCAGAGTGGTTTTGGGGGGCTGGGAGTGTCTTAAGAAAAGAGGTTGGTTTGTCAGGCAGGCAAGAAGTTATGTAGGGGGTTGAAGACAAGTTATTCATTGCAGTGTGCAAGGGAGAGTCAGAGACTCAAAGATAGGGCGACCCAGTCATCACGAGAGGCTAGGATAATGATTTAGCAGGTGCATTTAGGGTGGATGGGAGGTAGCCAGGAACACGGGAGAGAAGGAGGTCAAAGTAATCCAGATGGGCGATGCGCAGGGTGTGGTCAAAATGTTTGTTGACCTTAAACCTCCTTGAGCCAGGGAGGAAGGGTTAAAAATTTGAACCACTGTGGGGAAAGAGATGGATACATTTTACACTACTACACACTTGCAATAGTATTAAACCCCAGTGCCATACTCTTGGGCCAAATTCTGGCTTCATTTACACCTGCTCAATTCAACTCATTCTAATGCTCTGCGTGGGCATAACTGAGGGCAGAGTCTAGCACTTCATGCCAAATACTCATGTAACTGTCCCTGGTATTCCTGTAAATGACACTTAAGATCATTGTGATGCTGGGGGGTAGGCAGGGATTAAGCAGCAGACATCGAGCTCTTTGGGGTGATTAAGTCTGAGGGTCAATCAGTCAAGGCGAATTACCTGTTAATTCTTTACATTTAAGAGCACAGCAGTCACTGAAAGACAGTGCTGGAAGTGCATTTGCCCAGTCACTTGCAGAGCCATTATTTACTAATATGAAGATTTTTTGCAGGACTCATACTGGCCTCTACAAACAAGGCCCTTTGTTTTCAGTTTTGGTTTTGTTTAAAATTTCCCTTGGAATGTACCAGGGTTTGTCACAAAGATTTAAAAACGGGTGCAAAAAACCCCATCATTTTCTGGGTGAATATTGGGATTAATATTGGGGGACAGGAGGGCAAAAACAATCGACAAAGGGAGAAAAAAAAGAAGGTTGAAAGTAAAAGCAGTTGAATACTGTGGTATACTTCATGAACTCTACCTTAACAGTATGTACACATATGCATGCACATGCACTACATTGCCTTACTCTAACAGAAAACCTTGCATTTACACTTCCATGGGTTTATGTTAATACTAAATTAGTCTTTATGTTGTAATGTACTAAATTTTCTTAACATATCAATATTTTCATGTACTCGAGTGGTCCAAAATTCAAGTAAAAAAATAAGTAAAAAACAAATGAAAGCTTTTTTTTTGGTAAACATCAGCAAAAACTGAAAACAAAGGGCCTTATCTACAAGTGACAATTCCTATGACTGATTCATAGATTTTAAGGTCAAGGGGTTCATTGTTCTCAACTAGTCTGACCTCCTGTATAGCCCAGGCCATAGAATTCCCCCTGCTAGTTCCTGCATTGGGCCCAACAACTTGTGGCTGAAGTACAGCATGTATTTTAGAAAGACATTTGGCCTTGATTTAAATGACAGTATACACATTATAGCACATTACATTTATAAATTGGTCTAAATGATGGACACTAGACTGCTTGGCACTGTGCCTTTCTAAACTGGATCCTATTTACCAAGTATAAGTTGGATCATAGAGAACCTCTTTGCACCTGGGAGACAATACTAATATGCCACACTTAAACTTGTTTCCATTTTTCAAAGTCTAGTGCAAACATTTAGATTCCTAATACTGATGGTGAAGGGCAGCTCGGGATGACTAGCTGGGTGACCTAATGGCTAGAAAACCCGCTCCAGTGTAAGTAAACTAATTTTAAAAAGGATCTAGTTATACTGGTGCAAAGCCCTAATAGAGATCCACCTAAACTGTGGTTAAATCGTGCTTAGGTTGATTTTGTTTAATGTTCAGTTGGTTTAAGCACTATTTAAATGGCCACATATCCCTCTAGTGGGCACTGCTAGATTTTTTTTAACTGGTCTGAGTTGGCAGCAGTGCAAGATTTGCGATATAGTCCAGGCCTGGCCCTCCTCGTGCTATGGAAGAATGTTTCTCGGTGCTTCAGTAGCTGAACTCAGCACCTATTTGACTTGGAAATGAAAACAGAATGGAGTCTTGGAAGACTGTTGGCCTGTACCAGCTTTCCCTATGTTTGTCTCCTGTGCTGACTTTAACTTGGAGCCTGTTAAGTGAAAGATTCAGCCTGTCCCTGTTGTCTAATATAATCAGGGACTGGGTGCTGGGTGTTTCTCCTTTTTCTTTGGGGTGGCACGTAGGGACTCATCTTTTCTGGGGGTTTTTTAAGCTTTAAAGAAGAAACAATTGTTATTGCCTGCTCTGGCATCTGCTTAAGCCATAGCAATAGATGGAAAACTGGAATAAACATCCACTGATTCTTCTTTTCCATTTCCCCCTCCAACACTGTAGTTTGATAGTGCTTGTTGGAAAATGTCTGTCAAGCATGTTCGCTAAGGACCAGCTGGCTGCAATATTATCCTGGAAGGAACTTGTAGCTGCAACATCTGTGGGTGACCTTGGGCTAGTAACATCACCTCTCTGTTTCCTCATTAGTAGAATAGTTAATACAATATTCCCCTAACTCACAGGGAAGTTAAGCTTCAATCACTTGATGTTTGTAAGATGCTTTGATAGGTTAGGTTAGAAAGCACTATAAAAATACAAATTATTGTTACTTTACCCTTGACCCATGACTTTCTGAGGGCTTGTTCACACAGAAGTACAATGTTTGCACCACTTTAACTAGATCCGTTTAAAGCCAGGATAGTTACCACATCACAAGCCCATAGTGTGGACTTGTTTATACCAATATAGCATATTCCCTTACATTTTCTGTGATTTTGTCAAAATCAAAACTTTGAAAAATTGGAATGAAACATTTAAATGTTATTGCAAAGCAATGCTCTCGATTGCCCCAAAATGAATTTTTGCTCAAAGATTTTTTGTTCTGCAGGAAATGTTGAAATGTTTTGGCTTTGTTCCAACTGAGGATTAAAAGAACATTTGGAATTTTGGAATTTCCCACAGAATGGAAATTCCAAGGTGTGACCAGCTATATTTACAGTCCTAACCACTGGACTTAACTACTCCCTTCCAAGTCCATGAACTGTACCAGCTTCTCAGATGTTAATTAAAAGGCCTAGTTTGGGTTCTGTCCAGTATAAAAGGCAGGATCCAGCTCAAACCTCGAAGCCAGACCCAACTATCTCCCAAGTTCTGGAATGTTCGATCAGAACCAAAACTGCAGCTCCAGTCTCTCTTTACAACAAAGACTTCCTTTGTCTTGAGGGGTCTCCCAGTGATACCCATCAGGCTGCTTCTGCTATTATGGCAGAATTAAAGCAATATATTTGACATTTGAGTGTTTTTCAGAAGAAACCCCTTAGATCTGCACAGGATTGGCCTTACCCTGCATGGGCCCCATGCTGCTTCGGTGAAACGGGACCTGGTGGGGATGCTCCATCTGCACACGCTCATGGAAGGGGAGAGCAGGCCAGCCTGTTTGTTGCAAGTGTGTGTCCCAAAAGCTTTGGGCCCTAGCAATCACTTGCATGGCTTGTGCTTAAGGTCAGCACTGGCTCCTCGTGATCCAACCCGCCTGTAGGTCATTTGCTATGAAAAAGTGACCATAGTTCAATAGGCGGCGACGGCAGAGTAATGTAAGGTTAGCTACTAGTCAAGAATAATGTGACCTCCACCAACGTCAGAAATATTGTCACAGCTCCTAGCCTTTGATAAATGACTAAAAGCAAGTGCTGCGCATACTTCAGGGCCAGGCCAGGCAAAAGAAGCTCTCAGATAGCGCAACCATTCCTATTCTGCACTGCTTTAGGAAGTGTCATCATAGCAGTCCACCTAATGAAGATGGATTATGGCAAAACATTGGCTGGAGCCTTTTGTTTGGGCCCATCTGCTGTATCCAATTGTAAACAAGTGAGTACAGCGCTTGGGGTCTTGTCACTGCCATGGGCATAAAGGGGGGAATTTGCGTTCCTGTCTGACTTGATAGATGGTCTGTGCACTGCCTAAAGGCACTGTACATCCTGACTGAGATATTCTTGGTGGGGTAATGCCTATGGGAGCTCTGCCACATTTGCTAATTCTCAGGGTTTAAGCAGTTTCTTGGTAGGGGAGAAATCTCATAAATATAATCTCGGTGACCTTTAGAATTAGTGAGCAAAAGGATCTTTTGGCTTTGGACCTGGTTTCTCAGTTCCTCTCAATCCGGACTGGAAACGAGAGAACTCTCCTATTAGTTAATGCATTTTATTTTTAAGGAATCTAATAACCCGTGGTGGTTTATGTACAAAGCTCCTACGACCCTGAGCTACCTGAATATATGCATCGTGGGGAATAATACAGGAGAGGATCATCATCTTCCAAAACACCGTTCTCTAGCCCTAAAGCACTCACAGTCAGCCCCTAGCTTAGATCCATGAGCCGGACTGATAGCTCCCATTAAGAAAACCATATACAAACAAGCCAGTTTGTTTCAACAGTCTGGGGCTTTCACAGAAGGGTTCTGCATATAGTAGTAGGGGCGATAATAACCACCAGGGCACAGTCGTCTCTGAGACCTTCCAAGTTGGAGGCATTGTTGGCTCTAAACGTAGTTTGTGTCCAGGCACAGCATGGCCAACGCTCTATGAGTGACCAAGATAGCTAACAGAGTAACACCCCTGCCCCAGGCCTAGATCGACACAAGATTTCCTTATAAATTTGCAGGGACCCATAACACTGCCCATTTGTCTGCTGTCTGGCTCCAATTTAGGAAAGCAAGTGCTATGCTTAACTCTCATTGACTTCAGTAGGTCTGAAGCATGCGCTAGATGGGGATGCCTTCCTGAATTGAGCCCTCTGTGTGGTAGAACATCCTAGATGCATTGCTCCTAAGGCCGCTCTGTATGTGCAGCCTCAGGGCATGCCGTTCCCTGAAGACAGCTGGGCCAAAGTAGCGTGAGCCATGACTCTTGAGATGCTCAAGGCTTTCAGAAGGATGAATGAGTGTCATGTGAACTCATTGCTCGGTTATGAGACAGCAGGATGAGGTTCAGCTCTGTCTCTGGGGGAAGATAGCAAGGAAGTGTTAGGAAGAGGCATTTCCCTGCTTTATTCTTTAAAAGAACAGGTTGCAGCCTGAAATAGAGGGGCCAGCATAAAGGAAACGAGACTGCTGCTCTATCCTTCTGGGAAACTGTCAGGTTGCTTTAGGACCAAAACTTATTTGGACCAGAGCCTCAGCTGTTGTGTAGCAGTGCAGCTGCATTCAACAGCTTACACTAGCTCACACCAGGTGAGGATTTGTCCTAGGTATTGTTAAAAGTAAAGTTTCACAAAGTCTAAGATCAGTAGGATTGTTCCCATTATTTTTCTTTGCAGTGGCGGTGGAGCCATGTTGAAAGCTTTTCTCGTTCACCAACAGAAGTTGGTCCAATAAAAAATATGGCCTCAGCCACTTTGTGTCTCCCATTATTTTGAAAAGTTCTGATGAAAATGGGGGGGATAGAGGGAGGTTGTGTCTATTTAAACTATCCCCCTGATGAGTCTGCAGTCCAGTAATTGCCGCTTTGTGCTAATGTATGAGAACCAGAAAGTGAAATTAACTAGAAATGTGTGAAACTGACTAGTCTGTTTTCATTGCCCAAGCTGAGTGAAAGGCACAGAATTTCTGATCCCTGCCAGAGTTTTGGTCCACGCTACAGACGTTACAGCAGCACATCTTTGGTAGCACCATTGCCTGAAGACACTTGCTGCAATGAAAGAGGTTTTTTATGTTGCTGCAGTTAATCCACACCTCTGAGAGGCAGGATTCATCCATCGATTTAATGGGGTTTACGTTAGGGCTTAGGTGTGTGAATTTTTCAACCCCCTGAGCGACACAGTGAGGGCTTTTAGCTGTAGATAAGGCCTAACTGAAGTGCAGATGGTTGAATAATGCATTCAACTAATAATGGCAAAGCTTAGGAAATACATTGTTAGTCAAATAATATTCAACCAGCATTAGCCTGATTTTAGAACTGGCACATGATACAATGCCCAGTGACACTGATCTGCGTTAGATTCCAATCCTGCATTGTCACTTGCACTACAACAGTTGACCAAATTCCTCATCAGTGTCTTTGCAGAGAAACGCCCACTGAAAGTTATGGGCAATGGAAATTTTCCCCTGCCTAGGTTCAGCAGGTTCAGTTCTTTTAATAGCACTTTATATATATGTGTATACATTTATAAAATAACACAACTTGTGTGTGATCTGCCTCTGCAAGTCATAGATTTTGGGGAATATCATATGCCTAAAAAGAAAAAAAAATAGGAATAATTACACGGGGAGAAAATATCCCCTTTCAACATCAAAAGAAGTCCCATTGTAAGAGGATTAATTTTAAGATTCAGTGTCATTTGGCTGGTTAAAAGTAAGTTTTGTGAAGTGAAAAGGCATGGGACTTTTTAGGATGTAACAGAAGATGAGAGCATTGCCTGGATGAAAATCCTTGCTTTTTAACTCTTTGGCAGCCTTTTACTCACTTCCTTTGCCTGGCTGATAAATGCCCACACAGGACTTTTCCCTTTCTCTCTTCCCAAGGGTATGTGTACACTACAGACACTCCAGTAGCTCAGATGTGGCATTGCATCTGTGCCTCAGTAGCACTGTAGTGTTCTCCCCTCGCTATAGTTAATCCACATCCTCAAGATGCGGTAGTGAAGTCTATGGAAAAATTCTTCTGTCAGCCTAGCACTGTTTATCCTGGGGTTTACATTGGCTTAACTACATTTTGCAGGATGTGAATTTTTCACACTCATGAGCAATGTATATAGGTTGACCTAAGTTTTAAGTCTAAGTTTTAGACTAGGCCCAAGACTCTGGCCAGGTCTATGCTGGAAAATTAGGTAAATCCAACTATATCAGGCTGGGATGTGAAAAATTCATACTCCGGATTGATAAAGTGAGGTAGACCTAAATCCTAGTGTAGGCCGCAATAGGTTGATAGGAGAATTTCAATCTGGCTACTGCCTCTCAGGAAGGTGGAGTAACTACAGCCACAGGAGAGGTTCTCCCGTCACCGTAGTGAGTGTCTATACTGCAGCGCTATAGCTGCGCGGCTGTAGCTTTTTAAGTGTTGACATATCCTCTCAGAGGTGCTGGGAATGTGCAATTCCAGCTGAGTTCGGTGACGGGTGTGTCTGCCTGGTCCCTTTCACAAACAAGCACATGGGCCCTGGCCCATTCCTTTGAAAATCACATAAAAGCCCAGCTCTTTGCCAAATAGGCTTTGAACACATCTGGCATCCAGCACAGCTGGGCCAATTCACTGCTGTGTTATAACTTTGATGCTGGAATGACTCCATGAAACTGGAGCGGTGCCGTGAAAAAGCAGGCCCTGCTTCCAATGCAAGACCAACTTTGAAATAAAAACGTAGAGCCATATGCTCAGCTGGTGTAAATCAGCATCTTTCAGATGAAATCAATGAAATTATGTCAATTTGGATCTTTCCCTCAGTGCTGAATTAGCTAATGAACTATTGTTCTGTTCTTTAAACCATCAGAATATCTACTGAAAATAAACTCCATCATTGGTAGTTTGTTCAACTCAAAATTGTTATTTTCCACTGAAAGTGTTATCTGGTAATTCACTATTAATACTACCATTGTTCATGGTGAAAAATCCAGATAACTCCATTGAGATCTACAGTCAGATTCCTCTCTCATTTATGCCCATTTAACACACCAGTTTTATTCCACTGAATTTAATCCAGAACCTCTTGAATTTCTCCACATTATTCTTCTGCATGGGCATATAATTAAAGTAATAAATTAGTCCTTAATCTTAGTTCATTTCATGAGGGGGATAAAACCCTTATTTAATCAAATCTATCCCAGATTTGCATTCAAATGCAAAGTTTGCAAGTCTGGTCCATTTCTGAGACCAAAAAAAAAAAAAAAAATGCAGTGAAGATAGCTAATTAAGCAGATACGACAGTAGCAGAGGTGAACAAATTGGGAGACCTGGATTCAATTCCCTGTCCTGTCTCAGGATGCCTGCCTGATCTTGGGACAGTCATTTAGGTCCAGATCCTCAAAGGCATTTAGGCTGCTCATTTCCACTGAAATCAATGGACATTAGGAGTCTAAATACCATAGAGGATTTGGGTCCTCAATTTGTCCTTGATCACACAGCAAATCAGGGAAACAGCCAGATACAAGATCCAGATGTCTCTATTCCAAGTTGTTTGCCATCTCTGTGCCTCAGTTAGCCATCTGTGACATACTGATAACAGCATTGTCCTAGCCCACAGGAGTGTTATGAGGTTAAATACATTAAAAGACTGTGAGGTGCTCAGATACTGTGGTAATAGGGGCCATATAAATATCTAAGATAGATAGAAGTATTCACCTAATAGTTTAGATCAGGGGTGTCCAATCTTTTAGATTTCCTGGGCCACATTGGAAAAAGACGAGTTGTTTTGGGCCGCACATAAGAGTAAGAGTAGCGGAGTAACCAACCGCACGGGCGGCAATTTTAAATAAATAAAATTATTTGAGAATGATTTTATGAATCTCTTATTGCTAAAGAACGTGTTAAATCCAAAAATTCTTCGCTTATAAATCAATAGCATGTTAAAATTGTATTTGTAGTTGCAATTTTATAAAGTTTGTAAGTTTACAATTTTTTGTTGGGCCGCATTCATAACGGACCTGGGCCACATGTGGCCCGTGGGCCGCGGGTTGGACATGCCTGGTTTAGATGACTTATTTTCAGACTGTTGGTGGAAACTGTTTAACTGGAAAACATGATGATAAATATTCAATAATGAGTTATTAAAATGAATAGGGTCCTCAGTAAACTTCCAGGACAAAGATTTTCATGAATACCAGGAATCATCCAAATAGTGCAGGTATTGACGAGCACAAAAACACAAATAGCAATGAATCATTCAAGTCACTGATTCACAAATATAATTGCACAGCTGTTTTTCGCCCCATCATTCAACCGGTTCTAGAAACAAGTAGCAATGTTACAGTGTCCCTTCCAGACACTGGATACGGAAGTAACCTCTTGCATTTTGTGGCAGGAAGGGGGTAGAGAAAATAATTTTGATTTAAGATATTTAACTGAGGCTGAAAATAAAAAAGCCTTAAAGATCAAACGACTAGTCTACATGACTGCAGCGATATTTCCTTCCAGTAGAGGGTAGTCGTCTGTAATATTTGCTTGGCTCTAACCGCCAAATGAATATGAGAAATTTCGGTGGCAACCTTGGTATTCGTTGAGTACTGTTATGAGAGGCAAGGGGCCTGATTCTTATTCTTAGTTTATTTGATTTTAAGGCCAGAAGGCACCGTTGTGGTCATCTAGAGAGACCTCCTGCCTAACACAGCCAGAGAACGCCACGCAGTGAAATCTCGTTTCCAGGTTGAACTATGCTGGCTTCAACTTTCAGCCACTGGCTCTTAGTCCAAAATGCTGCAGGGAGGGATTTGGTAATAACTCACCTGGGTCACAAGACTCTCGATACTAATTTGACTGAAAACATAGTTGAAAAAATCCAAGGGGAGAAAAAAAAATCCCTTTGCAGCTAGAGCCTTATCCCCTGAGGTACTGATCACTTCTTGCGTGATGCTGAGTGCCTTTTACACCTCCTCGACTTGGATGGGAGCTGAGGGCTCGCAGCAAATTGCTGGATGGAACTCTTATCAAGAATAGCGAGCAATGAAAACAAGAGGGGCGACATGGACCAAGCAGAGTGGAATGAACGCCGGTGCTCAATATTGGGCTGCAGCTTGTAAAGGGGCAGTAATGGTATACAGAGCTTTCCCGCTGTAGTTATGGATCCATCCCAGGTCAATTGTGGCTAAAAGTCATTGCCAGCTGAGCGCTGTGGGTTGGTTTCTATTCCATGAATTGGTGGTCTCACTCCAGTTCTGGGATCGCGGGTACATCTACACTGCAAAGACAAACCCAGAGTGCTGATGCTTAGGGTATGTCTACAGTGCAAGGACGGGGGGCTAGAAGGGACTCTACAAGCGGTGGGTGGAGGGGTCTCGGGGAGCGGGGAAAGGGGTGGCGCGTGGAGGAGAGGTGGGATGCAGCAGGAGGGGGTGAGGGATGCAGTGAGCAGGAGTGATCTCCTGGGTGCCAGGGGTGAGGGATGCGGTGGACAGGGGAGGGTCTTCCAGGGATGGAGGAGAGGATGGCCACACACATGGTGAGCGGCGAGGACCTCCGGAGAGGGAGGGTGAAGTGGAGGAGAGGAGCAGCCTGGCAGCGGCGGGTGGTCAGGGCCTTGGGGAAGGGACAGGACAGGAAAGGGAAGAGGTGGGGCCACCACGGCCCAGGCATCCAGCAGTGGGTCAGCAGCAGCGGCACCCATTATATCCACCGCCCATGGGTGTAGACGTTCGGACTCAGGCTGTAGCCTGAGCTCTGGGGCCCTCGCATTTTGCAGGGTCCTAGGGCTTGGGCTCCAGCCCACGCTCCGACGTCTACACCGCAATTAAAGAGCCCCTCAGCCTGAGCCCCGTGGCTCTGAGACTTGGCGCCGTGGTTTCGCTGTGCAGTGGAGCTGTGCCATGTCGCGTGCCTAGTGTTCTCCTCACACTTGGCACCTCCAGCTGACCTGTCTTAGCACAGAGGCCAGGCACTGCATGGGCCATGGAGAACGGCCCATCCTTGCCTTCTGACAGTGGTTTGGGGAGGCTCACGCTGCCTATGCCAGATTTTCCCAACCGGGGTGCTGCAGCACACTGGGGTGCTGGCAGGCCTGAGCAGACGTGCCACAGAAGATTTTGAAAAATGACTTGAAGAGTTCTGGATTGGCTCATGAATGTCCATGAGTTCATTTGGGGACTATATGGTGGTGTGCCTCAAAATAATCCAAGGGCTCAAGGTGCACCACGGCAGAGAAGAGGTTGGGCCTATGTTATATGCACTTTGGGGGTACATAGACCCGTCTTTAGAGGCACAACACATGGTTTTTCAAAACATTTCCTAGGCTGACTGTGAAGTTATGTTCTTCTGTCCCTAACCTGTTTAGGTAACATTGTCCCTATGGGCTGGAGAGAAGGAAGCAACATGGCAGTGGATTACAGGCCAATTCTTTAAAACTGTTCTGAAGCTTTAGGTGTGGAATTATTATTTATAGTGCCCACAGGGGACTAGGTAATTGACGGACAAGTAGGTGCTCAGACGCTGTGGTGGTGATGAACACAATATAACTGCCTAGCTAGAAAGATAAATGGCGAGATGAGGACAGGGTTCTTGTCCTCAAGAACTGACAATCTAGAGGGTTGGTCCCACAGATACTTACTATCCATACTTAGCACTTACTCTCCTGCCTGGTGCCGCTGCATAAAATGTTCACCAATCTGGTGCAAATGGTTTTACTGACTCATTTTTTTTAATTAATTTATCCCAAATGAAGAAAAGAAAATGGAGGTGCTTTGTTGTTGCAATTTGCTGCTAGGCATTCCTCCATGTGCTAATGATAAGTATTAATTAAATACCTAGCTCTTGTCTTTTAAATGCAGTTCTTTCAGGGTGTAATTAAGCACAGACACCCAGCCCTTTCTGTCTGCATAGAGAGAGGCAGGCAGCTCTTTGGAGTTGTATGTTTCCCTTTTTACAGCAGGGGAGAAGCAGAACAGGAGACAAAGCCAGTTTCACCACTGTACATATCCTTTGTGGGGAAAGCAACCAGGTAAAGAAAATTAAAAGGATAGTGTTAAAATACAAGCCATACATGTTGTACTAAGTTTGTGCCACTTTAAGATTTCACTCTTTCATAGTCTCATAGATCTTTAAGGCCAGAAGGGATCTTTAGATCATCTAGTTTGACCTCCTGTGTATCACAGGATACAGAATTTCACTCAGTCATTCTGTATGCAGCTCAATATCCTCTGTATAACTAAAGCATGTCTTCCAGAAACGTATCCAGTCTTGATAAAGAGACTTCAAGAGATGGTGACTCCACCCTTCCCTTGGTAGTTTTCTCCAATGATTACTCTCCCTCGCTGTTAAAAATGTGTGCTTAAAATAAATCCTTCCCTGCTCACCATACATATATGTACTTTATTCTCATTACATGCAAAGGAATGAAGATTCGATCACAACATAGTCACCTTTCATCAGCAATCTCAAAACATACACACAGCACAAAAGCCTTCTGGAAATTAATATAAAAAATAATGTAGGTGCACATTAGTAACTCATGATCCACATACAGAAATAATTTAACCATAAATCCATTGTGCTTAACAGTGAGCCTTCCCTGTTAAAGTACACATACAACATTATTCTTAACAAACAGCAGTAATGGGTAATTTATTAAAAAATTCTATCAATCCATAAGTATATTGAGCAGTATTTGCCACTAATAACAGTGGCAATAAATTGAGATGGAACCCCAGACAATCCAGGCGTCAAAAGTTGTGGCTGTTGTGATGAAATATGCATTTCTTTATACAGGATAACAATAACAGCTGATCTTCTCAGCCAGCATTCACCAGGTGCAGACTGACAAGTAGTTCCCTGGTTGGCTCTACACCTCAAACCTGCTCTAAAGTACACTGCTCAGCTGTGAGCCAAGACCACAAGTTGTACACCAGCTCAGTATAGCCATGGAGCCCTAGGGCTGCAGTTATTCTCGCCACGTGTTCCCCCTGAGAGCTGGCTGGCTCTCCACTAGCTGGAACCTCCCTTTTTGCTCCCCCAGCCCCTCTGATGCAATGTAAAGGGACTGGATCAGAGCAAAGACACTGGCTCTCTGTGTTAGCAGACTCACTAATGCCCAATGTCAAAAAATCATGAGATTGGCTTAAAACACATGACCTTTGAAAAATACTGTATTCTGGAGTCTTTATATCTGCTTTCTAGTTTTTGATCCTCCAGGTGTCACATTTTCCAGCTTTTCTCAGCAACCATGACAACTAGAAACGCTCTTTTTAACAAAGAAATGAAAGCTGGGATTCTCACATGATTCTAGGAGCTGGGACTTCGAGAAAAACACTAAATGTTGTGAGACTCCCAAAAAATCACAAGAGTTGGCAACACCAATTTATTACTGTGTGAGATTTATGATGTCCTTAACTATTAATTTACTTACTGTTAGTTGTAAAGTTCTTTGGGGAAGAGGCCATGTCTTCATATATATTTGTACCGCACTGTTCACAATGGGGCCTTGCTCCTGATTGGTTCTCTGGCAAGTAAACATAAAATATGAAATAATAATCAGTTGCTGGACTGTCACAGCGAAGGTCTAAGAACCTAAGCAGAATAAAAATTATTATCATTGCACAAGCCCCTAGGAGCCCCAGTCATGGATCCAGGACTGCATTGTGCTAGGTGCTGTACAAATGCAGAACAAAAAGGTGGTCCCTGTCCCACAGAGCTTATAATCAAAGGCTAAGATAGCAGAGGAAGGACTGGCCACTGGTTTGTGTGCTAGCTTAGAACTTGGGAGGCCTGCGTTCAGTTCTGTGCTCTGCTACAGACTTTCTGTGTGACCTTGGGTGAGTCACTTAGCTTCTCTGTGCCTCAGTTCTCTTTCTGTAAAATAGGAATAATTGCACCTGCCTAGTCTACAGGGCTGTGGTGAGGGTCAATGCAATAAAGACTCTGAGGAGGTGCCTAAGGCCAGTTTTGGCTCCACTGCAACCCACAAATCTCCTACCGCACACTGTATACACCTAAACTCACTCAGTGCCTATGTTTCCAAACTAAAAGACTATGTTGTGGTCTCTGAACCTGCCCACTGCCACCTCACTGTATGCATCTGGATGCCTACCTCCTACCTCAGCCCTGGCTCTTCTTCAGCTTCTTGAAAGCTCATCTCTGGTCCAATAAAAGAGATTACTTCACCCACCTTGTCTCTAGAATACGACAGCTGTCATTTAGCAGCTTCAACGGGTTTTAAACCGCGATTGGCAGGGAGGGATTAGAACAGAATTAAAAATGGTGCTTGAGCAATTTACCAAATGCCTATAAATAATTAGCAGAGAGGACAAGGACTGAACAGGTTTGGAGAGTGAGTTATCTCCTCTCTCTCCCCTCCACCCCCCAGAAAGATAGCTCCTCAGGGCACAGTGACAGGGGCGACATGGGGAAGCGCCAGCGCCTGCCGTACCTGTTCTGTGCAGAGAGGTGTGACGTTCATCACTGCCCTCTCTCTCCGGCACCATTCCGGACCACTGCAGTCACCTGAAACTAATAACAACTGCCAGCCAGAAAGCTGCACTCAGCCCCGACTGAACGTCCCAGGGGTCACACTCCAGCTGGCTCTGCACGTTCATGCGGGTTACCTTGTCTACACTCGGTAAACCCAAAACATGTATCCCAATAGGCTAATTGTTACCATTAAAATAATTACAGGCAGCAGACTGAAATGGGAATGGCGCTGTGGATTCGCACGGGTGCTGGAGTACCGAGCTGGGTACAGTACATGACATGGGACATTTCCACTGGTTTTGTAAAGGGATATGAAGGCTACTGGGTATTTGTAGCTATTTCTACACTCATCCAATTGGTAGGGTCATGTTACTTTCTAACCACATGCACCCTGAGCAACTGGAATGCGGGAATCTGCCAGATAAGCGTGGCACTCTGGAGAGCAGAGGTTCATGCTTGTAGAGCCTGTAATTCTGGGTTCATTTCCTACAGAGGACCCCTAAAGAGATCTGAGCTGCTGGGGAGCTCTGGATGACCTTTCCCATGCTGGGATGGGCAAGGGAGTGAAATGCACATGAATGCAGCATGGATGCTTGTGGTTGGTTCACATCAGATGTCTATGAGTCTGTTACTGCTGCTAGCGAAAGGATTTAGGCCCAGATCCGCAAAGATATTTAGGCGTGTGACTTGCATTGATTTCCATGGAAGTTAGGATGCAGCCTAAATAGCTTTGTGGATCATGGCCTTGCTTTGTTGGCTCATGTTTCTCCACTGAGTCATCCCAGGGGCATTTGTGAAAGATTTTCACCTTTTGTGAATATTCATGAGTAAAAGCTGTATCAAACGCTCTAGAAACTGAAGTCTCAGGACAGGGATACAGGAATTCCTTGGGCTGGACCCTGGCTATGGAAGTGGGGGGCTGCCTATCTCTCCATGAGCTAGCACATTCCTCAGGCACCCCAGAGTTGACAGGGCAAAGGGTGAGTCTTGTAGGCCCAGGGGGAATCCACCAGGATCATCCACTAGCAAGACCATTGATTTTAACTATCAGAACAAAATGTAAAGGCTCCTCTCTTTACAACAGCTTTCCATAGTAATGGCCTACCCTGAGACAGCAACTAAAGCTTCAGTTCTAAACAGTACAGCCCCTGGCACCCACATGGAATCACACTGACTCCTGTTTGCGGGACTGGGGTCTAGCACAGCAATGATAACAATGACTAATGAACATTCACGCACACTTGCTCAGTATAATCGGAAGGGGAGGATGCATTCCCTTCCCTGGTGCCTTACGGCTGGGTGGCTGCTGTATGTAAATGTAAATGCCACAGATGGGTGCACTAGAAACACCCGGACAGATTAAATCAGACAATGGAAACTTCTCCACACACCTTGCTATTGTGCCTCAGACCTTATCCATGGGGCAACCTCTTGGCATTGCCCCACGTATTTATTCCATGGCTTTGCTCCAGAATTCCTCCCTGGCACTGATTTAAGCTCCAGAATCTAAGATTTTATTTTAAAATTGTACAATGTGTATAGTGTGTGTGCTCCTAGCCCATATGATTATGAAGAATACCTTGAAACCCATGAAACCTGGTGGGGGAGGTGCGTCATGGACCAGGACTCCGAGCCTCGCTGCTGCAGGGTTTGTTTTTTGCAGTGTAGCTGTACCCCCAGATTCTACAGTGATGGGTGGTTCCGTGACACCATATGCCAGGTATTTGAATGACTTGCCAGCCTGCTGCTGCCTTTAAAAGCCAGGGCCCCTGCCATGAAATTTGGGCCCATCTCATCAATAGGGCTTGCCTACAGTGATGAGCAGGCAACTGTGTCTTAGGTCTTGTCTACACGAGCACTTATGCTGGCAAAACCTTTGTCACTCTGGGGTGTGAAAAAAACACCCCCCTGAGTGACATAAGGTTTGCTATCATCAGTGCTAATGTGGATAGCGCTATGTTGGCCGGGGAGGTTTAGGTGGTTTTATTACATTGGTGGGAGAGCTCTCTCCCGTCGACATAACACGGCTACACAAGCACGCCTATACCAGCACAGCTGTCCAGATACAGCTGTGCTGCTGTAGGTTTTAATTGTAGACTAGCCTTTAATCCATCCATTTGTTACTGAAATGTCAAACGGTTTCCAAGTGGTCGCTCCTGAGACAGAAATGAGACCAGTGCAAGTCACACAGCCTGAGTATGGCTTTAGGTGCTCTCCGAACCGGACTGCATGAGAACCAGGGACAAAATGTGTCCCAAGGCCTGGAGCAGAATGCACAGGGAAATTTGGGCCTGACAGGAGAAGGGTTCAGGCAAATGGCTTTCCAGAGGGACCCATATTTCCTCTGCATTGTGCTCTTTTCGCTGCTTTTCACAGATGCTTTCTTTGCTACTTCCCAGCCTCTGGCATATGCCCCTCTGTCGGAGAACTAAGATTAGCAGCAAATGCTTTATTGCTTTCCTCCCTTACATCTCTTATAGGGCAGCCCTATTTCTGCAAATTCTGCTAATAAAAGCTGCTCCAGTAACTGCATGCTGTCTCCCAAAGACAGAAAAGTGCTGCAACTTGGTGTTATTCATTCTGGCTCAAGGAGCTCTGCATATGAACCATTTCTGCCCATTCAGCTTATCAACCATCTCTGCATCCAGCACAAGCCCTCCTCTCTCATTCCTAGTTAATTGGTGTGAAATTGGAGCAAGTTCTCAGGTGATAATGTGTTTGCATTTACTGCTTCACTGAACCACCCTAGCCACTCAATCCCGGCTTCATTAAATCCTCAATTTTAGCTTTTGCTCCTAGCTGTGAGCTTCAAACCATATTTCCTGTGTACTAGACATACAGCATAACACATGTCAGGAAGAGAAGCTTGATTGTAGCTGCTGGTAACAAGTGGGCTACTGCCCAATCAGTTAAAAATCATTTAACGTTAGAAAGATACTTAACATCGCTGCACTGGGAAGAGTATGTTTCAGAACATTTCAAAGGAGGCTTATTGGTTCCCATACTTGAAAGGACATATTTAATACCCTTTAATGATCTTTCATTAATTAATTAATGTTTGCACAGCACACTGAAGATATAAAGAGTTAAATAAATTCTATTAGTAGTATTTAAAGACGCAGCCACAATCAAAAATAAAATATTTGTACACACGAAGGCATGTCCATTTTCAAGCACTATTCACATATCCTGATGCTATGGTTATTATTAGTAATAGGGCTATACCTGGCATAAGTTTTTTGTGCAAAACATGCCACTGGCTGGAGGAAATGGGGGAGAAAGGATATAAATTAGATTAGAAAACTTGAGAATATTTTCATGAAAAACAGTGACTTTTCATGAAAAAAGTCATCCATGTTTTACATTTTTTGAAAAAGATTGAGCTGATCGAAAGGCAAAAAAAAAAAAATCAGACAAATTAGTAAAAAAAAAAAAAAGAAAGACATTTTGATCTAGGGCTATCTGTGAGATATTCTTTGGAAAGGCCCAAGTCCCATGATATACTTGTGGTGGCCTGGGGGGAAGAAATATTGTTTCTTAAGAATGAGCTTAGGCCTGGCCAAAACACTTTTTGTACTGGTATAACTATATCATTTAGGGGGGTGACTTTTTTTTAACTGTAGACGCTATATTGCTATAGGGACATTTATACTGGTGTACCTGCCACCACAAATAGGCAAGGGTTGTACTGCTTTAACTAGACACATGCAGTGAAAATGGTACAACCTGTGTTTGTAGCTAAGCCCTTGCTCTCTTGAGGGGACACAAAACTGCAGCTGAAGAAAGGAAGGAAAATGTAACGGTTTGTTTATACTGAGGTGACAGCTACACTACAGATTTCTCATGCCACTGGTGCAGTCAGAGGCTTGAAGAGGTATGCCTCAGCTGAAGAAATACTGGAGCTCGCATGAGGAGCACCTGATACATGCCTGTAAGTGCACTCGGCACCATCCAGGTGGGTATGCAGTGTACATGTTGAGGTCTGGTCAAGAAGCCCGGTTCTCAGTCGGTCTCTGTTTCAAAGTGATGGGGAGCTTCTGGAAACCTATTTGGGGTATGTCACTCGCCTCAGGGATCAACCGAAGGAGGCATATCGGATAGCGATGCAAGTCTCGGGTTACCAGAATCAACCGAACAAAGCCCGTTATGACAGGCGAGTGAGGCAACGGGAGCTCCTGATTTTGGCCAAGAATCTTGGATTACAGGGAAAACAAAATTCCTGATCGTTGGGAGTCACACCCGTATGTTGTAGAAGGGCCAGTGTGGGGCCTAACAGTATGTAAGATACACCTAGTGGGTAGTCACAGCCCCACCAAAACGCTCCACCGGAATCCTATTGTTCCCTGATGAAGATGTTTCCACAGATTCTGCATCTCCCTGTCAAGCGAGACGGACACAGTCCTGATGACGGAGATCTGTCTGATCTGCACAGACACCCTGCTTCTTGGGGAGTGCGGATGAAGTGTCATATGGCAGTTTGGGAGAACCCCACTATATTGGACTCTCTTCTCTTTGCACAAAGGGATGTTGAAGAGGGAGAACCCACACTGAGCGTCCCAGAGACCCCACGGCCGAAGCTGCGGAGGTGTCCCAAAGAGGGAGGGACAGCACAGGAACAGAACCCTGTACCCCAAATGGCCACTTTAAACCCAGATGCCCTCAATTTCATGCCTGAAAGAGCCATCATTTTACCTCCATATTCAGTAGTGGCACCTCAGTCAATGCCCAATAGCCAGCCTAGATGTTCCTCCAGGGAAGGGAAACACAGGTGTGTGCTGACATTTGCTCATTGGGGGAACCCAGTGACCTACAGATCTCTGGAGTACTATGAGGGGTGAGTTGCCTCATGGGAAACTTGTTCTGCTCCCCCCCCCAGGGGGTAGGTGGTGGGTAGGATGCTGGGGAAGTTCCCAATCCATGGAGGCCGTGGGTCTTCTGCTGGGGATCCATGGCCAAGAGTTGACCACCTTGTTGGAGACAACAAGAATTATTTTGGGGGTAGGGTGGAGCGTGTAACCCCCACCCCTGGGGTTAAGAGAACATGGCCCCTTTCAAAACTCATCCTAAGGCAGAGGAAGGGCTGGCTATTCCAGGAGGAGGAGAGTCGAGCTAGTGAGAGCAACAGGGGTGCGTGAGTGTCAGTAGATCGAGACAAGAGGGCCTACAGTGAGCAGGACCTCTAGTAGCATAGAAGCAAAGAACAAGCCTAAAGCCTAGAAGGGGACAAAGCAGCCGACTGGGGATGCCCCAGGATGGGAGCCAGGAGGAGCATCGTGCTAGGGAGGAATTACCTGGGAAGGACAAGCTGTAGCCAGATCCCAAAACTGTCTGGGGCCCTGAGTACTGAGGCTTGTGACTTTGCATTGGGAATAAGGAGGGATGTTGTAGCTAGTTAAGTGGGGAGGCTGTCGCTCTGTGTGGATTTGCAGAGAGCAGCAGGAGAGGGAAACTTTACAGCGCTGAAGATGACCAGGAGCACCCAAGACTTACTACCAGACTGGAACTCTACCCCAGGTTCCCAAACTCAGAGTCTAGATGCATTGCTCGGCACCTATCCTTGTATATTGTAGTACCACTGGGTCCATGGGTCCTCGTATTCGATGTAACCCTGTTTTACCACTTTACTATTGTCTCCCCCTGTTGTTTTTCTCCACTCCTCCCTCAATACATAAATATTTCCCTTTCCTATATTCATTGTGCTGTTCCGGGCACCCTTTTTTATGTGATTTTGCCTGTAGCTACATTCTTCACGTGACAGTGAAAGTGTCAACCGTCTTTTTTCTTATTGGCCTGGTGTCCCCAATAAACTGGAGGTACCCCATTTCCTACAGGTTGTGTATACTTCCTTTTACTCTCATGAGCATTGATGCACATCCTGTGGTTGAGGCACATGTTAGAGAAAAATGTCTCTAAAGCAGTTTTGTGATCTAAAATTAATCTTCCAGTTAATTCTGCACAATATCACCCCTTGGCACATATTTTCCCATTATCTTATGGCATTGGGTTATTCCTCAGTCACTTACTTATGTCAGCATTTCTTATCTTTAAGGCCTAAAATAGCTAAGCTAAAATGTTACAGGCCTCAGCCCATAGGCCTTATGTTTCAGCCTCCTTACTTAGATACCTAATACATAATTATCCCTTCTACATACTTATCGATCTCGTGCTTCTATAATCATACAACTTAACTCTATTTAGCATACTATGACATGACATATTAGTTAATCATAACATCACACCATAAATGAATGAAAAAATGAGAAAATAAAATCATTGGCGACATCAGTCACCATGAAGACCTTTGCAATACCTGGCAGTTAGGCTCTAATGACAGAAAATCCAGAAAGACAAGTTCCAGGGGTGCCAAACTTCTGATGTTGACAAAAGGGGCTGCCTGCCTAGGCAGAGTCTTTTGCTAGATATGCCTGGTGCAGGTGTGAACATGGTGGGCAAGGTTACCCCACCATCCTGGGCCAGTAGAGTCTCGCCTTAACCAGGGCCTCCAGTCTTTCTACTCCCAGCTGCCCCATTCAATCACGGCGGGCCTCTAACATCCCTCATTGGTACTTCTGTGGTAGCACCAACTGTTTGGGGGAGGCCTCTGGGGATGATTTTGCCCTTGGCAAAGCCACCTGAACCAATAGAAGGTCCCACTCCTTTAGCTAAGGGGCCTCCTCTGGGTGACTTGGCCAGATAGCCTTGGGGTCCTTTGCCCTTTCCACCATCAACTGTGGATCAGCTTGCTGGGTGTGCGCCACCCCTCAGTCCTTCAGTCCGGGCAGCTGAGAGTCCTGTACTCTAGTAAAACTTGAGTAGACTGGGTATGGCATACCGTGGTGCCACTAGCCAGGCAATCACTCGTGCTCCATTTGCTGCAGATTTTTCCTCCACAGCAGATAACTGCTGCTATAAAACTCTCAATTCAGGGGTCCCCTCATCTCTCTGAGTATTGAATGATAAAGTCTCAGCGTGAGACTGATGAGACAACATATCGACATCCATGTTTGTTCGCCTGGGCTGGTACGGCAGGGTGAAATCATGGGCAGAGAGTGCCACTTACCATCGGTGTCCCGCTACAGATAATTTTGCTGTTGTCTTGATGTACGTCAAAGGATTATTATCAGTCTTTCTGGCCCCACTGAGGTAGTCATGGGACCTCTTTGCCACAGTCCACTTTAATGCCAGGAACTCCACTTGATGAGCAGGGTAGTTCCTCCCTGGGTGTGTGAGGCCTCGACTCTCAAAAGCTACTGGTCAGAGTTTGCCCTTTCACTCTTGATAAAGGATGGCTCCTAACCCGGTGTAGTTTGCCTTGACATGGAGCTCATAGGGTTCAGGGGGATTGGCGTAAAACAAGGCAGGTGCTTGAGTGAGCTGTCAGATGATTTTCTGGAAATCTTTGCACTCAGCAGTCCACTGCGTTCCCAAAAGTGTACTCACATTAAAGTATGGATCCAAGGGTGGATTCCCTTTCTCCTTATTTATGGGGTGATGTCCCTTGAGGAGCTTCGTGAGTGCATTCACAATGTGGGACCAATTCTTTATGAACCTAAGGAAATAGCTGCAGAGGGTCTCTGCCAGGTGGTTAATGCCTGTACCTTCTCTGGGTCTGTGGCTATATCATTGGTAGACATCATGTGTCCCACATACCTTACAATTGTCTGGCAAAAGATGCACTGGTTTAGCAATTAGTTGAGACCAGCCTCTTCTAAATGATCCAGGACTTCTCACAGCCAAACCTCACGATCTTCTAATGTACGCCTGAGCACCAGGTACACCAGGCACTCTAACAGGTGCATGTCCCCTACTACCCACTCCATGAGTCATTGAAAGGTGGCTGGAGCCACGGACACTCCCTAGGGCAAGTGATTAGATTGGTAAAACCCCAAGGGCAGATAAACAGTCTTCCAATGCCCTGGGTACTTGATATTATCCACTGCAGTGATCAAGGACACAGAACCTATTACTGTTTTGCAGGCTATCCAAGGCATCATCCACCCAGAGCATTAGGTGTTGGTTGGGGATCATCTGCTGGTTCACGGTGCGATATTTGGCACGCACGTGCACCTTGCTGCTTCTCTTTCACACTACAGTGATCGGTGATGAGTAAGGGATCCTGGATTCTTCAGCGATACCCTCTTGAGACCTTTCCTGTGCGTGCTGCCTCATGCCTTCGATGTCAGTTGGGGCTAATCATCTTGATCTCTCTTGAAAAGGCTGATTGTCCTGCATTCAGATACGGTGCTCTGCATCATGACAACACCTTGCATCCCACCTGTGCACAGAGAAAACAGCCTTTTCTTTAACTAACTTCTCCCATGGGAGAACCTTCCACGTGGTGGTAATAGGGGAATCCCTGAACTGGAAACTATCCCTCCTCAAGAGTGTAGGCTTGATCTCCTCTTGGGATGGGTGCCCCTTCACCCTCCAGTACGCGGCTTTACATAAAGCATACATCCGCAGGGCCTGCAGTTAGTCGTTCCCAGCCACCTCATGGCACTTCCATGCCAATCTCTGGAACAAGTTCACATTTGTCCCTAGAATTAAAGATGCACACCCTCTTCCCTCTAGATCTGGACAGTCCAGAGCCAACACTTCTATTTCCTGGGTTACCCCAGCCATATCCTTCAGAAAAGATATATCCCCAATAATGGCAGGACTCAGAACCCATTCCCCAGATGGTCAGGCTGGACAGGAGGCACAATGGTAAATGCCGTGGGTGTTCTCGGTAGTAAGATTAATAAAGTATGGTGACCTGTGATCCGCTGTCCAACAATGCCATGCACAATTGTCCTTCTATACGGACGGGCACTACAGCCTGGGATCCTGCCAGCCCATCTGAGTAGCCCCCATCTGTGGTCTTAGCTGGGGAGTTTCAGATTTTCAGGATCTTGGGCTGCTCCTTCCCCACACCCCCTTTGGCATTTCCCTGGAGCTCCCATACGGTTTGCTGCAATCTCCGAGAGACCCTTGCATGGTCTGCCTTATTCTGGCCATCCGAGGTATCCTGTCCTTCTCTTCCACAGATGTAATAGAAACCATGTGGGCTATAATCCTTCTGATAGGCCTTCCTTTGGGCTCCCCCACTACTATCCCCTTTCATGGGTGACTGGGTATATCCCTGAACCTTCATCATGGCCACCTCTTGGGTCAATGTTCTCAGAACCGCCACCATCGAAGGGGCCTCCTTTCTTTTGCCAGGCACCGTGGTGATGAAACGCCCTACCTTCCCTGGCTGCACCACTGCATCCACCCTCCTCGATCCCTCCTGCTCTTCACATATCTCTCAACTGAGATTGTGGAAGCGGGGGTGGGTTTTGGGCCTGCTCCCACAGCTGCAGTCACCACAACATCATCCTTTCTTGTTGGGTGCCCCGAAGCATCTGGTAGAACAAATGAGCTTGGTGAGGATTCCTTCCTTCTGCATTATCTGCTACAGGAAGGCCTCTAGTCTCTTAACAAAATCCAACAACTGGTCACAGGGCTCCTGACAGGTGTGGGGGAAATGATATTACAGGCCTTCACCACTCAGTGGTGCCACAGACACTCTCAAGAGCAGCTAAATAGTCTTGCCCCATTGCAGCCAGCTGGGCATCTGTCAGGGCTCAGACAATTGTCATGGTGGGTCCCGCAGACTCTTGTGCACCCAGTTTCACTTCTTGGCACTAGAACACTCTCACTCTTGGACAAGGGGCACTGCAAAAATCCCTCCAGGTCTCATAATCTCCCTCCCCCTTGGGTACAGGCGATACTCCTGAGAAAGAGCATGACGTGCTTCTATGGTGCACTTTCATACGCAGGCTTCAATGTGTCTTTGAGGGCATTCCCCATTTTCTTAGCCCACTCCACCAGGCTGGGTGTTACAGGTGCCAGGGCACCTCCCAATGCAGAGATTAATTCCTCTCATGCCTGTTTCTCATCCACTATCAGAGCCTGCCGTTTCTGTTCTAACAGATCCACCTCGAGTGACACGGGCGCACTCGCAGGCTGCTCTGTTCCCAGGATTTTCCCGGAAGTTCCTCCCACTTGCATCTCTTTGGGCACCTTATCAACGTCTGCTTCCTTGGCATGAGTGCATAATACCACCATGCCCTTCACCATGCAGCTATAAATATAGGTGTGGACTGTCATTCTCCCCAATATTCCCACTGCAACTAGAGTCTCTTCAATTTCACTGGGTTGCATCTCTTCCAGGAAACCCACCACCAGCTCAGCCTTGGTTACTGAGATCTGCGTCCCGTTGCACAGGTCTTCTTGAAATCCGCTCTCTGTATTTTTTTGATGGAGAGGAAAATTACTGAGGTGTCCCTTTGCTCTGCCCAGGAGTGCCCAGGGGGTGTGCCATAGGTGTGTGGGTGCGTGTACTTCCCGTCCCCGTATAGGCCACCAAGTGTAACTTTAGTGCCCTCCTGGCTGAGATGGAGTCCACTGCACAGGGAGGCTCTGGCCAAGAAAAGGCGCACGCAGGTATGCAGCAGTGAAACCCCTTCTCACCCTGGGGGCACCTGTTCCAACCCCCTGGAGCAAACACATGCACACGGGAACAGTACAATGAATATAGGGAAGGGAAGTAGTTATTACCGAGGGATGAATGGAGAAAAACAACGGGGGGGGAGGAATAGGGAAAGCAGTAAAACAGGGTCACATCCAGCGCAAGGACCCATAGGGCCAGTGGTACCACTGTATAAAAGGATAGTTGCCGAGCAATGCGTCTACACATAGAGTTCTGGAATCCTGGGCATCGTTGCAGCCTAGCAGTGAGCATTGGGTGCTCCTGGTCATCTTCAATGCCTGTAAACTTTCCCCAGCAAACCCCTCTGGTGCCCTCTTCCACTGCTTTCTGTAAACCCTCACAGAGTGACAACCACCCCACTTAACTAGCCACAGCCTCCCTCCTTATTCCCAACAAAAAGTCACACGCCTCAGTGCCAGTGCCCCATGCAACTCTGGGCAGTGGTACAGGGCCCAGCTCTGGCTTATCCTTTCTAGGTGATTCCTTCCTAGCATAGTGCACCTCCTGGCTCCTGTCCTGTGACATCCCTGGCTTGGCGGCTCTTTCCATTCTAGGCTTTCGCCTGATTCTCAGCTGCTTCGCTATGGGAAGGCCTGTTCGTTGCAGGCCCTCTTGTTTGGAGCTACAGAGACACACATGCCCCTGTCGCTCGCCTCTCCCTACCTTAACTTCCCTTGGCCTGGAACAACCATCCTTTCCTCTTCCTCGGGACAAGGTTTGAAAGGGGCTGCGCTCTCTAAGCCCCAAGGGTGTTACATACATTGCACATACACGGCATGACATTTTTTGCAAACCTGAGCTAGGTCAACCTAAATGTTAGGTGTAGACCATGCCTTATTTTCCTTGCAGGGAAGGGGTCGGCTGGTCCACACTGAATCTCCACTAGGAGGGTTTGCTGATGTAGCCATATTAGTATAGTTATGCCAGCAAACACTTTCTAGAGTAGACAAGGCCTTAGATATATATAGAGTAGATTTCTATAGTGTTTGGTTTTGGCTTAATTCTTCTCCCATTGAAGTCCATGGTAAACTCTTGTTGACATCAGTGGGAGGAGAGGCACGCCTACACAGGAAATCTTTCCAAAATGCCTTGAAAAATCACACCCATAATAGACAAAACAGCACCTACTTTTAGCTCTCGGCACTACACCAAAATTAAAAATACAATCCAAGGAAGAACAAAACCAGCAGATGCTCTGCACCTACGTGCCAAGAACAGCCAATTACAACAGAAATCAAACCCAGCGCACGCACCTTTCTGAGAATACACCACACTGGCAAGACAACTTTTCCGCCAGTATAAATGTGTCTCGATGGTAAAGGCTTTTCCCAGCATAGCTATGTTGGTTCAGAGGGTGATTTTTCCCATTCCTAGCTGACATAGCTTTGCCAGCAAGATTTTACATATAGACCAAGCCTACGGGCTTGACCACACTTGAAACGCTACAGCCGTACAGCTGCGCCACTGAAGTGAGTCAGTGTTGATGCTATCTTTGCTGATGGGGAGGGTTCTCCCATCGCTATCGTTAATCCACCTCCCTAAGAGATGGTCGCTTTCCAGAATTCTTCTGTCGACCTACACACAGGGGTTAGGTTGGCCTAGTTATGTTGCTATGGGGTGTGGGTTTTCTGAGTGATGTAACTGGGTCGACCTAACTTTTTAGTGTAGACCAGGCCTAGGGCTTGGTGTACATTCAGATTTTGTACTGGTGTAACTGTTACGCTTAGGGGTGTGCTTTTTTGACTGAAATACTGTAGTTACCCAGCACAGCCCCCAGTATGGATGCAATTTACCAGTATAAAGGTGCTTATGTCAGTATAGCTATTCCTGTGTAGGAAAGGGAATAAGCGATGCCAGTATAAAGTTTGTTCTATGCATAAAAGTTAGGTCAGCATAGCTATGTCAGTTGGGGCATGAAACAAGCTCACCCCTGAACATGCAGCTATGCTGACAAAACCCCCAGTGTGGCCACAGCTATGTCAACAGAAGAGTGCTTCTGTCCGTGCAGGTAATGTTATTCGGGGAGAAAGTGTTCCTACACTGGCAGAAAAACTCTTTCTGTTGGCATATGTTGTGTCTACACCAGAGGACTATCCCAGCATAATTTATACTACCAACAAAGCTATGCCGATATAGACTCTGTAATGGAGACATAACCTTAAGTGACAGCTTATTTCCGTTCCCGTATGGGAATAGCTATGCTTATACAATGCAGCTAGGCTGCCTGGTCTACACTTAAAACTTAGGTTGACAGAGCTCTGCTATTCAGGGATGTGAAAAATCCTTCATGGAGCCCAGGGATTGCTCTACACCTCACCGGATCCAACCCATTATTAGTCCATGCAGGAATAATAGAGACTACTGCATAATGTAGTTGTACAGCTAGCAGAATATTGCACCAATTGCCTTTGTTTTCATGGTATTTGTCAACTATTTAGTGACACATTGACTAAAAGTGACTGCGGGAAAAATGGGACTGTCCTTTTTTGTTTCTTTATGATGGATAAAGAAAGTCTGGAAAAGTTTGTGTTTGGGTTTTTTTAAACTCATTCTTCTGTTTGTTTTTTGCACTAGACATTTGGGTCTCATATAAGTTCAGACTCTGTGAGGCTAGTGAAATGACGACATCATAAGAGCCATGAAAGTTCAGACAGTGGAAGAGGATGGGAGTTTTAGTCAGACTGCTTAAAAGTTCTTGGGGTTTTTTGTTTTGTTTTGGTTCACACTTATTTAGCTTTCGTTACCAATTAACTTCGTGGAGAAAGGAAATCTTTGATAAAAGATTCAGCAACCGTTCTTCTTGAATGTAGGTGTGATGACTAGCAACATCCGTCTTCTGAGACGTAATCAAGCACTCCTGCAAAATCAGGAGAGATCAAACTTCATTTTCCTGGCATTTTTAAAGCAAAAAGCAAACAAGAAAAATAAAAAACCTAAACTTTTAGCTATGGGCAAACTAAACCAAATACTCTTCCAGCACTTCCTTATGCATCAGAAATAAGACAAAGAGGACACAATCACAATGTCAAAGAAACTTTTTATGGGCAGGCAACCTCTCATATGTTAATGACTGGGTAATTCACTGGAGCCCCAGCTCTACTGCGTCTGCTACTCTCATAAGTCAGTTCTGTTTCCTACAGGAATAACTCAAAAGTCATCCTCCTCTGCCACAGCCTGTGGCGAGATCCTCACCTCTGGAGACTCTAAGCTCTCCAGCAGAGCCAGGAGTCGGCCCTGTCATTTGTTTAGCACTAACACATTCAACATGTTGCCCCCTGCCACACACATACACTAGTGATGCTGTGGATGTGAGTGCAGAACATGAGTCAGATTGCTCACATGGAGGTGTGGGGGGTATCAGAGATCCACTAATTCAGCCCTATTTGCATCCATGCCTATACTCTGTGTACTAGATGCCGGTCTCATTTACACTGGTGAGTAGCGTCACTGACATGAATGGAATTATTCTGGATTGGCTTTGGTGTAAACGGGACCAGACTCTGACACCGCCCCCCCCGCCCGCTTTCCAGAAGTACTGCGATTTAGCCAGTAGATGGCAATGTTTCTTTCTGTGTTATATAAAGCGGTTCCCTTCCGTTTTTATAATGAAGTGGGTCTGCAAGAAGTGTCAAGTTAGGGCTGGTTGAGTGAGGGTTGCCGGGTTTTTTTGGACATATTCCTGGAGGTTTCATCATGACATACTCTTTAATTAAAGATTAATCTTTAATTCCTGGAGACGCCAGGACAATCGTGTGTGGTTGGCGGCCCGGATCGATAGCCTATCTAGGTTCTTTTACGGAGCCTATTACCATAGCGCAGAGGAGAAGATGAGGGAGAAAATGAACCACACATGACAGATGTTAGCCATGTAGCTTAAACGCCCTATTGGAAGGTGGTCAGGGCTAGATCCACAATGATATTTAGGTGCCTAACTGCTACTTTAGGTACCACCGTCTTGTTCTTTGACACCCCTGAGATCCTCAAACCCCTTGCTCAGCTCCTGCCTAATCCTGTAGACACCTAAATTCCCTTGGTCTCTAAATTTCTGCGGTGGGCACAAAACTGCCTAACTCCTGACACTGCCAAGTTGCTCGGGTGTCCTAGCTCATGGCTAAGCGCCTTGTAGGAGTCACAAACTAGGCATCCCCCTGCCGATCTCACCCTAAGCTGGCAGCTGTTCTCTCCTTCCTACCCTGCCCAAACTACAGCTGGGAACTTTTAATGGGTGGGGTGTGCCTATAGCTCAGCTGGCAGGCCATTCACTCAGGATGTATGAGAACCACATCTCATTTAGATGCAGGGACTAGACCTCTCTCATCTCAGTGCCCTGAGCACCAAGCTGTAGGGTGTCCTGGGATGGGTTGTTCTCGTGTAGAAGCTGTTCTGCTTTGATTTATACTTCATTTAATACTTAATATTTGTTGGGCAAGAGAGAGAATGACTCTATAGCCCAGGGGTTAGGGGACGACTCACCTGGGAGATGTGGTTTTAATTCCCTGATATGAATCAGGCGGAGCCAACATCTGAAGGCAGGTCTCCCTTCCCTGGGGAGCACCCTAATCAATTGACTAAAAGCAGATGTCTTCCCTCCCAGCTGTTTTTTTTTTTTTTTGCAAGAAAGGTGAGGTTTCACTGCTGCAACTCCAGAGTGGAGATAAGTGCCTAACTCTTAAGAGGGACAGGGCTTAGGTATTTCCTCCTCGGGATTTCCTATGGGCTTGCTTAGGTGGCTCCTGGCTCAGCTTCTGTGAATTCCATTTTTAGGTGCCTCAAACAATGTGCACCTAATTTGGGGCTGTGAATTCCACTTGGCAGAAAGGTGTCTAAGAGTTGGGTGTTGCAACTCCTCAGAGCCTCTACGGCAGGGATGTCAAACTCAAATACACAGTGGGCCAAAATTAAAAACTTGGACAAAGTCGCGGGCCAACCTTGATATTTATTGAAAAAATGTCTACAATTGAGGAAGTTTTTCCTTCTCATCAAATATAACGATGAACCTTTTCATATGGAAACAAACTTAAGTTTTGCTTAAACATTGAATCTGGAACAAGCAAAGCTTAGTACTATAAACACATGTGAAATCGGTGCATGCACTGTCTACCGGCGGGCCAGCTCTAGTAGACATTTGGTATTTTCTCGTGGGCCAAATATAATTACACTGAGGGCCAGATTTGGCCTGCGGGCCTGAGTTTGACATCTATGCTCTACGGATTGAGCCCTCGCATACTAGGGATGAGGGCATTATAAGATCCTCTGTAGCACAGATTGGGCAGGTCTCCAGGTTCTACCTGACCCCCAAAATGAATAAATCCGTTCCTTTGGATTCCTGGCTTCGTTGCTGATTATTCACCCAAACAGCAAGGCCTATAAAGCCTGTATGCCAATCAAAATTAACCTCAGGCAAACCATTTCATTTATTCTTATTTTTATTCTTTTTTTTAAATTCAATGTCTGTTAAACCCAGCAAAGACAAGCCCCCGTGTGCAATGCCCCCAACCTATATTGCTCCATGGGTCAGAATCCTGGGCCCTCTTCCAGTCAGACGTGGAGAGAGGCTAGCCATCACCTTGTTGGATTCCTTTTGCGCTAGCTAGAGAATAGAAGCTTTGCCAGCAGAATTCGTACTGCGAAATAGCAGCAGAAGCTTCATTTCCAAGGCCTTGTCTACACCAGGGGACCACAGCTATCAACAGTCAGCCATCGGTATCGCTGCACTTGTCAAGCCACTAGTGAAAAATACTGGAAGCAGTCCATTAGACAGGGCAGTAGCCTGGAACTTGGGTTCAAGTCCTCGTTTGCCTACAGACTTCCTGTATTACCTTGACAAGTCTCTGTGCCTCAGCTGGTTCTATCCGTAACATGGGGACAACAGCATTTCCTTACTATTGTGAAGGTAAATACACTTTGTGAGGTGCTCAGATCTACGGTCCTGGGGATCATATATGTATCTGAGGCCTGGAATACACCTAAAGCTTAGGTCAACCTGGCTACATCCCTCAGGAGTGTGGAACACGTCCCTGAGAGACATGGCCGGAGATTGAATAAGAGGCAGAGGCAGTGCATGGGGTGGGGGTGCCCAGATTTCTCTCTTGTAGTTGGTCCTACTTCCTCCTGGTGGAAATTGGGGGGTGGGGAGCGGCTTAGTAATGCCAGGATCTCTGTGCTTGCTAGTTAGTTTCTCCACGTGGGCTGCATAAGGGGAGGGCAGCAGCGTAGCTCCTGATGGCTAACCGCACAGCCCACACGGGGAACCTGATCAGCCAGCAGGCGCAGACGGAGCACCAGAGTTACTACTCCCTGCCCCCCAGCCCTTTGGGGGGTCACGGAGGAACGTTAGCTTGGATGGGGGGCACAGGTGGTCACGTCTGTCTGTGCCTGCCGGTCTCTTTCTCCATGTGGGCTGCGCAAGGGGCGAGCGGCTGCTTTGAGGAGGACAGCCAGGCCCAGGCATCTGGGCTGCCTCCCAGAGTGCTCAGCTGCTGTCCAGGCTGGGTGGGAGTGGGGAGACGGAGAAAGGGTGATGGCACTTCCCTTGCACGGAGCCACCAGACCCGGGTGGGTCAGACCCACCCCCAGGAACCTCCCCTGGCTGCAAGAGGAAGTGCCACCCCCCTCCCCCGCTGCTTCCTGCCCCCATCTCTTCTCAGCCGCGGGGGGGCGATGGTCACTGTACAGGGAGCGCCCCCCCCACTTAACCCGCATGCATCTGGACCCCTCTGTGCCCAGACCCCCCCCACTGAGTTCCACATCCCTACTGAGCCCCAACCACATTCACTTGCTGCAGAGCCCCGTTTCCCCTGCACCTGGAAGCCCCCAACCAGCCCCTGTGCATCCAGATCCCCTCCACATCTGGACCCCCCACAGTAGTTAATCCAGCTCTCCACGAGGTGGTAGCTAGGTCGACAGAATTCTACTATTGACCTACTTCCAGCTACCCCAAGAGCTAGGTCCCTGGCATTCAGGGCATGGCATTTTTCACAGCCCTGAGCAATGAAGCTAGGTTGATCTAATTGTTAAGTGTAGACCAGGCCTAAGGTTGACCACGTTATGTCACTCAAGGGTGTGAAAAATCCACGCTCCCGAGAGACAATCTAATCCTCTGTGGACTGCTTCTTGGAGAGGTGGATAAGATATCTCTGTTGGAGAGAGAGAGCGAGAGAGCCCTCCTGTCGCTGTAGTGAGTGTCTACACTGCAGCGTCTCAGTGCTGCAGCCATGATGTTGCTAGTGAAGACATAGCCTAAGTCTCCACCTGCTGGGGGAGGGTTGCTGAAGAGGTCTGCATACAAAAGCAGGGCGCTATTCTCAGGGGTCTTGGCCAGCAGCATGACGGAGGCCTTCTCAGGGCGAATATGGGGTGGTGCTATGTTACTACATATTAGTAGCCATGGCAACAGAGTTGCCCCTAAAGTCCCAGTCACGATACGCATAGCTCTGTTAAGCTCTACATTGACCAGACTCGACTGTGACGAGCAACCCCAGACAAGAGCAGAGTACTCTACTGTTGATAGTTGTTCTTAATGTCCAGGCACTTGCACTCCAGTAGTTTATGCTTTCAGCTCCGAAGGTCCCCCAGTTCAAGCCCTGGTGTGTTGGCCAAGATGGTGGCTGTTATGTCTACCCTAGGTGCTTGTACCAGTACATGCCTCTTCTCCTCCCTCTGCCATAATATGGATAAGGCCTGAGATGGGTATTCATCATCACCACCTACTACTCTGTTGTTCATCACTGTCCAACTCCCTCCCCCTTTTATCGGCATCCCATGAGCTTAATAGGGCAGGCAACCTGGGCCTGATTCTCTCCTAAATTTCTCCTCTGTGGACCTGACCCTGCAAGGTGTTGAGGCCTTCTGAGAGATGCTGACCACCTTCAGCTCCCATTAATGTCGATGGGAATTGAGGATGCTCAGCAATTGTCACAAGTGTTCGACCCCTTGCAGGATCGAGTCCTAAATCAGGAGTGACTCAGTGAAAGTCAGTGGAGTTACATAGGGATAAATCCAGGGTAAGTGAGATCAGAATCAGGCCTCTTCCTGTCAGCAAAACACTGCGCACCCTATTGGCACCTTACAAATAATAAACATGTAGAGGCTTGTTCACTAAAGTTCTGACCTGAAATCCCTTGATGCCAATGCTCATCGTCTTCCCATTGACTTCAACGGACTTTGAACCAATCCCTAATAATAAGACTAAGATGAGAATCTCACAAGTTAGCACCATATCTTAAAATAAAGAAAAGAAAAAGAATGTGAAAAGTTTGTGGGGATGGAAAATTGCCAGTGAATTCACATATGGTCTTGTTTTCAGCCGCATGGATCTCCTTGAGATGCAAATGCAGTTTGTGAGTCAAACCACTCTCTTACAAGTCAGTTATCTGTGGGTCATTTTATGTTAAAGAGACACATGTACACCGCAGGTAGGTGCATGTGAGAGAATCAGCACTGACTCCAAGCCAAGTTAGAAAAATCATTAGCTGCAGTCTCTACAGGACTGAACTTGATGGAGAAGTCAGGACATGGCCCTGGCAACAGCAGGCATTGAAACATGATTCTCTTTGTGATTGCGTTGGTTTGTAGATCTAATCGCTCTTACAACACACACCAAAAATTCATTTTAATAGGCACTTAGTTTATGGAGAAATTAGAAACAAAGAAGAAAGGTGGGTCTCGCAGTTAATGCAATGGCTTGAGACTCAGAAGACTTGGATTCAATTCCTGGTTCTGATCGTGAGTAAGTCATTCAAGCCCTGATTCAGCAAAACATTTAAAGAAGTGCCTTCCTCCCATTGAAGTGAGTGGTTCTTAAGCATATGCTAAACAGAGGGAGATGTAAGTGTGTGCTTTGCTGAACCAACGCTCTAATCTCTCTGGGCCTCAGTTCCTCATCTGTGAAATGGGAATAATAATGAACGTTTTGTGTGCTTTGCCTACTTGGATTGCAAGCCACTATATTGGCTATAACCAGGGGTTGAACCAGGGCTCTTGGGCTTTTACAGGCTGAGCTAAAGAGCCAGGCTCTGTAGCTAGGGCCTCTGATAGCATGAGGCTATGGACCTGGGCTGGGAGGCTTGCTCTCAGCTGCAGTGTCCACATACCCTTATAGCCTCCTGTCCTCTGTGGATGTGTGACAGAGGGGGACATGTAACACTCCAACCAATGAGTTACACAAGCTCAAGTCTCCTGCTATGGGAATGTGCAGGGTCTAATCCATTAGGGCTCTCATTTCAGCTGCGATCTTTGCAATGCAAACAGCGCATTAGGTTTATTTGGTTTCTTTTGCTTATGAAATAAAATGCACCCATGCATAGCTCAGGCTGATTTCACTATACACCTAATCCAGTACTGAAGCTGTTCATTCATCAAAATAACACAGTACAACACAATATAATGGACAAGAAAAATGACAACAAAAACCATGGGCTTTTCAGGCTGTCCCTATCCATCATAAAAAGGCAAAAAAGGACTGAGACCCATGGTGTGGTCACCTTTCAGACACATTCGCAGAGCAGTGGGGCAAACGAACTGTGGGCTGCTGTTTGCACTCTACAGAGGATTTCCCAGAGATCCTCAAAGTGCCTAACTCCCATGGAAAATGGGCATGGAAATACCTTTGAGAATCTAGGCCCTGATCCATTTAACAGTCCCTAAATTCACTTTTCTTTTTAAAAGAGCGTGCCTGAATTCCCAAATGGCTTTTTGGTGTATGAGCTTTTAGGGTCACTGGCATTTTCCACAGCAATTTTCTACCTTTGGGCCAGATATAAACACTGCAGGAGTTCCCAGGGTTCTGCCTTCCAGGACAATGTCTTGTAACTAAACTAAACGGAATGAAAGGGGCTTGTTTGAAACCGTGCTTGCTGGTATGTGACAGCTCATGCCTGGGCCAACTTTCTATTAACCCCAAATTCAGAGTGAGCTGTCCTTCATCACAACTTCTGTCCTGCTTCCTCCCCACACCACGCATATCTAGCAAATGCTGGGCAGACCATGCGCTTGCAGGGAGAGGACATTGGCAGGCAACAGGTATTGTTAACTTCTGTGTTAAGCCTTTATAGACTCTGTTAAGGATTTGGGACCAAGTTCAAGGACACACACCTCTGCTACCTTCCACGCTGCACAAGGCTGGGAGCCTGGCTGATATCAGATATTAAACAAATACCGCACTTTATATGTGCTCTCTCAGGCCCGGTCTACACTTACCTTGGCAATTTGACTTTGCAGCGTCTCCTCCGCGCGGCGTCCACACTGCGCTGCGTCGAAGGGAACAGCGCTCCCTTCGATGCAGCGCTACTCCGCTTATGGGGGTGGTTTTCCTGCGTCGCTTCCTGCATAAACTGAGTGCGTCTATACAGACCGCTCAGTCGA
Source organism: Mesoclemmys tuberculata (assembly GCA_007922155.1). Classification (NCBI taxonomy): domain Eukaryota; kingdom Metazoa; phylum Chordata; order Testudines; family Chelidae; genus Mesoclemmys; species Mesoclemmys tuberculata. The sequence continues at coordinate 79,722,179 of ML675624.1, forward strand.
TCCAGAGCAATCGATGTGACAGCGGCGAATTTGCCGCTGTGAGTGTAGACCCAGCCCCAGAGACTATCTGCTGCTTCTTCCAGGAAAATGGACTTGATGATTCACTAGGTCTTTCCCTTCTGCAGCTGCTAAGACACCATAAAGGATTCCCAACACAACCCTGTGGGACAGAACAGCCTGCTAAAGAACCAGGAAAACCAAATGCCCTTGTTGTTCTACATAAATTTTGTTAGGGCAACATCCTGCCAGGCTTAGTGGGCCTGGTCTGATCCTGATCTCGCACCGAGGGCCTTATTCTCCACAGCTTTACACCGAAGCAGGCCTTTACACCTGGACAAAGTGAATGAATCATTATGAGCAAGGGTGCCCTATGTAACCCATTGATGTATTGCAGGAGCCCCCTTTTGTGTGATGGCTGTCTTAGGAGAGACACTGGGGACCGCACTGGGGCCTTCCAGACCTAAAAGCATGAGCTGCTGCTACTGTGGCTCGAATTAAAGCTCTCTAGGGGCTTGTCCACACTTTGCCCTGCTCCACACTACAGACTTTTGTTGACCAAAGACAGCTTTTTGCACCTAAACAGTGGTGGTGCACACTGCGATCACCACCTGCTTACCCAACTCCACTGATTTTGTGACAAAATAAAACCACCTCCATGAGAGTAATAGAGCCTTTTGTGCCAAACTTTTAGCGACAAAGCATCAGTGTAGACACCGTGCTTGGTTCTGTCGTGGTAAATGGCCTCCAGGAAGTTTCCCACAATGCTCATCCTGGCCACTCTGGCCCTCAGTTTGAACTCTGCTGCTCTTCAGCCATCCTCCCCATCCTCTTTAAAGTCCCGGGAATTATTGACATTCCACTTCTTGCTTGGTCAGCATGAAGAGCTCACATCTCATCTTCCCAGCTGACCATGGAGGCTCCACACACCAAATGCTCTCCCGCTTGGAGCACACCAGAGCTTCTGCATCTGATTGGCATTGAGGAAGAGGAGGATGTGCAGTCCCAGCTCTGCTCCAGGCAAAGGAACTTCGATACTCAAGGTCAAATTTCTCATGGTGGATAAGAGCTATGATCAGGACATGCTGCAGTGCCTTGCAAAAATCAAGGAACTGCGGCAGGGGCACCAAAAGACTAGGGAGTCAAACCATCGCTCTGGTGCAGAGCCAAAGAACTGCTGCTTCTATAAGGATCTGGAAGCCATGTTTAGTGGTGACCCCACCTCCACCACCAAGAGATCCATGGATAACTCCATGGGCCCAGAGACCATGGACACCGGACTCAACCGCAACAAAGAAATCGTGGACGAGAAGGCTGAGTTGGAGGACAATGAGAAGCAGGGGACTGGGCAGTTTACTGATATGGGGAGCCAGGACCTCTTCTTGATCCCAGATCATTTGAGCCAGTCCCAGCCCTCCAGCTCGGACATGCAGGACGCAGGAGAGAGGAGCTCAAGTAAGTGAGTTTTTTGAGCTGATGCTGCTTGGATACATGAGGTACAGCTGTCCTTTGCTTTGTTGCATTATACAGCTGGGTAAAGCAATAGAAATGCACAGGAGTAGCCACGTTTGCATGTGCTTCCCATTCCCCTCCTGAGCTAAGCGGTGCAGCAGAGAAGTGACTTAATGCACACCGAGATTTCATGGGAATCCTCCAGAGAGATCTCTAGGAAATTTTCCTGGAGGTACTCGCCCATCCTCTGCCAGATTCCTTGGCAGATTTGCTTTGTTTCTTCACCCATTGTAGGAAACTTTCCCGCACCAATCGGCTGTCACTTGTTCAGAGACCAAAGCGGCACACAGGCAAGCAGCATAGGGAAGGATCCAGATTTAAGCTACTTGCATGGAGGAGATGCACACCCCGTGTGACTGAAAATCCAAAAATTGATGGGCAGAAGAGGAGGGAAAACAAAGAGTGAGTGATGGCAGGTCACAAGAGCATGATAAAAGCCATGGGGGAGCAAACAGACCTGCTAAAGTCACTCATAATGCTGCAGACCAAATTCATGCATGCCCGCTCCCCCTTGCAGCCAATACAGAGCTGCTTTCCTTGACTGACCTCCCCACACTCCACCCACACATTCCTACCAAACTCCTGGCCTGTCTTGGTGCCCTATTCACTCTACGCCTTCAGACAGCTTCCAGAATTATATTTGAACTTACATCCAGCTGTCATAGCTCACACAGACCCTCACTGCTCTCTCCCCTACAACCCAGCTTTTAGTGTGTGTTGTGAATAACTGTTATTTAATAAAGACAGCCTGTGAAGAATGAGCAATATTTTTTTGTCTCTTGCACATGGTGGTTGCAGCTCACACTGATACGCAGTGCAAGCTGGATAGCAGTCCTAGCATGGCATAGTGCTGTTTACAAAGACACCTTATTGGTGCTCATTGTCAAGATAGTTCCTCAAGGCCTCCCTTATTCAAATGTCCCCTGTTGTGGCCCTCTAATAGCCCTGAAATCTGGGCGTTTATATTCAGCTGCAAGGTAATCTGCCTCTGCACTCCACCCAGGGGAAACTTTTCACCCTTAGCTTCACAAATATCATGGAGCACACAGCAGGTGGCTATAACCATGGGAATATTTTTCTCATTTAGGTCTAACTGGCCATAAAGCCATCACCAAAGAGCTTTTAATCTGCCAAATGCACATTCAGTGGTCATTTGGCACCTGCTCAACCTGTTATTAAAGTGCTCTGTGCTGCTATTCAGGTTGCCCAGATAAGGCTTCTTGAGCCATGGCAGTAAGGGGTAGGCTGGGTCTTCTAGGATCACTTTGGGCATTTCAACATCCTCCCCCACTGGAATCTTCTGGTCTGGAAAGAAAGTCCCTTCTTGCAACTTCCTGTATAGGCCAGTGTTCCTGAAGATGCATGCGTCATGCACCTTCCCTGACCAACTGTTGATGTCAGTGAAATGCCCATGGTGATCCACAAGCACCTGCAGTACCTAGAGAAATACCCTGTTCTTTTGATGTACCTTATTGCAAGGTGGTCCCAGGCTAAATTCCATCCATGACCCCACCACAGTTAGGGAATCCATTGCTCCAAAGCCATCCACTATTTCACACACATTCCCCAGACTCACAGTCCTTTCCTGGAGAATGTGATTAATGTCCCTGCATGCTTGTGATAACACAGTGCCAATGGTGGACTTCCTGACTCCAAACTGATTAGCAACCGACCGATAGCAGTCTGGATTTGCCAGCTTCCACACATCAATCGCCACGCCCTTCTGCACCAAGAGGATAGTTCTCATTCTGGTTTCCTTGCACAGCAGGGCAGGGGCGAGCTCCACACAGAGTGCCATGAAGATGGCTTTGTGTATTCGAAAATTCTGCAGCCTCTGCTCATCATCCCAGACCTGCAGAATGATTTAATCCCACCACTCAGCGCTTATTTCATGTGCCCAAAGCAGCATAGTACTGTGTGCCAATGCTCCATGAATGCAAACAGTAATCTGGCGTTGTTTGTTTGCATGGCACACAGCAGGTCACGCACCTAGGATTCCAGTTCCCATGGGAGCTCATGATATACTTCACAACCAGCCGCGATGTGTTCAGAACACTGACAGCAACAGTGGAGAGAAGTGCAGGATCCATCCTTTCACTTAGAGATGGCAGGTGCTCAGGAAACTGGGGCTGTTGAAAAATACTGCGAAACAGTCGGAAAGCCATGGAATGACAGGATGGAAATCACTGAACCATGAGATGTTGAGGCCACACCTATGATGGCCTGAAGTCCCCTCCAGCTTCCCACAACCCCTCGCAGCACAAGAGTGGTGAGTTGCACAGTGTGCTAGTTGTCCATAGTGCACTGCTCATTGTTGATGCTAGAGCAGCAAATGTGGCCAGGCTTCAGTGGCAGAATGAGTGCCGTGTGGAAAACACAAGCGCTGATCATCATCGTAACGTGTGTCACTAAAACCTTCTAGTGTAGACAAGGCCTTAAAATGCTGTGGTGGCACAGGTGCATCGCTGCAGAGGTGCTGATGTAGAACTTCAAGCCTTATCTACAATAGCACTTATGCCTGAAAAACTTTTGTCACTCAGGGGTGTGAGAAAAACATCCCCTGAATGACGTATGTTTTGCTGGCATAAGCGCTCACATGGACAGCTCTATGTCAGTGGGAGATGCTCTGCTGCTGACATAGTGACCGCCTCTCATTTAGGTGGTTTTATAATATCAGAGGGAGAGCTCTCTCCCGTTGACATATCGCAGTTCCACCAGCGCTCTTACAGTGGCACAGCTGTATTGATACAGCTCTGCCGCTGTAAATTTTAAGTGTAGACACTACCGACAGGAGGAATTCTCCCCTCAGTGTAAATAATCCACCTCCCTAAGAGGCAATAGGTAGAAGACTGCCTACATGGGGATTTAGGTTGGTTTAACAACAGTGCTCAAGGGTTGGATTTTTCACGCCCCAGACTGATGTAGTTAAACCCACCTAATTTTCTAGAGTACACAAGGCCTAGCTGTAACTAATGTGTGTCCTCAGCAGACTGGCACAGAGTGGGACCTGTAACACACTCACCAGTGGGGAACAATAGCAATTTATACCATCTTTGTCCAGATAGCAATGACTTCACACGGTGCCAGGCAGTGGAGATCAGGACCTGTCTTTTGCCCTTTATGAACACTGTTGATTTCCATGGAGTCACTCCTAATTTTCATCTGAGTCCTTTGGAACAGAATCAGAGCCCGTGAGGGAAATCCATAGTTCAATCAATCCCAGGGAGCAGAGCGTTGAGTGATGGCTTCTTTTTCTCTTAAGGTGGCTGCAGTTTGTGTCAGCTGAATACCGGAGCTCTGGCACCTGTGTTAAGTGCACTGGGCTGTATTGAATTACCTGGCGAGTTCTCTCTCCTTTTGATCCTGGACCTTTTCATGTCTCTTTTAGCGACGGCTGTCTCCGTGTTAGGAGGCACAGAATGGCTCTCCTTTAAACAGGATTTAAGGGGGCATTAGAGATTGATTAAGCCTAATCATCATCAATGGCTGCTTTAGAGCGAGTGCCTCCTGTTGACATCAAAGGGATGATGGGATATGCTAGGGGGAAAAGCAGGCGTTTTCAGGAGCAGGAAGGATTTAAACAGTGCAAGATCTCACCCATTCTCTAATGGCACGTTGCATTGTATCTCTAATCCTTGTTGGTCCGGCCGGCTGTTAGACTAAATGGTACTTTCCCACTGGAGATAAATGGATGGAATAACCCGGGCAGATAAGTGCTGGCAGCAGCAGAATTTTCTAATGTGTGTCAAACAGGTGCACAGTGATCTTGTTTTCCAACACCTTAAAAATTCAGCCGATTGCAGAGGGCGGTCACCATCTGTTGACTGGCAAGCAGAGTGGTGGGCTCATGAGACAGCAGGACTGACTGGAAAGGGTTCCTCTGGCATTGCAGATGGTGCCAGGAGACAGCAGGGCAGGGTGGCTGTATATCTGGCATTAATGAAAGTGACAAGATAGGTGAGGTAATATCTTTTCTTGGACTGACTTCTGTTGGTGGAACGTGCAAGCTTTGAAGCTGAACAGAGCTTGTCTTCAGGCCTGGGGAAGGAAATCAGAGTGTCTGAGACAAATACAAGTTGGGACGGATTGTTAAACAGAAGAGGTTAGCACAGGTTGTGGGAGACCACTTAAGATGAAGTGGACATTTAAGGATTAGGAAGGATTGTTTCAATAAGGCCAGTCTCCCTGCTGAGTCCATGTTTTTGAGCGTCTAACAGAGTTATGAATTTAGGTGCCCAGGCTTGCCTTTCGAAGTGTAATGCAAGTCTCCTTTGAGGATGAGGACTGAGAGGTCAGATATGGAGTGATCACTTTGTGAAAATTGTTCGCCCGCTGGTGTCAGGACATTTATGCCTTTTATCATTTTTCTGTGTGAATGAAATGAAATAAAACTGGCAGCTTCCTCTTGGGCTCAGTTACTTCCTATGATTTAACAGCAAAAACAATTTCCCCAAAGCCTCTTACACTATTTGTGCCTGATCCTCTTCTGGTATAAATTGGTGTAGCGCTGCTGGCTTACCCCAGATAAGGATCTGGCCCATGACATGTATGTAGCACCAAAGGGTCCCAAAGCCTTTTAGAAACTAATGTTCAATTCCTGAGGTCATCAGCTCAATGGGAGTTTTCCAGACTGAACAAAAATGGAATAAGGACCTGGAAACTGATTTGTCTGTCTGTAGCTATTTCAACTAAAGGGAAATGGACCATTTTAAAAATATGACAGTGCAATCTGGGACAGGAAGTCAATGGCCAGTGCTTAGAATTGGTGGGGGTGGTGAGGCATTGCAAAGTATCACAGACCTGGCCAAAAAAAAAAAAAGCCATGTTGCTGAGGAGCACACTTTAAGCACTGTCTTTCCAAAACTGCTGCTCCCAGCCTGTGATAGACTCTTCCCCACACTTTTTTTCAGACTGCTTTAAGCACCGCTAGCAGAGTTACACTGTGGAACGAAGAGCAGATGTTGGCACAAACATTAGAACTAATACTACTGCATAGTATACCTGGGTCCGTTGCATGCAAGCTCATGCTTTTCAAGCTCGCCTGTGAACATCCATGCTGTACTGGTAAGCATGGCTCATACCCGTCCCATGCTTGACTGGGTGAGTCCATGTCTTTAGCATTGAGTTTGTTGTGGAGGAGTCATTGTAAGTGGACTAATCTTCTCTCTGGGCAACCCATTTTGATGGTTCTCCAAACTGTTTGCTAATGCTGGAGGAGTAGCATAATACAAAGACAAGCACTTGCTTGAAGTTTACCCGCTGCTGTGTATGTGGGGTTAAACTCTTAAGAATATAGAAACGGCTATATTGGGTCAGACCAATGGTCCTTCTAACTCAATATCCTGTTTCTGACAGTGGCCAGTACCAGAGGTTCAGGAGGAATGTCCAGAATGGGGCAATTTGGAAAGAACCACTCCTGTCTTCCCCTCCTAGCTTCTGGCAGTCAGAGGTTTAGGGTGGCCCTGACCATGGAGTTATGTCCATGACCATCTTGGCTAATAGCCATTGATGGATCTATCCTCTATGATCTTATCTAGTTCTTTTTTTGAACCCAGTTATAATTTTGGCCTTTATAACTTCCCATGGTAATGAATTCCACAGGTTAATTGTGTATCGTGTGGAAGAGTATTTCCTCTTGCTTGCATTAAACCTGCTGCCTATTAATTTCATGGGGTAAGCCCTGGTTTTTGTATTTTGGGAAAAAGCAAATAACACTTCTCTAGTCACTTTTTCCACACCATCTCTTTTCTAAGATGAACAGCCCTATTCTTTTTAGTTTCTTCTCGTATGGAAGCCATTCCATACCCTTCATCACCTTTGTTGCCCTTTTCTGAACCTTTTCCAATCCATTCTATCCTTTTTGAGATGGGGGTGACCAGAAATGGACACAGTATTCAGGATGCGGGTGTACTATGGATTCATAGAGTAATATTATGACGTTTTCTGTCTTATTTTCTATCACTTTTCTAATAGTTCCTAACATTCTGTAGGCCCTTTTGACCTCTGCTGCTGCTGAAGTTTTCAGAGAAATATCCACGATTGCCAAGAGCTCTTTCTTGAGTGATAACAACTAATTTAGAAACCATCACTATAGATGAGTTTATATTTATAGCTCCTCCCGCATACTCATAAAACACCGTAAGATGCACAATGTGTGGCTCCTTTGTGATCAATGCAGTTACTCTGGATTTACATTGGTGTAACTGAAACAGTTATCATGCCCTAAGCCTTGTCCACACTACAGAGTTTTGGCGAAGCAAGTTATGCCAACAATCAAAAAGTACTATGATTACATCACTTGCGCACGCTCACACAATACTCCTTCTGTCAGTGGAGCGTATCCACATTTGGTGCTTTCGCCTCCACAGTGAGACTAGTGCACTGTGGGTAGCTTCCTGGAACTGTGTAAGGAGTTCGCCACTGCCTTGCGGTGAAAGGACATCAAAATGAGAGCTGCTGTCTTGGTGGAGAAGTGCATGACACTCACCATGTGGAAGCTGGCTACTCCAGGCTGCCACTGGTGGTCCCAAATCAGTTTGGAGTTGGGAAGTCCACCGTTGGGACTGTGTTAATGCAAGTGTGCAGGACCATTCATTGCATTCTGCTACAAAGGACTGTGAGTCTTGGAAATGTGTGGGACAGTAGATGGCTTCACAGCAGTGCGATTCCGTAACTGAGACGGGATGATAGATGGCACACATATCCCACTTTTGGCTCCAGACCATCTTGTGATGAACTACTTTAATAGAAAGGGGGTACTTCTCTATGGTTTTGCAGGTGTTCATGGATCACCATGGGTGTTTCACTGGCATCGATGTGGGGTGATCAGGAAAGGTGTATGACACACGCATCTTTAGGAACACTGGACTGTACAGAAAGTTGCAAGCAAAGACTTTCTTTCCAGACCAGAAGATTCCAATGGGGGGGAATGTTGAAATGCCCATAGTGATCCTGGGAGAGCCAGTGTACCCCTTACTCCCAGGGCTAAAGAAGCATTATACAGGAAACCTGGACAGCAGCAACAATAGACTGAGCCGGTGAAGAATGACTGTAGAATGTGCATTTTGCAGATTAAAAGCATGCTGGTGCTGCCTTTACAGCAGGTTAGATCTAAATGAGGAAAATATCCCCATGGTTATAGCAGCCTGCTGTGCACTCCATAATATTTGTGAGGCTAAGAGTGAAATATTTGCCCCAGGGGGAGTGCAAAGGCAGATTGCCTGGCAGCTGATTTTGAGCAGCCAGATACCAGGCTATTAGAGGAGCACAACAGGGTGTATCTGAATCAGGGAGGCCTTCAGGCATCATTTTGACACTGAGCACCAGTCATGTGTTTTTCTATACAGATGCTTGCCTGTGTGCTGCTTTGGTCTCTGCCCAAGTGATTGCCAATTGACTCCTCCCCAACAAATCTTATTCATCTACGTGTCTGGTAAGTCTGTTCTTTACTAAAGTTTCAACCAATATGCCTGGTACTGAGGTTAGGCTTACTGGCCTGTAGTTGCCGGGATTGCCTCTGGAACCTTTTAAAAAAATTGTTGTCACTTTAGCTATCCTCCAGTCATGGGGTACAGAAGGCTTTGACATCAACGGGACTTAAACATGTGGCTATTGTTACCTGTGTGCCTACTGTTAAGCAGGTGCAGAAGCACTTTGCTGAATAGAGATAGACTTAAACATGTGTTTAAACGTTTAGTTGAATTAGGGCCTATATAGGGTGAGATGTTTGATGGGTTCCTAAGTGTCTTGGTTTGTCTGTTCTCTGTGAAGCTGATGAATGGCAAGGGCATCTGGAACCTGGATAAAAGGTAGCTGGCTAAAGCTCAGTGTAGGTGATGCAGAGATGATGCTGGTAGGAAGGGGAAAGAGGAGGAGGTTAGGTAAGTGGCGCATTTGGAGAGTGGAGGGCAGCCTTTCCAATTGATATGAGAACCAGGAGAGATCTAGGAAGGCAAGAAGAGGGGGTCTTGTTTTGCACGTGAGAGGGAATATGGAGGTGGGGAGAGAGGCTGAAGACAGAGATAAAACTGGTAGCAGGGGAGAGAGGGGAGAAGGGAGAGAGAGGTGAAGTTATAGTGGAGTAAACTAGTTTCCCCTATGATTTGACTCCCATAGACCTTAGCTAGAAGCAGGTGTAAATTAGATTAAGCCCCATGTCATTTTAACACACATCTTATTAACTTCCTTCCAGCTCCTGAATGTGTGAGCAGCTTATTTGCCTTTGCACATAGATGGAGTTGGGGTAGTAAGTCTAGATTCATAGCTTCATAGTTTCCAAGGCCAGAAGGGACCAGTGTGATCATCTAATCTGATCTCCTGCATAACATTGGCCATAGAACTTCCCCAGAATAATTCCTAGAGCAGCGCTTTTAGAAGACCGTCCAAGCTCGATTTTAAAATGGAGAATCTGCCATGACCCTTGGTAAGTTGTCCCAATGGTTAATTAGTTTCACTATTAAAAACGTACACCTAAAGTGGTCTGAGTTTAAGGGGTTCTGATTTATGCCACCTTCCATACATAGCTCCTCGGAGCACAGCCATTTGAGAATCCAAACAATGAGAAGAGATGACAGTTAGCAATGTTTGCATGTGATAAATTTTGTGTCAATGCCCAGGAAAGCAATTGTGACAGTTAAAGTAATTGGTTCCTTTGAATTTGCTTGCAATAGATCGTAACTCTTTGCAAAAGTGCAATCTGGGGACAATTCCAGTTGTTCAACGCTTTATCCAGAATGCTAAGGGTTCTCATAGGTTTGTAATGTTATCGCTCTGATTCTGTCTAACAGAGAATATTTTTACATGCTTTGCATTTTTAACATTATTTTAATAGGTTATCTATATCAGAAGCGCAGTGAATGGAGCAGCTGCTAAGGAACCAGGAGACGTATGTTTGGTTCCAAATTCCATCGCTGAATCACTCTCTGTGTGACTTCAGGTAAGTCACTTCACCATCCTGTATCTCAGTTTCTTCATTCATAAAATGGGGATAACATTGTCCATCCTTGTAAAGAGCTTTGAGGTACTCAAATGACAAGAAAAATGGATATGCAAAATATGATTGATCTAATCTGTCTATCCAAAGTGTCAATCAACATAGCATCCAGTCAACACCTCATCTTGTGATTATGACATCAGTAGACTATGGATAATATGTAACCATAACATGCGTATCAATAGATCACAGGTTTTACTTCCTGACACAACAGTAGTAGTTTTCTGTTCCTTGCAGAAGATATCTATTGAGGATGACTAGCTACCACAATGACCTTGTGATCCTCTCTGTGATTTGGCTTACTCTGAAATACTGAATAAACGGTTTAGTCAGTGATGACTTTATGAAAATAAAATAAAATCCTTTCAAATGAGAAATCAGATTTAAATCCAGGAACGGATTGCTGGAGTTTCATAAACCGTATGAAAAAATCAAGACTATTTAAAGCATTATGGATATAGATGTCCTTGAATGACATGATCCATCTAAGGATTTCTGCTGCTAATTTAGGTAACCATAGCTTTTAAAGATAACATGTTTATTTTAAGTAAGAAATTGAATGAATAATGAGTGCACTTAGCAGATAAGGAAAAAATATATCAAAGCTAACTAAGTTATATCGAAGCCTGGGTGGAACTTAATTTATATGTTGATTTATATGTTGAAGCCAATATATGGTGAAAGTCTTGTAAGAAAACTCAACCAATGGATTTGTCTAGATTAAAAGAGGGGTTTGTTTTTTGTTTTTTTTAAGTTTTAGCTAATATATCATTTAAACCTCAGCTATAGACAGGATACATTGCATTGTAGGATGTGTTAGCTGCGAAGTGCTCACTATGGGAATCAGCATGAGAGGATAGGGCATGAATCTGGGGGTGAGAACAGCCAGGTTCCTATTCCTGGCTTGCTCACTGAACCACAGTGTGATTTCGTCATTTCACCCCCGTTTCCTGTTTATTCCCTCCTGTCCCTGGTCTGTCCTGTCTGTTGAGTCTGTAAGTACTTTGAGGAAGGGACTGTCTTTCTCTATGTGTTGGGTCACTGCGCAGTGCAGTGGAGGCCCTGGTTTTTGTGGGGGCGTAAAAGTGCTATCGTAGTACAAATAATTCATAGATGCACAGAGTTTAAGGCCAGGAGAGACCATGAGATTGTGCAGGTTGTCCTCCTGTATATCGCAGACCATGATATTTCACCCAGCTATGCCAGTGTTTGTGTTTGGCTATAACATATCTTCCAGAAAGGCATCCAGTCTTGATCTGAAGACTTCAAGAGATGGCGAATCTACCACCACCCCTTGTACTTTGTTCTAATGGTTCATCTCCCTCACTAGCACAATTGTGCCTTATTCCTCATTTGAATTTTCTCAACAGGAAGGTACTTGTACGCTGTGATCAACTTACCTCTCAGGCCCGGTCTACACTTACCTTTGCGATTCGGCGGCAGTCGATGGGAGATACGCAAGTGATGTATCTCCCGTCGACTTTGCAGCGCCTCCTCTGCACACGGTCCACACTGCGCTTCGTCGAAGGGAACAGTGTTCCCTTCGACACAGCGCTACGCCACTTACCGGGGTGGTTTTCCTGCGTCGCTTGCTGGATCGACAGAGTGCGTCTATACAGATGAATTTGCTGCCGTCAGTGCAGCAGTGCAGCAGTGCAGTGATCCAGCCTCAGTCTCCTTTTTGTAAAGCTTAACAGATGGAACTCTCTAAAGCATTCTCTCCAGTCTTCGAATCATTTTGGTGCTTCTTTTCTGCATCCTCTCTAATTTTTCGACACCCTTTTTAAAATGTGGACAAGGGAACTGGATGCAGTGTTCCTGTGTGAGTCTCATCAGTGCTGTATCCAGAGGTAAAATCCCCTCCCTACTTCTTCTCACTACTCCCCTATTTATACATCCTATGATCGCATTAGCCATTTTCCCCACAGCATCACACTGGGAGCCCGTGTTCAGTTGCTGTCCGCTGTGACTCCATAATCCTTTTCAGTCACTGCTTTCCAAAACACAGGCCCCCATTCTGTAGGTATGGCCTGCATTGCTGTTCCCAGATGTATAACTTTGCACTTGGCTGTCTTAAGACATACTTTGTTTGACTGAATGGGCCCAGTTTATCAAGAGATCAAGCTCACTCTGTGTGACCACTCTGCCAATACTATTTCATCAGCAATGATTTTATGTGTATTTCCAGATCGTCAGTTCAATGGGTAAATAGGGTTCAGCCTAGGACTGATCCCTGAAGAACTCCATTGGAAATACCCCATCTCGTGATGTGTCCCTGTTGACAACTACGTTTTGAGATCTATCAGTTAGCCAGTGCTTCTTCCAGATACTGTGTCCTCTATTGACATTGGACAGTGCCGGTTTTTTACACAGAATGTCATGAGATACTAAGACTAATGAATTACAAGACTCTAAATATAATACATCTGCACAGTTTCCTTTATCAGCCAAACTTGTAATCTCAAAAAATGAAATCAAAGTTGCCTGACAAGTCCTATTTTCTATAAAACCATGTTGACTGCCATTCATTTTAATCTTATCTTCTATGTTTTTTTATCAATTGAATCCTGTATCAGCTTTTCCATTATTCCTCCTGGAGCTGATCTCAGGCTAACCAGCCCAGAGTTACGTAGGTCATCCCATTTGCCCCTTTTGAATATTAGCATAACATTAGCACTCTGCCGGTGTTCTGCCTTTTCCTTGGCAGTCTAAGTTTTATTAAAAATGAACATAAACAGGCCAGGCATCTCCACGGCCAACTCTTCTAGGATTCTTGGGTGCAAGTTATTTGGCCCTGTTGATTTTAAAATGTTTATCCTAAGTAGATAACAATAGCAGGAGTAACTCCACTGAGCTCAACTGAGTTACACTGGTGTAAAACAAATGCAAGCAAGAGGAAAAATAGGCCTTTTAAATCTTCCTGTCCTCAGTGGCTCTAAAGATATGGCCAGGGTTAAGGTTGCAGCAGTGTGTGAATCTCTAGTAACTGGAATGCCATATTTTTGCTTGTCTTTTATTAAGGAGTTCCCCAGTTTCATATGTCTGAGCTTTAAGCCAGTCACATGTGCACTTAACGATTCACTTATGAAGGACCTACAAATGTCTGTCATTTCTAACATTTTTGTTGGGGTGCCAGTACCTCTCAGATGAGTCCCAAATCTGTGCCAAATCTTCTGGATTATGCTTCTCCCTTTATGTAAAAATATCTGATACCTGAGATCCTGCTGGGCTTTTTACCACCTGGTAAACTGTGTTCTGCAGGTGACTGGCCCAGATGTGGGAAAAGTTTCGAACTATTGCTTTAACTGATGTCATTTTCCTGTGAGATTTCCTTGAAATCCAGGCGACTTGGAGGAATCAGGTTCTCTGCCTTTGATTCTATCCAGGGCTGTCTTCAGGCAGGAGTCACAAAATGATCACAGCATGCTCTCATAGTGTTCTCATGTCTTCACTGCAGCATTAAAACCTGGGTCAGAGCACCCAGGTTAGCCTAGCTCAGGTGTGAGCAGCCATACTGCAAAGTCAGAGTGGAGTTACTGTGTCCTCTCTGGAGCAGCAGTACGGACGTCACCTGTGTGTCACTAGGACTTAGGGGGTCGTAGCCCAGGGGTCTTTGTGCTGCAGTCAACTTAGCTGCTCTAAGTCCTTCCCAGTGAATTGTGGGAGAATTTGTCAGGTCCATCTTGGGGGAATGTAGAAAGGCATTCCAAGGACAATCAGCATTTCAGGAAGGAGACCTGAAATAGGGATCTGTGTAAGCTCAAAAGCTTGTCTCTCTCACCAGCCTAAGTTGGTTCAATAAAGATGATCTCACCCACCTTGTCTCTGTAATATCCTGGGACTGACGTGGCTACTATGCCACTGCATATATCAGCACTCAAGTTATGTAGCCTGTCTCCTCACTGCAAAGCCCTGGTTTAAAATCCTACCCAACTCAGGCAAGATGCGATAGAGAGAGGAGAGAGGTTAGGAGCAACATCCATGTAAGAGCCCAAGTTAATTCTGAAGTAAGGACATACAACAGAATAAGTGTAGTAGATTGTAAGCTTTCTAGGGTAGGCAGCTGTCTTCTGTGAAGTGTCAAGTGCATTTTTAGACACTCCCTAAATAATAATAATTTATAATAAATATATACTCTAAGAAGTCCAGACATGGCACAAACACTGCATAAACTCAACCGAAACAAATGCAGTTGCCTGTTGGTTTTCTGTGCGTAAGTCACTATGGCTCTAAAGAAATGCTATAAAAATATTATTTCACCTAATGCAATTTCCTCCTTCCATATCCCATGAGCACAAGTCTGCACTGCAGTTATGACCTGCTGCATTTTGCTCTGCTCCGTGTGTGCTGGGAGCGTAGATGTTGGACGGGAGGTCCGATTTGCATGCTTAGAGGAAGAACGGTATCAGTCTAGTGCAGCCGGGTGGATCTGAGGGCAGAATTTTGTCCTAAGTATTTAGCATTAAACCCATTTCTTGTCGGGTGGAGCTTTGCTATGAAGCATTCTCAAAGGGAGCAAGTCATCATTTCATTTCCCTGGCTTATCTAGTACTTGTGGTCGAGCATTACATGGGAAGATCAATCCTGCAAAGGCAGCATTGATCCCATTGAGTTTTTTTCCCTATGGCAGTGCTTCAGTGAAGATTAAGAGACAATGGGTTTAAAGGAGGGAGTGTCTCCTGATTAGATCATAGCCCTAGTAATCAGGAGCTTGGGTGCTGGACCTAAGGGACCTTGAATAATCACTGTGCCACATTTTCCACCTTTATAAAATACAGATAATACTCATCTGCCTCTGAGAGAGTTAAATTGTGTCCAGATTCTCCAGTGGAAGGTGCTATAGCAATGTAATGTTACGATCCCTGTGTATCGCTGCCCTAAACATAGATGGGGGTACGGGAAGATGAACGGTAACCCTCAAAGAACAAAAATGGGTGTTTTGCCCTTGTTTCCTGGGGCATGACGAAGGATGGAAGAAAATCTGGTATGTCAAATCTGGCATTCCCTAGTTTTGCTGGAGACCGTGTTGCAGGTATCAGCTGTGCGCCGTGAGTATGTTCACACTGCAAATAAAATCCCAGGACTGGCCAAGGGCAGCTGACTTTGGCTCAGCTAAGGGGCTGTTTAGCTTTAGTGTAGACGTATGGGTCTGAACTGCAGCCAGAGCTCTGGGACCCTCTCACCTTGCAGGGTCCTACGGCCAAGGCTCCAGTCCAAGCCCAGAAGTCGACACAGCAATAAAACAGCTACTTAGCCGGAGCCCTGCAAGCCTGTGTCAGCTGGCCCGGGCCAGCTGCAGGTGTCTAGTTACAGTGCAGGCATACTCTGCTCCTCAGCTCTTCACCGATGAAGCAAAGTGTTGAATCTTCAACAAAGATATCTTTTCTTCCACCTGTGTGTTAAGCTTTTGTGTTAAATAGGTTGCCACGAAAAACAAATCCAAAAGAAGACATTTTAAGTAGCCTGAATAAAAGATCACTTCCCTGCTTAATTAATGAGGGTTTCACTTGCTTAGTACCTGTTTAATACGATTAATTTTCAGTCATCCACTGAGCAGTAAAGATCTGAATTTCTAATATATATATAAAACTCTATTATGGAAAAAAAATTCAGGCCCTCTTTGTACATTATAAGAAGAAAAATAAAGGACACAAAGCCAATTATTTTGCCCTTTTCAGGACTGTGTTAGTCCCTGTAAGTAATATTTGTAAAGAGAATTGAGATCCTAGATGGAAGGTTCTATAGAAGTGCACAGATTTGGAAATACTTTAAACATTCATCTTTATTGCCATTCAGCTGCTGCTTGTGACAAGGTGGCAGTGTGGTCTGGTAGATAGGATAGTGGGCTGCGTGGCAGAAGAACTGGGTTGTATTCCTGGCTCTACTGTGTGACCTGGGGCACATTGCTTCACCTCTATTTCCCCTCTTCTCCTTTGGCTTGTCTGTTTACACTGTATTCTGGGCAGAACTCTTTCTTATTATGTGTCTGTTCTGTGCCCAGTCAGTTTCTCTGTCTGATCTCAGTTGGGTCCCACCTGCTACTCTGATATAAACAATAGCAGGAATGAATGAGAGTTTTGCTGTTGAGTCCCATGAGATCAGGCATGGACCCTGAAATGCCATAAACACTACCCACTAGGTAACTGAACAGTAACAAACAAAAGCCTACACATGACATGACATTTTCCAAAGCAGCAGCTTTACCTAAGAAGCATTTTCTTGTGCTGGAACCTCCATGAATAAGAATGTTAGGAATTGGCTCAAGTCACCAGTGACATAATTAGAAGGCTTTTGATATGCCAATTTGGCTGATCTCAGTTACTTCCCCCTGGTGCTGGGGAGTGTCAGCAAAGAGATTAGCCTGCGGTCACTTCCTGACACTGTGTTAAATCTTTTCCCGCTTTGTTCTCCATCCAAGAGAGAGAAAAAGTTAAAATGGGGAGGCGGCTAAGGAGATATTGAAGCAAGGCTGCATGCACCAAGTCTCTGACCTGCCTTCAGTTTACAATACAGACTCTTCTTACTGTTGTAAAGCAATTACTACTATAACTGTGTACTATACATTCTAATCCCCTTAGAAACAGCTCTTTAATAGCTCACAACCTGCTGCAATGTGTAATCCCATTAGAAACACCCCTTTATAGCACTGGCACATTATAGCGTCCCAGCAGAAAAGGATGTTGCTATAAGAGCAACTCGTTTTTTTTCTTCTTTTGTTAAAAAGCTTTTTGCATATTGGTGCCCGGGGAAGGGAGGGCTTTGAGTACCAGGCAATCCAGCCAGGAAGATATTGTGCAAGCAGTCTAGACCCTGCCACACCCCATCATTCCACTCCTCAGTCTTCATGTCTATCTCTGCCAAAGCACCTCCGTCCATGCCTG
Source organism: Mesoclemmys tuberculata (assembly GCA_007922155.1). Classification (NCBI taxonomy): domain Eukaryota; kingdom Metazoa; phylum Chordata; order Testudines; family Chelidae; genus Mesoclemmys; species Mesoclemmys tuberculata. The sequence continues at coordinate 79,739,561 of ML675624.1, forward strand.
CAGTTCTGGGCGCCCATGCACAGCTGTGCTGTTGCACTTCAAAGAAAACCTGCAACCCATCTGCTTTGCCAGTGTAGCACCCTGTCCTACAGTACCTTCTGCTCTTCTAATTTTTTTTTTTTCAAGAGTAATGTTAAACTTTACGGTAATTGTTTTCTTCTATATACAAAGAATTACAGTACATAGTCTGGGAGCACCTGGAAAAGGGCAACCCTCTTTTCATTATCGTAAGTTTCACATACAGAGCCAACAGTCTAAGGGCAGCAAAATGAAGTTAATCAACGGTCCAAGACTCTCCCCTTCTCCCTCTTCTAAAACTAAGAGATATATACTGTAAATACATATGCTGCTCTTCTAATGACGGGCTGCTATGCGGCTCTGCCAATTCATGTATATTCGGACCTACAACAGCCCCTAGTAGCCCAGTCTTGAGCTTTCTTGAACAGGTTTGTCAACATAGGCCTGCAAAACCCTAGGCTGGGCTCATTCTCCGGATAGGAAAGTTCAGTTTTTGATGTTATCCATCCGGCACTTCTCACAAACCCTAAAACCACTATTAAAACGGGCGATGTTCTTTTGCTCAGCCCAATGCTGGTTACTACAGTCTTAACAGCGCTGGGGTGACCTAATGTTGTTGCTCAGACCTGGCATGACTTCTCCCATGGAGCAAAGTCTCCCTGCCACTTTCAAGTGTGGACAGTCTTCCTTGGGGGTGGGCGGGCTTGAGTGCATGCAAACCAGAACCAAAGAAACTGCGTTGGTTGTCTTTTCCACCTTCCGTTTTTTCAGAGCAAGCGCATCTCTGGACACCTTCATTTCTGATAAAGTGTCCTCTTTTGAATTGAGTCAAGTCGGCAGGAAATCAGTTTAAATTACACTGAAATAGGACACTCTTAATCCAAAATAGGGGGCTTCAAAGGAGGTGACAACGTGCGGCTAAGGGGAAATGCACCTCGAAAGCCGCCAGTAGCATGTGGGAAAATGCACTCTGCTGCACAGAGAGCTGGGATGCCTGGGAGAAGGACAAGCCAAACCAGTCACACCAGGAGAGCAAGGAAGTCCCAACCCCACTGCAAAAAACCAGGAGCTGAGCTATGAAAACAACCATGAACCAGCCTATCTCTCTTTTAGGGCAAAATACAGTTAGCTTCCATAACTGAGTTTTAACCTTGTACTGGGTACACACAAACCACACTGAGACCCAACCATGCTGCAAACTGGTTACAAACTCAATTAAAAGACAGAATTCTGGGCACTCTGTTCTTCTGGGAATACTTGTCTTTCAAATGGAACTTAACAAATTAGATCCTGATCACTTGTGGTCTTTAATGACCCAATGGCATTTGTTACAAAAGCAGGAAGGTTATTCCCAGGAGATTTAAAGGAGAGATAAAGTACGTTGTTGAGTGTTCCACAGCAATTGTAACTTCTGAAAGCCTGATAAAATAAAATTTCGTTCTCAAAAGCATCCACCCCAGTCGTTGTGGGGCTGAAATCAGGGTTTGTATTTAAATAGGTCTAATGAGCACCTACAGCAAATAGAAAAGGCATGCAAATTAGATGTCTTATTGAAGAGGTCTTTGAAGGGAGGTCCCAGGCCACTGTGTAATTGACGGGTAATCTTCCCATCTTGATTGCATCTTCCATTCTTATTCTTCCCTAGGAGTCTGGTTTTACAGGAAATCATGTGCAATGGCATCAAAAGAGGATCTCAAGGAGTGCATTCGCTACCTTGTGATAAGACCCTTTTGCAATGCAGTTATTATTAAAATCTTTCTAGACAGATGTTTCTTCCAGGCAAGGAAGTACCTTCATGTTTCATTTGTTGAGCGCATTGTACCTTAATGTTTCATTTACTGAATGAAATGCCTTACAACCTGTTTGGCAAAGTTAATTCATGACAGACTGGCTAGTTTTTGTATCAAGTTTCTTAAAGCTGTAAGCTGAGATCCTTCAGCATTGCTTCATTGACTTCAGTGAAGCAATGCTGAGTTTCACGTGCTGAGAATCAGGCCCATACTATGTACTTATACAGTTGCATTGCGAGCTTTAAGGAGACTTATTACACGCATTGGATGGTGCAGTTGATGTTCTGCCTAACTCAAATAGTTTTATACCCTACCAGCTAGAGAGCCAGGTAGCAGCACCATTCATTACAGTTACAGAGAACATTCTTGGTTTAAGAATAGATGAGAATGTTTGCCATTTGATAAGGGCCAGGAAACCAAAACAAATTCACCATTCAATGCCAATAGCTATTTACAATCTGCATTTACTAAAGGTGGAGCAGAGATGCAAAATTTGGTTCAGAATCCAACCTGGATTTTTAAAGTTTGGGTATGTTGGTGTAAAATACTGGTTTAGTGCATATAATCCAGCTTCTAGCTAGTGGCTGACCTCAAATGACTATAACAGTCTGCTTCTTACCCATGGTCAAAGGAGCCATCTTTTAGCTCAAGTAGTAGATGTCTTTGATTTTGGTGCTGAAACTCTGGCTCATTGCCTGGCGATGGCAGTGGTGTCTGTATGTTTTTGACCATCAGCCATTATATCTGCTTCCACATTTTTGATTCCGCCCAGAGTCTGTGAAATTTAGATCTGGCTCTGGATTCAGATCCACCCCAGCTTGGAGATGGGAATCAGGTCTCTTTCTTATAGCTGTATTAGTAGAGTAGCAGTGCTATAGCAATTTAAGGACTGTAATCTCTCAGATTTGAAGTAGTCAGTGCTGGATTACCCAGAAATTAACAGCGTTCTAAGAAGCTGCTTTTGGGGAAGCAAAGTTTGCAGATTTAGGTGCTGAGAGACCATCGTGGTGGACACAATATAAGAACCTAAACAGCATAGATGAGAAAAAAATATAGGTGTGAACCTTAAACATATTTGACCACATCCTGTCCTCAAAATCCCTCCCACCCCATGCAACTTCCAACCGATCAGGAAAGAAGTAGGGAATAAATCTGGCAACTGCCAAAGTTTGATTCTAGGGATATGGAACTTCCTGTTGATCTGCTTCAGTCCCTTAAAGCGGATGCACTGGCTCAACAGGTTAGTTTCTTCAATGAATGCCGCTGTTTCTGCTATTAATCCCTGGCTTCACTGATCATTGACCCTCATGTATAAAAGGGCGCTACTTTGCTGTTTGTTTAGTTCTGAGGATGACCACGTAGCAATTGCAGTCTGAAGAAAGCACGCTAAGACTGGCACTCCGGGCTGTCTCAAGACAGGTCTCTGTTTTGGGAAGGTAATGAGGAGGGTCCCAAAACCATCACAGAGAGAAAATTCAGTTTGCCCTTTTATACATGAGGGTCAATGCCCTGATTTAACCCAACGTCTTAACTTCCATGAAACAGGGCCAGACACAGGAGTGCCAACTACGTCTAGCGTATGTGCAGCAGAACAGGGAGGCGGGTTTCTCTCAGGAGTTCGGCTTTGGCTCATCCTGAAGTCGCAGTGCGGACCATTAGCCCCAGACTCCATCAAACTTACTTTAAATGTTTGTTTTTCCAAAAGATCAGTGAAGGAACCTGATTTTCAGACTCCTGAGCCAGCAGGAGGCTAGGGCAGCTCACCCCATTCCTCGCTGGGGCTGCCCTGGCCTGTCTAGCGGCCTCGTCGTTCAGAGCCCCATTCTGACTCTGGGAATCTCGTTACATCTTTGTCCACTTTGCGTATTTACATGGCTGCTAGCAACGTATTATCTGAACATCAAGATCTTCCCATTCACTTCAATGGGAATTTGTGAAGGACAAATTACAGTGATGCCACCACGGGGCATCACAGTCGGGGGAAGGGGACAGGTGTGGCTGTGGTGTTCTCACTCCCTTACATCTAGTCCTGCACTTCAGTTTTTCCATTTGCAAAGCCTTAGCAGCTCCTTGCGCGAGCGGCTCTATAGCAGTGAAGTGTCACTACCCCACAGTACCACTGCCTTTGCTGCGCACACGCCACATTTAATCTCTTTTCAGTTATTGTCAGAAGCCAAAACAGGCTTCCTTGTAGGACATCAGCAAGACCCCTGCAAACTTTCCCTCTTCCTGTTTTACTATTTCCTATCCCTCTCCTTGGCTGAAGCACTCAGAGCTGTGACGGGACACTCAGTCATCCATTACTTACTCTGGCATGTGATAAAGTGTCTTTCTTGCTGTTTCCCGTTGTCACTTCGCGATGTGTGGACAAAAGCGTGGATTGCGACGTGAGGCCTGATCTTGTGAGAGGCGCACTGTCGCTATTTGGTCAGTACATAGCTCCTTACTCACGTCACCGTCAGTACTTACTCAGACAGACTCCCAAGGAAGTAAAACTGAGTGAGGAACTCGGGGCGTGGCCCATTGCTTTTCAAAGCACATTTTCCATCTCCTAGGATCAGATCCCGTTTGACTTTGTATTCCTGGCTCTGATGCTCTGTCACTGACATTCTGCTTTCCTCCGCCGCTAGCTGCCTTTGCCGTTTGTGAGAGAGACAAGGTGGGTGAGGTAATATCTTTTATTGGACCAACTTCTGTTGGTGGAAGAGACAAGCTTTTGTCATTTGTGTCAGTTCTAAGTCATTCAATTCCTGGCTACATTCTTGCCCATTATATACTGTTCCTTTCTAATCCGTGTCTAAATACCATGCTTTGCTCTTTGCCTTTCATTTTCCAGGCCCAAACAAAGTATTAATACTATTCATAATCTTCTAGATTTCCACGATCCCAAGCTTGCATTAGCAATGCCCTCCTTTTGTGCTGTCACCCACCAGCTCTTTTCATTGACTCTTTTTTTATTACTAGACTCATTTCCCATCTGCTTCAGCAGGCTGCACCCCTCTCCCTTTTGGGATTAAAGCAAAATGAGAGGCTTGCCACATGCCCCGGAACACATGCCCCTAACTGAAAATTGGCATGATGTGTGAGTGGCTGGGGGTGGCTGGGTTAAGTGTCTGTCACTGAAACAAAGGCATGGAACATGCCCCATTTGTGCCAAGCTGGCTAAGCTTGAATAGGCTCATATCTCAGGAACTGGTGATCTCAGGGACTTTTCTGCTCTGATTTCGGCTAGATGAAGAAATGGTTTAGGAGCCCCATCCTGAATTGGGCAGGGACAAGTCTCCTGATGGACAAAAGGCATGTAAGTAACTTTCACAAGACTGCAGGAGAGGCCGTGTATAAAACCATCACCAATTAAAGCTCAAGGGGAAGGAGAGGTGGGCAGAATGTAATAAGCCAGTGTGGAGTTTGGCCTGGACTCTGAAGTTAAACTCCTTTCAAACCTTGCCTCTAACCACTGCGAGAACCTTGAAAGCTGGATGGACCTGCAATTAGATGTGAACTTATGCTAAGCAGGGGGTGTTTGGGAGTTGCCTTTCCAGCGTGGGCTCAGTAACGTTGGGAGCCAGCCCCAGGGTTCAGGAATGGGACTCTCATTTGGAAACATTTCTGCAGTTATCTACAAAAATAATAATCTAGGTATCTGACTTTTCTCTGCCCCAACCTCGGCCACCACCTGTAGACAAAGGACCGGTCCCTGCGGCAAGAACCATCTTGTACCATTTCGACCCCTTGATTTGCTGCTTCTTATTGCCACTAAACTCACCTGGCTAGCTCTTCACCATCCCTCCCACCCAACTGGCTGTTCTGCTGCAAGTGTTAACTTTGCAGCCTTGCACTTAGCCTTGGCCATTGGGCCAATTTTGCTTTGGTCACTGAATTGTGTCTACCCAGAAGGGTTATGAAGTCAGCTGCTTTCCTGATCCTGTCTTCCTCCCTACCCCCAACCTTCCTATTCTGCCCTCATTGCATGCCCTGACAGCCCCACCCTTTTCTTTACTTCCCCCATCTCCAGCTTCCTCTCTTCCCAGTTTGACCCCCCACTCTTTTCCTCCATCTTTAGGGTTCATGTCAAAACACTTCTGCCACCTTTGACCCCTAGACCATTCCATGAAGATGTAAGCAGTGCCATTGGGCTAAACCAGGAGCTCATGTTAGTTAAATCTTGGTTTCACTTTGCTGATCTGATCGTGTTTCTCCTTCACAGTGGTTCAGTCAGACTTGGGTGTGGGACTGGGGCCTTAGACTGTGAGCCCTATGGGGCAGGGACTGTGTCTAGTTTGTTAAATTTTAGTGCAGTAGCCCAAGATGTGCTAGGTGCTGTACAGACACACAGGAAGACACGATACCTGCTGTGTAGAGCTTACAAGGGCCCTGGTCCTGCAAACGCACATGTGAGTGATTTACTCAGGTGGGCAGTTCCATTGAACTCCAGGGATGCCTGACACGCATGAAGTCCCTCCCACGTGTAGGCGTTTGCAGGATTGGAGCCTCAATTAATCTTGGCAGAAAATGGCTTGTGCATCTCGTGTCTTTGTGAAGATGCTGGAGATACAGCAGCAGAGTAGCCTGGGGCTTTGGAACCACTTCACGGATTCACAGTAGCCAGGAGTAAAGGATGAACGACTAGCGCTCCGCAGTCGGGATCTCTTTTGCAGATTGGCTGAGCGAACCCTCCAGCGCAGCCTTTCAGGAAGCTATGCATAGCCTCATCCAAGTTATTTGGCTCAGTAGAGGGCCTGTGAGATTCAGGAGGTCGGGCAAGATGGTCGAATAGTCCCTCCTGGCCTTAAACTATACGACTGTTAAGGATCACAGCCCTGGTGGAAAAGCTGGCCTTAGCAAGGAAGGACTCATGGGTGACAAGCTGACGAGCTTTCGGCGCTCGAATTGATGGACTCAGTTCAAACTGGGTTGCCTGAAACCAGGCTTCTAACCTACTTTGAAAATGTTGGCTTCTTTAGGGGCTGGACCCTACACCCTTTGAAGTTAGTGGCAACAGTTCAACTGAATTCCAGTCTCAGCCTTCGTGATGATTATTATTGTGGCAGAGCCTGAAAGCCCCTAGTCGGGTTGAGGCCCCCATTGCGCTAGGCACTGTACAAACATGGAATAGAACACAATCCCTGCCTTGAAGATTTTATAACCTAAAAGGCAGACAAGCCGCTTGTCAGCGCTCCCTCTAATACTTATAGGGGCCTTCTTACCACACTGAGGGCCTCACAACACCCCTGTGAAGGAGGGAAGCAATTACATCCCCATTTTACAGTTGGAGGACTGAGAGTTTCCCGCTCTCACACTGGTAGCTAGGGGCAATGGAGGCACTTGAACCCAGCTCTCCGGCACGCCAAGTCCCCTAACCTCCATGCAGTGAGGTTGTAGCCGTGTGATTCCATTTACCCTCCAAAGCCCACCTGCGGTGCTGCCATTGATTTTGGCGGAAGCAGATCAAGCTGCAAAGTGCAAATGCATGCAGCCAGTTTCATCCCTGGGTGTGATTCCGGTGATGCTAATCGGGTTACACCAGGGATGACTCTCGTCTGCAATGTTTGCTGCCTCTGGAACCTTGCTAGGGGTAGGAACGGAGGCTGCACATAACCCGGCATTTGTTTATTTTTGATACTACTTGTCTTTGCATAACTTGTGCTGAAAGCAATAGACATTAAGGGGGCACAAGGATCAGGCCTTTATTATGACAAATCCAGCCTTCCTTCAGTAACCAGATACGTACAGCACCTATTCGACTTTTGTTTGAAGACAAAATGAGCAATGTTTTACCAAGAAATGGGCCGACTGTCAAGACGTGCGTTACTCAGAGATGCCGAATAACTCAAAGGAGATCAAAAGATAAGAATAGTACCTTTTATTAAGCTTCCAGGTTTATTATAAAGGAGCCCATGGGACCACACAGACCTCTAGTTCCAGCTAAAAATATCCCAAATTAATTCCCTCCCTGAAAAAAACATGTGTGGTCTTGAACATTCAAAAGCAGCAAGGCTGTATTTTTAAGTCTATTTAAGCATAATCACCATCCTTTTTAGAATCTAAGTTATGGGCCAGACTTTTCCATCCTTACTGACACTGACATTTACACCAGTAGACCCACTGGTTTCAGTGGGGTGACAGTGTAAGATAGCAGGATCTGATACAAGTCGTATACAGACTTATCAGAGCGGATCACCCAGCTAGTCCATCAATTTCATTGTGCTCTAACAGTTACCAATGCCTGATGCTTTAGAGGAAGGTTGAAAACCTAGTTGAGCAATGGGCGAAATAAATCCTTCCTGACCCCTGCAGACAGTTTATACCCTGAAGCGTGAACGTTCATTTCAAAATGGCTCAACTGACGGCAGCCCAAAAAACGAAATTGTGCTCTCCACTTATATTGATGCAATCCCACTGAAGTCCTTACTCCCTTTTCTGCATTTTTTTTTTCAAAAAAACTTATTCTAAGAGCTAATTGGTTTCAGTGGAAGTTAGGAGCCTAAATAGAGGTTAGGAGACTAACTCCTTTTGAGCTTGCCAACCTAAGCGACTGGCTATTTCCCCTTCCTCCACCATTACAATATATTTTAAAAAAAAAGAATAAATGTAGTTGAAACTTGCAAATGTGTCAGAGTTACTGGCTGAAGTCAATGAGCTACATTGGAATGGAAGGAGGGGTTTGCTGGCAATATATATTGTTATAAAGTAAAGCCGGATGGCTCTAAAAAGGTGTGACGGGGCCAGTATGAGGGCCGGAAAGGGTTAAAAACCCTCTGCCCTGCTGGCAGGGAGGAAAGCACGCAGGGCAATTAAAGCCACCTGGGCCCAATGAAGGGTGGAGCCAGGGGTATTTAAACCCTGCCTTCCCTAAAGGAAAGGGTGGGAATACATGTGGGAAATGCTGTTAGAAGGTCTGGGGCAGCAAGCAGCAGGTGAAGGGTCTTTCCTGGGCAGGAGACAGAGCTCTGCTACAGTCAGGGGAGACAAGATAGCTGGGGTCGTTCTGACTGCGTGAGGCAGAGGCTAAGCACGAGACCCACGAGGGGGAAGCTGGCAGTTTGCCACAATATACTTAGCAGCTCTGAGTTCAATTTCTCATTCTGCCACAGATTTCCTGTGTGTCCTTAGGCCAGTACCTCTGTGTCCATTTCTAAAATGGGGATAATGATATTTAGCTCCCTCACTGGCGTAGCTACACTCATTAATATTTGGGTGTTTCGGTTCTCTGATGACTGGACCGAAGAAGTAGATAGATCGCGAGCTGTTGTTTCAAATGGTTATTTCATTGAACTTACATTTATGTAGCACTGCCATTCAAACGTGATGCAAAATGCCTTGCAAACCTCACCGAGCCTACACACACGTAGGCCATGTCTACACCACAAAGTTCTGTTGATCTAATTTATGTTGGCATACAGCTAGCACTGTTATTAAAAGACTTGTGCATATGCACACTTGGCTTCTGGTGTCACAGGTGAGCGTCCTTGCCAGGAGCACTGATATTGATTGTATTGTCAGTGTGGGGCACTGTGGGATGGTTCCTGGAGGCCAGTAACAGCTGACATAAGCAGCGCAGTGTCTATGCCGACACTGCGTCAACCTAACTACACTGGCCGCGAGTCTGCACCGCTTAGGGAGGTGGTGTTACTAATTGGCATGGAGAGTCACTTACATCAGCAGGTGCCAAATTTAAGCAAAGACACTTCCACAGCTAGGTTAACGCAAGACAACTTACGTTGACCTAACAGTGTAGTGTGGACCAGGCCTTACTATTGAGCCAAGTTCTTACTACACAGAATAGTTCTCTTTAAATCAATGGGTCTGTTCTCTGCAGTAAGCACTATGCTTACTACAGAGATAAACTAAGTGGCATAAAAAGAGTAAAAAATGTGTTTTAAGATGAGATTGTAAAGTAATGGGAAGACAGAAGGTGGAATGATGCAGAAGGTAAAAAGGTATAAAAAACTAGTCCACAGCACAGATGGAGCTGAACCAAAACCTCAGATCCTGACACACCTCTATCAGGGGTGTTCAAAATTCAGATCTGAGTGCTCTCAACCTACCTTCTAACTAACTTTCCTCTTGACGTCCCTGCACTCGGAGACTGCTATAGCCAGTCACTTTAGACTGGAAGAAATCAGTGACTGCAAACCAGCTGTGTTTTATTACTTGGGCCCTGGAAGAGGTTTCCTTGCTTTTAAAGTCTTTTTTATCACTGATGATTCGATCAAAACAAAGCTAACCCGTTGACTGAGGCCTGCCAGGCTATGAACTTACGCTAACGGGCCACCAAGTGAGAGGTAGAAGTTCAATGCCAAGTTCTCTGCCTGTGCAGGTACGAGCTCAGATGTCAAGGTGAGGTGTTCCGTGGGGCCTTGTCTACACTCAAAAGTGTTGCTGATGTAAGTTACAGCGATGATCAAAATGTGATGTAATTACGCTTGTGCCTGGCCACACAGCACTCACTATGTCACCGAACTGTGTCCACACTTCGTGCCCTAGCATCAACCATGAGAAAAGTGCACTGTGGACAGCTATTCCACTGTGCAGCTCGCCGTGTTGTGCTGCGAGGGGTTGTGGGAAGGTGGAGGGGACCGCAGTGCATCATGAGTGTGGCCTCAACATCCCATGGTGCAGTGATTTCCATCCCGTCATTCTGTGGCTTTCCAACTGCATTTTTCATCATTTTTCAGTGGCCCCAATTTCCTGAGCACCCACCATCTCTAAGTGAAAGGATGGATCCTGCACTTCTCTCCACTGTTGCTGTCAATGTTCTGAACACATCACAGCTGGTCATGCAGTATATCATGAGCTCCCATGAGGAACAGGAACCCGAAGCTCCTGACCTGCTGTGTGCCATACAAACAAACATCGCTGGATCACTGTTTGCATACATGGAGCATCTGCCCATGGTGCACTGCTGCTTTTGAAAACGTGAAACAAGCACCAAGTGGTGGGATTGAATTGTTATGCAGGTCTGGGATGAAGAGCAGAGGCTGCAGAACTTTCGAATGCGCAAAGCCACCTTCCTGAAACTCTGTGAGGAGCTCGCCCCTGCCCTGCGGTGCAAGGACACCAGAACGAGAGCTGCCCTCTTGGTGGAGAAGTGCGTGGTGATCACCCTGTGCAGGTTGGCAACTCCAGATTCCTACTGATCAGTCACTAATCGGTTTAGAGTCAGGAAGTTCACCGTTGACGCTGTGTTATCTCAAGTGTGCTGGGTCATTTGCTGCATTCTGCTACAAAGCATGTACTTCCTGCATGTACTTTCTCATTCCCTTGTGCATCTAGGCAATATGGCTGCGAAGCATATTAATGCATGCTGAGATTTCACGGGTATCCTCTGGTGTGACCCGTAGGAGACTTCCTTGGAGGCACTCCCTGATTCTATGCCTCAGATTCCTGGGCCGAGCAGCTGTGTTTCTGCCTCGCTGCAGGTCACTTTCCCACGCCAATTGGCAATCACTGGAACGAGGACCAAAGCAGCACACAGCCGTGCAGCATAGCGACCTGGTTTGAAACTGCTTGCATGGAGGAGATGCATCCTAGCATCCCTGCAGACTCTAAGGAGCGAGATATCTGCTTCTATGGCCCCTGCCTGTGGAGAACGGTGGCACAATTTGAAATTTGTTTTCCCTATGTACCTGAATTTATGACCCAAACAAGCACCCACCCAGAACCTAGACCTCCTTGGATGGTTTGGTTCCCTCTGCCCCCATCACTACTTTTAGGCTGATCAAGGAACTGTGCTCTGCACAGGGGGACAATGAGAATGAGGTGTGTTTCACAGTGATTCATGTGTACTGTTAGGGCAGCCACAATAACCGTTTTGTTCATTGTTTCTTGTTCTTATACAGATGTGACCTTCGCAGCCAAGGCCCCTACGCAGGCGGATCACCTATGACTGATAAAGAAGCAACCCCGGAGAAGCCAGGAGGAGATGTTCCAGAAGCAACTTCTGTCCTCTGAGCTGTCCAAAAGAGAGAAAAGGGCATGGAGACAATCGATGTAAGAATCTAAGAAGATGGATGGAAGGAAAAGCAGGAGACAGTTTTAGCTGGCCGTGAGCAAATGAGGAAGGCCACGGAGGAGCAGACAGAGCTTCTAAAGACAGTAGCGTGTTGCAGACACAATTCATGCAAGCTTGCACCCCCTTCAGCCACAACAGAACTTCTTCCCCTGAACTCCACCAATGCCCCCTACACATTCCTACCATAGTCGTGGACCATCTTGCTACCCCCTTTATTCCACCCCTCAGACAGCTATGAGAACAAGATCTGGACTTACGTGCAGCTGTCATAGTTGGCAGTGCCCCCGCTACGTCCTCCCCGCTGGGATTTGCTTGTGTTCTGCGCTGTTTTGTGTTTAATAATAAACGTAAGCTCCCAAAGAAGAAGCACTTTTTATGTATGTGCTGAACATGTGCATCTACCACCGACACACAGGTACCGCAGGCATAGAATGTCACGCGCAGGTTCAAAAAACACTTGATGGGTTCTCATTGTCAAAATGGGCCCTCTGTGCTTCCCTTATTCATATGGCCTCCTGTTGTGCACCTTTAATACCCTTGGCATCTGGCTGCTCGTTTTCTGCGGTCCACCCAGGGGCAAACTTCTCGCCCTAACCGCTACATAAATTATGGAGCACACAGCAGACAGCTATAACCACAGGAATATTGTCCTCATTTAAGTCCAGCCTGCCATAAAGGCATCTCCAGTGCACTTTTAACCTGCCAAACGCATATTCAACAGTCATTTGGCCCCTGCTCAGCCAGTGATTGAAGCGTTCCTTGCTGCTGTCCAGGTTGCCTGGCATTAGTGGGTAGGCTGGGTCTCCCAGGATCACTCTGGGCATCTCAACATCCCCTACTGGAATCTTTTCCTCTGGAAAAAAAGTCCCTCCTTGTAGAGTCCGGTACAGGCCAGTGTTCCTGAAGATAGGAACATCATGTACCTTTCCTGACCAACCCATGTTGATATCAGTGAAATGCCCATGGTGATCCAGAAGGTCCAGCAGTACCATAGAGAAGTACCTCTTCCTATTGATGTACTCCACAGCAAGATGGTCTGGTGCCAAAATCTGGATATGTGCCAACTATTGCCTTGCCACAGTTAGGGAATTCATCCACTATTTCACACACATTGCCCAGAGTAACAGTCCTTCGCAGCAGAAAGCGATGAATGGCCCCGCACACTTGCGATAACACAGCTCCAACGGTGGACTTGCCGACTCCAAACTGATTAGCAACTGACTGGTAGCAGTCTGGGGTTGCCAGCTTCCACATGGCGATCGCCACACACTTCTCCACTGAGAGGGCAGCTCTCATTCTGGTGTCCTTGCACCACAGGGCAGGGACGGGCGCCGCACAGAGTTCCAGGAAGGTGGCTTTGAGCATTTGAAAGGTCTGTAGCCACTGCTTGTCATCCCAGACCTACAGAACGATGCGATCCCACCACTCACTGCTTGTCCCACACGCCCAGGAGCAGCGGTTCACTGTGTGCAGATGCTTCGCGAATGACAACAGTAATCCGGTGCTTTGTGTGCGCATGTCACTCAGCAGGGCAGGCTCCTCGGATTCCGGTTCCAATTCGTAGCTCATGACGTACTGCGCAACCAGCCGCCATGTGTTCAGCACGCTGAAAGCCACAGTGGAGAGTAGCACGGGCTCCATCTTTTCAAACAGAGATGGTGGACACGCAGTAGACATCGGGGAGCCATTGAAAAAATGGCACGAGTCGCTGCCAGCAATGCAATGATCGATGGCACCGAAACGCAATGCACCATGGGACATTGAGCCAGAACCCATGCTGCTCTGTGTGCCTCTCCCCCATCCCAGAATGCCTAGCGGCAGAAGCTGCCGAGTTGCATGGTGGGATAGCTGCCCACAATGCCCTGCTCTCACTGTCGATATTTCAGCACCAAGCGTGGACGTGTTTTTGTGACAAAATGAGTGCTGTGTGGCCGGGTGCGAGCGCTGTAATTATACCGCTTTTTTCTCTCCAAAAAACTCCGTCAACAAAACTTTCTAGTGCAGACAAGGCTTAGTCTGGAGAATCGACTCAAAGGTCTGAGGCGAGGTCTGAAGGATGCTTGTCCCATTGGGAAATATAATGGGGAAATATTAGAGGGAAACCCTGAGAAAATGGCCTTTGGGTTATGAAAGGCTAGCCTCCTGTTTTAATAGCCCTGGCGCTTTTTCCACATAGGCAGGTGCAGATGTTTTCTGGCTTGTGCATGCCACAGGGCATCAGGTTTTAGGAGCAGTGTTATCACTCTCATCAGATGATACAAGTTCCCAGGCACATCTCCTTCCAAGAATGCAATTGATTTAAAATGAGTTCAAAAGAAGATTAGATTTCAAGGTAACTGGAAGCTATTCAGTCAAAGCCAAGCCGTCTAGAGTGACGGGATCCTCATTCTACCTCACAGAGGTGAGAGGCAAGTGGCAACATGAGAGGAGAGCTGAGCAAATGAGTGTCTTCTTCACAGACACAAACAGGACTCCAAATTGGAAACAACCTCTACAAATTTAGCTAAAGATGCTTCAGAAATCGCTGCTTGCCAATGTTTTGCTTATAGCTAAGCTACCCTGCTTGCCATCTAGTATTGTAACAAAGCTAACAAAAATAAATAGGCTCTAATTCCTCACCTCTAGTCCCCTCTTTGGAAGGGAGGATTGGGAGGGAACGGCAGAAGACGTTTTTGAATGAGTTTACAAATTTGGATGTGGGGGAAGGGCAGGGAGTCGGGCCATATCAGACAACGAAGGAGTCACTGAAGAGCAAATGTCTCAGGAAAATAAACTGCAAGGTCACTGAATATTATTTTTTCTTGTGCTCCTCTATCTGTTGTATCCACCTGCAGTCTCTCAGCTTAGAGTATAAACTCTCTCGGGAAGGGCCTATCATCCAGTTGGGGGGAAGAGGGGAGGCCTCTAGGCTCCACTGCAACGTTGCTACAACTAGTGCTAAATATTTTCTTGTCCAGCGCTCAGTTAGAGTGAGGTACGGGGAGTCAGGACTCCTGCGTTCCGTTCCCAGCTCCACCATTTACTCGCTACGTGACTTTGCAGCAAGTCACTTGACCTCTCTCTGCCTCATTCTTCTTTGTGTGCCTTCTGTACCCAGATGCCCCAGTCAGGATTGGAGCCCCATTATCCTAAGTGTTCTGCACAGAGTAAGAAACAGGCCCTGCCCTGAGGAACTCACAAACGCAAAACAGAAACAGGTTTCCCAAATTGCTCCTATCGGCTGGTGATGCCAGTAGGTGCAGGAAGGAGGTGGGGCAATTTTGGGGCAGTTCAGAGAAGTGTTAATATGGCACATGAGTGAATACCAGCTGTTTGTGAGACCTGTGTAAAATGGGGCTTATAATATTGGCTGCCCCATCCTCATGAGGGTGTTGTGAGGCTTAACCAGTGACTGTACAGAACGCTGAGACCACAGGCTGAATGCTGCTGTGCTAGAACAAAATATTACAGTCCCCAATACAGTGAGCAAAGCCTTGATCATCTGAGACCGATTCCTCTGAAAACCTGTTCTTCAAAATGAAGTCCCCTCACTCGACATGCACCATTCGCCATAATTCTGCCTGGTTTATCTAAATTAATTCCATGTCCCCCATACCACCAAGAGAAATCAAGGTTTTACTGCAATTCTATTCAGCCAAAATGCCTTTAGAGGAGGGATGATACGGATTCTACCAGCTCGAGGTATCTCTTTGCTTACAGCATAAACAGTTTCTCTCCTGGAACTCTGAAAAGGCACCACACATTTGTATGGTGAAATCCCTTCATGTTGTATGTGGTTTTCTCACATGATCTGCGTGAGTGCAGTATGGTAGGCTTACTCATTAGCCCTCTGTCTCCACAGGCAGAGTACAGCACGGACCTGTCTGAGGCTTTCCACCAAGGAGTTAATGTTATAAGAATTAGAAATACAGCAGCTCTGCTTGGTTTAACCAATAGGGATCTCTTTTTCTTCTGACAGTCTGTTTCTCTTGTACGTTTAAGTGTTTAACTGACTTCCTTTCTTTTTTCATTTTTACCTGCACATAGCTGAACCGGTGAGATGTTTTTTTCTTAATTTGGAGGAATTTATTTAGCCATTTTTGTTTCTTTCCCCTAAGATTTCTAATTAACCAGTCACCAGATTGGGGAGTGGGATGGGGGGAAGTACTGTTATCTTCCTATTCTGCATGCAACCCATGCTCCATTACAAAACCAAATAGAAATACCACTCACAAAGGATTCTGCAGATTTTTATAACATGTGGCTGTCTCTCCCCTTTTACATGTTCTTTGATCAGCAGTGAAACGTTAACAATGTTGATACAATATTAAAAGTGATATCATTAGGAGTCAGGGTCAACATGCTGCGGCAAGGAATAGGAAATGTTTACATAGCGGGCTACAGCTTCAAGCTGACTGAAAACTTAGGCTATCATCATGACATTGGTTATAAGAACCAAAAGATAACGAACCTGATTCTCCACTGCCTTGTGCCCTGTGGAGTTATTCACACCTGTACAAAATGGGTGTAACTCGTTAGGCCAGGTACAATTGACTGCCCAAGGGGCAAGGGAATGGACAATCAGACCCAATGTTCAATGAATGTTTCAGTTGTGAAGTATGAGATAGCAGCCACCAAGGAAATCTATTAGTCTTTAAAGTGCTACAGGACTCTTGTTGTTTTTATTATCTCACTAAGCTTCTGGGAAACAAAGCTGCCCTGCAGATACCTAAGATTCAGGAGTGAAAACAGTGAATCATCTGGGGACTGATGTACAGGGGTATTGGTTGATAGCAGGATGACTATGAGCCGCCAATGTGATA